>CM074521.1:9358665-9958665 GCA_037379345.1 Perna viridis | reverse complement strand
GGAAAGATGCCACGTTCCTCGCACGTTAAAGAACCCTACTGTGGTATTCGATAGGAGTAGGAACCTTTGCGCTCCGCCACAGGAGATTAAATTGCCCGACCTTACCCATCCCCCTTTTTCCAGTAGCAATCAAAATTTGTCGACCCTATTATCCTTGTGTCCCATCCTTTTTTTTCATTTCATATTCATTTTATCATCCATTTCATGTTCATCGTCTGAATATAGCTGAAATATTGCTGCTCGGACGTTAAACCCCAACAAACAAACAAAACAAACTTTTCTAGAAACATCCGCCGAGTTGATAAGAAAAAGTCAAGTCCAGGGTAGACGAAAGAAGAAACGAAAACTATGACACGTTGAACGTGTAAAGAGTGATTTGCGAGCTCTTTACAATTTAAAATGTTCAAAAAAGATTCGTGGACATTCGTGTAAATATTGTTCACTTATCTCCTTTTTCGAATCAATGCGAATGCATACGAATATCTACGCATTGTTTCCGATTTAAAAAAAGTACGATTGCTTGCAAATGATTAAGAATTAATAATTCGTGAGGATTCATAAGAAAGATTCGTGTACTTGAAGGGGGTATTACTGGAAGTAGGAAGGTTTACTTAAAGGGGAGCCCAAATCGTATGAAGTTTGTTTTGTGACGAAATTTTCTTCACTCAGATCGTTTTTGAATTATTTGTTCCTGCAGATGATCCATATGAACACAACAACCTGCATTTGAAGAAACCGGAAGTAGTCAAGACAATGAAAGCAAGACTAGACAATTATAAGAAATATATTGTTCCACCATTATCTGAAAAAGCTGACCCTGCTGCTAATCCAGAAAATTACAACGGGTATTGGACACCAGGATGGTGTTAAATGTGGAGCTCGAATGTTTAACATTTTAAATTTTGATTACGCATCACATTGTGGTGTTCACGTCTGTGTAAGCTATGAAGCCCTTCTTTTTTCTGTTTGTAGTCTTATAGTTTTTTTTTTTGTATTGACCGTCAGGGTGTTTTGAAGAACCATGATTGCCAAATTTATTTTAAAAAAAAACAAATGTTATATTAGGTGTTATTTGGAACGATAAAATATGTTTTCTGATGACGTGTCGATACTATTTTAATATAGGTCTAAAACGGGACGTTTTGTGGTGGAGAAAGTAGAAAACTGAACATGGTAATACTTCCATCCTTATAGTTGTAGTTGGTCGAATCTACAACGGTGATAGACCACTCAACCACTATTGTCAATTTGTAAATATCGGCATAAAATACTGAGGCGGCAATCATAGCACAGTTCAGATGTTTACTTTCAAATAGAAACTATCTATAGCATTTAGCGAACAGGAAAAAAAATCAGAAAATGAAGATAAGAAAACAGGCATCACAAAAAAACTAACAAACATGTGCAAAATGAATTACCTATTTGGAAGGACATCAGATGTTCCGGAATTGTAAGCATGTCCTGTCCGACCAGCAGCACTCGTCATTTTGCTGGTAGGAGTCTAGCTACAAAAACACACTGTGAAGGTGGGGTCACATTTTTAGCGGGGCCACCAACAAAACTGGAGCAACTCCATGTGCGTTTCACAAATGGGCTTTAATTTAATTATAAATTCATTTAATTTGACAAAGTTTCTTGTTATAAATAACATGGAAATAAAAAATTCATAAATTAAACGTAGCAGCTCAAAAATCAACCTAATTCATTGGAAACATTACCAAAGATAAAAAATAATCGATAAATAGTAACGCTGATTTATTTACATTCGTGTCTATCGTTTTAGATTCAAGTAGAAGTTGTTCCTTCTCTGATTCCTTCTGTTCACATCCAACGTAGAGATCTCTGACAGCTGTTGTCGTGTATTCCTCTCCTCATTTCCTGTCATGTTATTATCAGTACCGAGAAGGATTCTTGCAATCTGTCTTTCAATATCTAAAATTAAAAAAGTGATGATTTTAAACACACTGTTGGAAATTCAAAAGAGTATGAATACCATGTTTTAAAGTGGATCCTATTTAAACTATCCTCCTTAAATACCTAATTTATCTTCAAATTACAAACCTAAAGTTAAGAAATATCGTCTTGAAAATTGATATTCTTTGTAACTTTTTAAAATTTATCATAAAATGTTAATATCAATATATGATATTTTCTGTAATTTTCAGGGGACAGGGATTTCATGCCTCCAAAAACCGTACACCAATCTTTATTCTAATATTTATTCCTCGTACCATTGATGTATATCATGTCAAACTGTTCAGATTGTTGATGAATTCGAAGGTTAATCTTACTAAATTTCTTAAAACACCTACCTAAAAATTTTAAAAATCCACAAATTTGAAGTAATTTATAACGACGAAATTATGTCACGTGATATATTTATTCTTCAAAATATAGTAGTAAATACAAAATTCTTCCGTGTTCATAAAGCTATTAAAAATAGATATTTATGTACAACACTTGTTATAATTTTACGAGTTATGCGATTAAAGACCTTTTGCAGTGGCGGATTCATAAATGCTCAAAAGACCTAAAAAGGGTGGGGCCCTAAAGTGATTTCCGAGAATAAGAATGCCGGTCCCCTAAGAATGAAATCCAGAGACAAAAACCAGACATGGAAAACGCAATCGAAACAACTCGGCCATTTCCGA
The DNA here is from genome assembly GCA_037379345.1 of Perna viridis. Taxonomy (NCBI): domain Eukaryota; kingdom Metazoa; phylum Mollusca; class Bivalvia; order Mytilida; family Mytilidae; genus Perna; species Perna viridis. Next base: position 9,956,014 of record CM074521.1, on the reverse strand, counting down.
TACACTAACAATAATCTCGGATGCAGAAAGGCGAATTTCTCCTTGAAAAATTCGCCGGTATTGAAGTCATACACGACTCAGATTAGTTCTATCCATTAGATAGCGATAAAAAAAAACTTTGGCGAGATATATCACTAGAAATAAAAAACAAAAACTCCGTCAAGAATTTTGGTGTGAATCCAGGAGCTAGGGGAAAAAATGGTAAAAATTTCAACTAGTAAAACTATAATTTTAGAATCGGATCGGTTAAATTCGGGACAGATTCTTCCACCTGGTGCCTCCGAGGTTTTTCTTTTGTGTGACTAGAAAGGCTGAGGAGTTCCAATTGATGGAAAACAGACACACAACATAGAGCATAAATAAACAAGATAATACGTATAAAGCTACAAAAGTAAATGAGCAACTCGGACTCAACTAAAAACTGGAAGCATGGACCAGGTGCACCGATATGTTAAGCGTCCTCTGCTTTTCTAGAAACATCCGTCGATGCCATTTCTCTTGAAAAGTCAAGCCCGGGGTTGACGAAAGAGGGAAAAAACTATGACATGTTGAACACATCGGTTCTCATGGTGCAGATAGACACACCGTAACGATCCACGAGTTCATGATGACGACCATAAAACTTCTGTAGCGATGACTTAAAACTCATAACAGCAAAACCCTGTTCCAGAAGCCTAGTAGTGAGAAGTCTATAGCGGGCTTCCAGAAGCCTAATTGTGAGAAGTCTATAGCGGGATGCAAAAGTCTACGTAATTACAGCAAGCACTGGCATAAGTGTATGATTTGTGAAATGAAAACTCCATAGGATTGTCAAAAGTATTGTCATGAGGCAATAACAAACCAGACGTAACAGTTGTTCTGTTTCGAGGGACTTCGTGTGTGTTTATATAAACAAAAATGTTATATGTTTATAACTCAGTGAACTGCATTACTTTGCTTTCTCTGTAAAAATACGAGACAATAACATACCGGACATTGTTCTTCTATCCCTAGGGACTTCGTGAGTATTTACATAAACAAATATTTTATAGGCTTCTAACTCGGTGAAAAGCATGCCGCTCAATTCATACAAGTATCTTCCGCCTGGCAAGTCTTTCACAATGTGTTTCATTCCATGCATGACGTATTGAAGACCTTCTGAGTTGTATTTCCCAAGGAACATGACCTTGACTTTTATATCACCTTTTTCAAAGTTTTTAAATTCTGACGCACTGCAAAAGAAAACATTCGTGAATTGTAAACGAAAAGGTATAAAGCTACTATCTTTGACCGGTCAACAGGGAGGTCGGATGAGAAGTGGGAATGAGAAGTACGTGATAACTAGTCTTGTCCCGTGACTCCGTGGTTTCAGTAGTAAAAGCAAACAATCTTTTCCTGCAAAATTACCGATAAGAAATGACAAATCTTTTCTAAATAATAAAAATGTTTTTAAAAAGCCTGAAATGGCAGATTTTGCATTGTTATGCAGCGTTTCGAGTTCCTGGAAAAATAAATAATAAAATGCAGATCGGTCTTTAGATTTCAATAAGTTCTTATATCGGAAATTCCGGAAACGAAAATGAATCTAGAACTGGACCATTTTAGAAGGAAGTTTAAATACTGGGGATGGAAGTGGGAGTATAAGAGAGAAAGGTGAGAGAATGTGAGTAGGAATACACTGAAGGAAAGAGGGAGATGATGGGGAATCCTTCAATACCGAAATTAACTTTTTGAAACTACTTGTTACAAATAGTTGAATAAAGAAACTGTAAGGAACAATTGCAGCATTCAGGGGCGGATCCAGGATTTTAGATTAGGAAGGGGCGCAAAGTTAAACTTTCGCCGAGCGGAGGTCAAATGTTTGAAATATTCTTCTAGAGTGGATACATTGTAGATATCTTTTGTGCTAATATTAGCGAGAAATTAAAGTTTCAACCTAAAAGCGCCTAAATCTATCCCTGACAACCCATGCTTTGCAAATTTTAGGAGGGGGCGCACGCCCCTGCCTGAATACTCCCCTGCACAAGCAAGAATGAAATTTATTCAAATGTGGTTCTGTTTACTGTTTTTATGAAATATTTTGGGTTAATTTCTTATACTGCTACTTTTGGTTTGTTTGTTTGTTTGGTTTTTTTTTTTTTTTTTGGTTTTTTTTAATTATTTATCTCATACCTTGATATCGGTACGTACATGTTCAATATGACAAGTTTATCATTCCTACATCTAAGGGTTTTTTTTCTTATTAAAACTATCTTACCTGTATTCTAGAATTTCTACTTCACAACTTTCCACGCCAAACGGTTTTTCGGTTGCAGATGGAAAATTACTTGCAATATCTTTTATCTAAAAGTACAAGTATTGCAAAAACTTTGTATCAATCAATTTTAAAAGATTTAAGAATAACATTTTTGTTTTTCAAGGGAGTGGCAGTGTTACTATTTTGTATACGTATTCTTTAGAGATTAGTATTGTACAATGAAACTTCTCTAAACCAAACTCTGTATAAACTGTGCCCTATTTGTCATAAGGTTTGTATGTCTTGTTCTAGTTTCATTTCCTTTATCGCAATTTCTGATGTAGAACGTACTAAAATCTGAAGACCGATCTGCATTTTACTGATTACTTCCGGTATCTCAAAACGCTGCATTGCAACGCAAAATCTTCTATTTTTGGCTTCTCTGAACACTTTTATAATTTAAAATTAGACATTTGTCATATTATATAGGTATATTTACACAGAATGATGTTTTTCTTTTGATGGTCAACTCAACGCTCAGAAATTAGAAATTTCCATGCATTTGAATGGTAGTTTGAGGACCATTTTCGAGAAACAACAGTCAGTGTCGAGACTAACATAGCCTATTAAAATGCATTTTGAACATTGTTTGTTTTATGCTGCAACAATTAACACGAGTTTAATATAGAAATACAGACGACACAATAAACACTTTCGTCTTGACATGCTCAGAACTTCAGCTATGCATTTGATCGAACCCTTTTAGTATTTATTTCGCGAAAGTACTTACTGCGCATGATCAATAAGAGATAACTACTAACCTTATCACATATTGACTTCTTCACCGCATCACGACCAGGTAAAATCAGCTTTAAATAACTTTCATTTAATAGAGCCATACGGAAGCTAACCTCTGTATCTACGTGGGAAACTGCGAAAATAGACATACATTTGTATATACACTCCTTGAAACGTTTAGGTTTCCCGCAAGCACGATAAACGCTCACCAAACGCACGATAAACGATTGCTTCTATCGTGCTTTTAAACGAACGCTTCTATTGTGCGTTTAAACGCACGATAGACGAACGACGAAAAATAATAATATTGACATATAATGAAGACTAAAAATAGAAAATAAAGAAATGAAATGATATAAATAAAAGTTAAATCAAGAAAATAATCAAAGTACAAAAATAAACGAACGTTTCTATCGTGCGTTTAAACGAACGTTTCTATCGTGCGTTTAAAATAACACTTCTATCGTGCGTTTATCGTACCTTTACACGAACGCAAAACGATGTGTAAACTCACGATAAACGATGCACGAACGCTAAAATGGGAAACGTGAACGTCTCAAGGAGTGTAAGGGAAATAATTGTGATATACGTTGTAATTAGAAATAGCGAAAACGTTTGACAGTGTGAAACTGAAATAGCTCAAGGTACCGGGTTCATCCAGAGAGGGGGACTCCAAGAGGAGTTTAATGAATGGGGTTTCAGGCTGTTCTTTGCCAAAATCCAGGCAACGAACAATTTGACTTCTACAGGTCACCATACGCTCTTCAATGATGGGCAAAACCCATATCATAAAGCAAGCTATGAAAAACCCCAACACAAATAAAGTGGAACTATTCAGAATAGATGGAAATCGACATAGTCTATATAGTAAAAACGCAAAACTAATAACTAAGAACATAAATAACAACAACAACCAATAGAATACAGATTCCTTGGCTTGGAACAGGAAAATGAGTTATGTGGCGGAGTTAAACATGTTTGTGAGCGCTCAACCCTCCCCTTACCTGGGACAGTGGTCGGACACCAAAGCACACCGTATGAAGGAGCAAAGGGAACGGCAAATGTTTGCTGTAATATCTCCCTTTTTATTCTGCGTATCGAATATGAATACCCGGTAAGTTTGATTCATACGCAATGCGAGAATATGATATAATATATTTTAGTTTAAACACATTATTTTGCTCAAAAATACAAATAAGAGGATTGGACTCAAGTTTTAACAACATTATAGAGGTCCTCTACCATATAATGTATTTAGAATGTGACATGAACTCTCACCAGTTGATTTCAAGAAGATGACTAACTCGACAAATGCTCGATTGCTCAAAATGATAATTTGCAATTTCAAATTAGAAATCTTTATGCGGACAATCAAGCCCAAACCATGAAACCATGCAACACTAACGAAGCTATAATGCAAATTTACAGCGAATGTCGTTTCTTTAATGTGGTAGACCTAGGGTAAGGGACACAACTCTTATAATTCATTGGGATTCACTATTTTACATCAGTCGCGTGTAAGCATCAGAGTAACTTGGACTGATTTCATTTTGTTTCAAATGAAAGCTTGATAGGCTTTGGTCAAATTGAATAATATGACATAAGCATATCACCGCTATCAAGAGCTATGTACCTTACGCTTGGTCTATCTCCTTATTTTTTTTTTTTTTTAAACAGTGAAAATATCTTTAACATTTGATTTACCTACCTTTGTGGGCTCGTTTCTCGAGATTTTCTGATGACACCAAGGTAAAAACGGCAATCAATGTAAATTTGAACATTTTCTGGTCACTGCAATTGAAAGTAATTTAAAAAATAGTGACGGAAGGACGAATTCTTATATTAGGCCCTTTTTAATATGATGTGCTTCAGAGCTCCTTAGATCACAGAGATGTTAAAAAAGTGATAAACATATGACCAACATTTCACGCAACACGTAGGCTGCGTCTATTAAAAAAAATATGAAGAAACTAGTTCTATCAGAAATGGTCATCCCGTGGTAAATAATAAAATGGAGTTTCCGTGATTTATTTCTTAATTACACTCATATGTAATTACATAATCGTTGGGAAGCGACGGTTTTTTACACTTCCGGGAAGGTACGAAGAGTAACCAAAAACTCTTTCCAACGACCAGGTCATCAAGGCCTAATCTAGAGGGAGAAATGAGTTAACACTTCTCCTTGGTATTTATGCTTTATACTTCTTTCATTTGTCTTTGACGGGGAGAAGTTCTTGTTATAGATAACATTGACAAAAATGTCAATAATGTAATTTTTTTCAAACAGAACTACTTGAATTTCTCCTTGTCATCGATATCTTTCTAAGAATCCATTATAACTATCTATGCTATGTATTTCTAATTTTGTCCATACTCATACGTCAAACATAAAAGTACTTAAATTTTGTACATACCAAATTTGGGTTTTATCAACCTGTGTGTGTTATGACTTTTTAAATTGCAATTTTAACAAGAAAGCGAATTTCATACATCAAACATGATTGTGTATTTTTTTCTCTTTAACTGATGCATTTAATCAAAGACCAACATTTAACTTTTAGAAAGGTTGCATTTATGATATGATACATCAGTGTAATGAACACAGCGAGGGAAAAAGAAAATTAAGCAAACTTACAAAACAAAACGCAAACAGTAATAAAATAGAAACAACTCAAACAATCATGTTGAAATCTAAATGAAACAATTTTCGAGTTTCTTAGCAAAACAATTCTCTTAAAGATATTAGGCGTTGACTTTTTTATTCTGAGAGGGGGCCTAGGATTATTTTTTTTAAATCAGATTATTCCAAATTTGAGCCCCCAAAAAATGTATTCAGCAATAGACAGAAACACATTTTTGACTCAATATATCCCCCATTACTTTACAATGTTATTCAAATTTTTGAAAAATAACTCACTCTGCTGCTGAATAAATAAATTTCAAACTCAACATAAAGTCCCACGACCCCACCTTCCGAGAAGAAAATGGTCTGTGCCTTAGCTTATTATGTAACTTGTTTCTACCTACCGTAAGAAGTTATTTTGTTCCTTTCGACACCTTATTCAAGTCAACAGACTGAGTGTTATTGAGCATTTTATTCTATAAGATTATAAAAATCACAGGTGTATTATTAATATGCATGTATTTAGATTTTATCTTAATTTATGGGTGTATTGTTTTGTTGTCAAATTTATTTTCATATATTACACTGTAGAAGAGTTGTCAGTCGAAAATTAAAAGCAAATGGCTTTTTCACAAGACAACTATCTTATTCTTAAAATTTCGGTCAGGAGGGGATATTTCGGAATATCTAGGGTAGGGCTGTGTCCCGGGCAGGTACGTGTGTGTGAATTTCATGAAGGAACGAAAACATCTTTACTTACTCCTAAACGGACTTTTCAGTTTGCGTAACTCAAAGACGGTTGGAGTTTAGAAACAATCCCATTCGTGGGGACTGGGAGTAGACCAAGTAGTGGCAAAGCCGTTAATTGGACTACATTGTACTATGACCGAATTCTTCAGTCAGCTGCCTCGAAGGCTAGGGTCCTCCACAAAGGATGGTTTGTTCTACAGGCAGCTACAGCTACTACGTTGTAACAGAATCATGTAAGGGGCGGTGAAGCAAAGCCCAAATTGGGTTGTCAAGACCGAAAAACCACCACAGCTGCCTCTCCTATATATCGAGTTCTGCTGGTCATTACTAAAATAAAATGCAATGGAATGAAACCAAGTTGTGGTTAAAGCGATATGGATATTCTCACATCCAATACTATGGCATAAGATATTTCATCATAACCAATGGCAAAGTAAATTGTCACGTGATCCAAGAAATTCCGTCAGATTAACTAGTTTAGATTCATTGTGCGTATATATTTACACGGCTTTAAGCTATAGATATATGTACATTTATCAGCTAATGTAAATGCATTTGAATGTGATACATTATAATCCCGAGGAGGAAATTGTTATCATGATTTCATTTGTTTTTGACACCCTATTAACTCCGTCAACAACATCAAATTGCGTAGAAATTATGGTAATTTCATGATAAAAACAAATGAAAATGATGCGTTACTTATTTACTGTGATTTCATATTTGCATTTAAAAACGATGTTTATAACGCAAGAATACACTTTAAGAACATCTTTTGCCTTATGTGTATAAACGAACATAAGTGGATGGAGATGCCCGGAGTATGTAAGTGTTGTGTGCAATTCGAGCTCGAGTAAGTGTATAAATTTCTATGCTGCATATTTTTCTCTGCGAATTTCTGTAAGACCATTGCGTAATATATTTTCCCCCAGCGCATCATTACATGAGTTTTTTTGAAATAATAATCTCTTCGTCGTGAAAGTGCCAAGGCATCGACACCCAAGAATGCCATTATCCAGATTTCGCGAAATGCTTTGCAGACTCGTCCCATTGACGATAGATAACGCGTCCGACGCAGTCCGAACTTCTCGGCCATTTCCGCTACACTAAAAATAACCTCCGATGCCGGAAGGAGAATTTTTTCTTGAAAAAGTTGCCGGAATCGTAGTCATACGCGACTGAAAGAAGTTCTATACACCAGGTTGCCCTAAAATATTTGGTTAGATATTACGAGAAATAAAGAATTACAACTCTGTCAAGAATTTTGGCGAGAAGCGAGGAGCAAGAAAAAAAGAAATGGTAAAAATTTCAACCAGTAGAACGATGATTTTCGAATCGGATCGGTTAAATTCCGCACAGATTCTTCCGCCTTGTGCCTCCGATGTTTTCTTTTGTGTGACTAGAAAGGCTGAGGTGTTCTGATTGCCGTCTGACGATGTTTATTCCAAGCACAATAGATACATTTGTATTTTATAAGCATGAAGGTTGATAAATTAATTACCAAACTGATAATATCTATGCATAAGACAAGACGAATAGTCAAAATGAAAGTCCGTATATCGAATGTATATCGAAAACCGGAAAGTTGAAAACAACCGCATTTTTCCCGACTTGCTACAGACATTTCTGATAGGATTGGCGGGTCAAACCAGGTTTTTATAGTTCATTAAACCTCCCGAGTAGGCAGATCCGGTAGAAAAAAAAACTGTAGAAATCACAAAAGCTCTCCCCCTTAGGCCAGCCAGTGGGCCACTTTTCAGAATCGCTATATCTGCCACTGTTTTAAGGGTATGATGTATATAATCTCTCAAAACTTTTTACGCTCTTAAAAAAACTAATCCAATGCCCTTCTAAAAGTGTAATCAATCAATCAATCAATGACAGTGGGTTGTGTTTCAACGTTTTGTTTTGAAGTTCAGTCCTGCATGCTACGTCAAGTTTTTATTTATTAAATGCTCCAAAAGGCTAACATAGGTCGAAAATTATATTGATGGTTTCAAATACATTTATCTTTTATTTTCAATTTTTGTGGGTTGTTAAATGTTGCGTTTATCTACTAGTTTAAGTTTTGCGCATAATATGTAATGCTGTTGAAGTCGGAGAAAGAAGCTAGTGCAAAAATAACGACGATGAAGCAGACTACACAGTGTTAATTAGTTGTTTTTGGTGCCTTTCATACAATTTAAGTTGCACCCTCCCCTCCTCAATCCCTTTCAAACCCATTCTAGTCTTCCTGTGGTAGAAAGACACCTTGCGTTACAATTCAAGATTGATGCATACTCTTTTACTCAGTTATTCTCCGGACATAAAGAAATGCTTAGTCTAGCTGTCCCTTTTTGCCTCTAATTCATAGTAATTACGGTTCACGTTACAACCCCTAATTCCATTCCACACCTGTCCATGGATGTGTAGATCAATACACTTTTACTCTAGCTATGGACAACGATAGCAGCGCTGCAATTTTTTATTTGCAGTCGTATAAATAGACAGCTAAATTTTAACGGCATAGGTGTTAAATTTGAAAAAAAAATCTAAAGCTGGAAGAGTAATCAAGGTAACCAAGGTTCTAGCTTTTCAAAAGAATGTAATCCAAGGACAAGGACCAGACATGGAAAACAGACATACACAACAAAGAACATAAAGTAACTAAAATAATACATACAAAGTAACAAAAGCAAATGGGCAAATCTCAATATTTTCTCGAAGCGGGAGATTTGCCGAGTTTTTGTTTTCACGACACCTTTTGACAGGAATTGAAGTTATCTATTACGATTATAAGCTAAAAAATCAAATAAGACGGGAGGAATTTCCGCGAATGCGAACATGGGCACACAATCGGGAAAATGTTAATTTTTTCATGAAATGTTGAGAAACTCCCCCCGGATATTTTTGTCAAGTTGTCTTACAGATACATATCAAAAACATTTATTCCATAGAAGTAACCAGAAGAATAACTACTAGACCAAAAAGCCATTGATAGTAGAAAAATATAAAATGCTTCGCAAGCGCAGCTTGACACGACACACCAACGTCAATCCCAGCCTTCCTATTTCTGGTATGGCACCTTCTTTTACAGTTTTAAAGATATCAATGAGTTTTTACTCAAGTTTCCACCCAATGAATTTTCTATAAAAAAAACACGACTCATGATGCATATATATTTTTTTTCTTTAACTTTCTTCTCATCATGTAGTCCATAAGAAATTAAATGTATAAATTATGGAACTTGCAAATCTTATACTAAAACCTTAAGTTTGCCAGATGCCATAATTTCTATTTAAATCCTCTGACTACATAGTCACCCTGTTTCGATAAGATCAGTGGACAAAAGATTAAACATAATTAAAGTTTGTTTTTGTCTCCAAAAACAAATGTCTCCCCAGTTTAAAAGAGTAACCAAGGGAACCAAGGTTATAGCAGTAATCAAAAGAATATAATCCAGGGACAAAGACCAGACATGGAAAACAGACATACACAACAAAGAACATAAAGTAACTATAATCATACATACCAAATAACAAAAGCAAATGAGCAACTCGGACCCCACTAAAAACTGGGAGCACGGACCAGGTGCACCTGATTCAAAGTTCAAAGGTATATAACTTCCACAAAATTCAATTGATCATACATTCCCAGTAATATGCACAACTGTATATCATGGCCTAGCTACCTACAATGTTTCATGAAATTCGGAGTTTTAGTTTCCGAGGAGTTGTGCTTAAAAGAGTGTGATGCACAGACAGTCAGGCAGACGGACAGATCAAAAACAATGCATCTTCCCACCTAAGTGGAGATAGAAATGATAATAAAAATTGTAAATTTGTTATTACAGCTTTAATTTTAAGACAAAAATACTGCATAGATTGACAAAATAGCACAAAATGTAAGTATAAAAACATCTCACAATTCAAACATACTTATCAGTTCATCTATGAAGACTTGCATGACACATTTTCACGCACATATCTGTTGATTTAGTGCAAAAATACATTAAAATAAATATCACTAATTTACAGTTATGTACACATCTATACACATTAGTTTCATTAGAGTATGTCCGGTAGCTCAAGAAATGCAATGGGGAAAAATTGTCCTTATGCTTAAAACGGTTTTTGATTATTCAAAATAATATCTACAAACACTCGACCAATATTCTAATACAGACAGACTTTCAAATGTCAAATGTAATGATCTTGCTAATTAAATACCCTTTCCAGGGCTGTCAATATATTTAAAATTTTGCAAAAATGTTGAAGGATCAAAGAGAAAACAACAATGGATCTGAGAAAACACTGCAAAATCAGATTCAAAATGTATGGGCATCATATGAATTCTATGTGACTTGTAAGGCCAACCTTCCTAGGCCATTTCCTGACAATATACTGAACTGAAGGGAGTTAACCCATAGAGAATTGGCCTTTGTTGTACTATTGCATATTGACTTTTTGGAAATATCTTTGCATAGATTTTTACACAGCCTATAAATATAAATGTGCAAAACCTGAACAGTTTTTATTCATTTTTGATCTTATAAAGTCTCTGATAACAAAATCTTCCACCATATATAATGATGAAATCTGAACACAAAATTGCATATATCAATGAAAATACACAATCAGTACAAATTAACCTCAGACTTTTGAGTTACTAAAGTAAGAACTTTCAATACGAGGCAAGTGTAACCTGTGTAAGGACAAAGTTAAATATATTGATATTTAAAAAAAAAATAATTATGTTTTTCTCTGTTTTACATCAGATAGTATTTATTTTTTATCATAATTTAACAGAACCTTAATATGTGAGCTATTGATTGATAAACATTTTGTTTTTGTTAGATACCTAAACAAGTAAAGATCCTTACTCTGTATTACAGGTTAACTTCCTGTCGGACTGAAATCAGTGCTTCTAAAGTCCAAGGTTAAATCTGACAACCATTATGAGGACTTTGTCCTCTATTACCTTGTGTAATTGGTAGTCATGATCAGTCCAACAAATATTTAAGAAGGATATTGGTAATACTTAAAACTCTTGGTACATACATGAATACTATGAGACTATAGAAAGTTCACGCTTATTCTGAATTGACTGTAAAAAAGCATTTACATAATATCAATACAAATGGAAAACATGTATATGTGTATTGCACATTTTTTTTTCAATGACGTATGAACATCCTCGTCACAATGAAAATATATACAGCACTATAAATGAAACAATTCACTCTCATCCAGAATCACCAAAACCTCTCGGGATAAGTGAAATTAAGCAAGGCAATTAAAAATCCCTTTCAAAATCTTGGGCGGGTCCAGGTGATAGCGTAAAGGGTGTATGCCCCTCTATTTTTTTTTTTTTCAAGGAAAAAAAATTAAAAAAAAAAACTACTGTAATCTGCTAAATATTATATTAAATATGGAAATTTATCATATTCATTCATTAAAGATGCCCTTTTATACTGATTCTCGTATTTACGCATCCCCTTTATAAAATCCTGGATCCACCCCTGAAAATAGTTTTATTTCAGTTTCAACTGCTCTTTGCCAATTAAAAATTCCCCTAGTCTAAGAGGAGACTTTGTACTTTGTTTTAAAATCTTTCTTTTTCAAACAAGTTTTTATCACTTTCCTCTCACTCGAAGCATGTTTCTTTTTTTAAAGTAATCGGGCAAAATGAACACCAGTTTTCTTTTCCAAACAAGGTATTTTTCTAAAATTTTAACAACACAGTAAAATACTTTGGATTTCACAAAAGGTACAATTACTGTTTTTTTAATCACAAGCCCAATGATTTCAATACATGTACTTTGCAAATACATGTATACACCTTGATTTCACCACACAATTCATGCACACCACAAAAATAAATCTCTCACATACACAATCATGAGAACTAAACAGATGATTACAAACAGAACAAAATTGGTAAACAATTAACATGGCACAAATATAGACAGTATTTCAATGCATGGATGCCCAGGTTTATTTGGATTATTTAAGAATCCCCCCCCCAAAACAGAAAAAAATTATCACACATCTAAAGTAATTCAACCACAATCCATGTTCTGTCATTTAAATTTTGATACATAAAATATTTGCAATTTCATAATATGAGACCATACAACATAAAAAAAATCAGAACAGAGCTACATGTATATATCACATTGCATAGTTGTGATTGCATAAAATCTACTCCATTCAAACTTCATTTTAAAATCCATCACAAATAAATATAATTTCTCACATGAAAAATATACACATAATAAATGTGGACACAACATCAATACTTGTTTCAACCTTAAAAAAATTTATCACATTAACTTAACTACCAGTCCATATAAAATTCAGACACCGCCTATGGTAGAGGTGATTCTTGGTTTAGAAAAACCCACAGAATAAATGCTCAATTTCGGGTCTACATATGTATTTTTATGTAATGATAGTCCATTCTGTATTCAGATCTGTATTATTGATATAACCATAATCAAGAACAACAATTCTTGCAAAGCTTCAATTTCATACACAATCTACAGGAGTGCAACAACCAAATGACAAACTAAGACTGGTTATTTGGTTTGGAACTGTTTCTGAATAAGAATTAGAAGATATTTGATGGGGTTTTTGACATACATGAATCACCTCCTGTCTGATTTTTTTTTATAAAGACTGCTACTTAAAACAACACTAACACACAAGAATGTAGTCACAATACACCTAAATATCAGTATGGCTATTATTTCAATAACAATTTGGTTGCATTTTATACCTTCTGGTTATGTTATCTCCCTTAAAAAAAAATTCATCTTTCATCTTGTTTCTGTGTGATTTAATTAAAGCTGATAATTTGTAACAGTGGGAATCAAGATATTCCAGGAGGGGCTTTAACTGACCATTGAGGGAGCCCCTCCTGTGGTTTACTATAAATCATCAACCAAAGTGACAACCGAAACATATATTCAAAATGTCCTTATATCAATTATTCAGATTTATTTTACATCATGTGATGTAAGAAAAAATTAGTACAAAATTGTAATATTCATGATTTTTTTTTATAGTTTTAGATTGACTTATTCCAAATAAATTCATCATACAAATGGCAATTCATACCTTTTTAAAGTGGAATACACAAGAACTGATAACTTTTTTTTCTATTCTCATAAGAAATACCTATCATAACATGCAAAAATAAAAAGGAAAAAATATTGAATAATAATGATATATTAGCAACTAAGCCATCAGAGGCGTAGCACCCAAAATTCGATTGGTACAGTAGGGGTAATGAACACTTATCTATAAATTTGTCATAATAAGTTACTAAGTAAAATACATAGGTTTTTTTAATTTTGACAAGAATTTTAGGTACTGCATGGCACACCAACAAAAATTATTGGTATTGCTCCAGCAGTACCTGCCATTCCAGGTGTTATGCCCCTGCTCATTAACAGCTTGTTAGAATTACTGCTTTTGAGTTATAATGACAGGTATTTAATATGCAGAATTACAAAGAATAAAAATATGAAAAGGCAATAATTATTCTAGTAACATCTAAAATGAGGTCTTTAACATTACTTAAACACAACACCTTTTTCTGTTGTACATTAATTAATATCACACTTCATTCTTAATTGACAAAAGTTAAACAAATTCACAGAATATCATATACTGAATATTCAGAAATAATATAAAGCAATGAATTAACCACTGCAAAAGGGTCTGGTTGACAGTAAACTCTAATAATGAAAACTCAATTTTGTGAAATTTGTCTGAAGATTTATCAAATGTATACAATAATTTCTTACTTGACACTATTATTATTATAGATGCAAAGCAATATATTAAAAGGGTAAGAAAAATTACAAAAAATATAAATCTGGAAAAGGGATTTTAAGTAGCATTCAAGCTAAGAATCATGCAAAATGTGATACATGCTTGGAAAGCCTACATATTTTTATTTTTGATATTTTGTTTAAAATGCTTTAGTAAACACAAATTAGCACTTGATTTTTCGTATAATCTGTGCTCAGAGGATATAAAAATTATATAGAATGCACTGTAGAATTCAAAATTAAGGGAGATAACTCTGTAAATGACACTCAAATACAATAGAATCTATTGGATTTTCAATGTTGATTATCTCTTGAGAGCAGGTAGATTTGAATGAATAATTACACATTTCATAATATAGACCCATAAAACAACTTAATTACAAAAATAAAAATATGTAGCCTTGTTTGGGGTGTATCACATTTTTCAGATTTCGCATGATTCTTACAAAGATAGCTACTTAACATTACAAGTACGTAATGGTGAGAAGAAAAATGAGTATAATAAACTATATATATTATCCTACATCCATTGCCTTGAAGAATGATGAAAATGCTAGTAAAAAAAATGACAATATGATACAGTTTGGCAATAAAGGTCATATTCGTCTCTTCAGAAACTGTTATTCATTTCACATATGATGCAGTTTGGCAATAAAGGTCATATTCGTCTCTTCAGAAACTGTTATTTATTTCACATATGGTGTAAGCCTAAAGGAGGTATACCTGGGGTAAGGGACACAACTCTTACAAATCATTGGAATGTTTGTATTCAGTATTTGCCACCAAGCTCAAGTAAGCATCTTTGATTTCATTCTGTTTCAAACGAAAGCTTAATAGGCTTTGGTGAAATTGTATATAATACAAGCATATCACTGATTTCAAGACTTATGACCCTTACCCCAGGTCTACCTCCTTTCACACTTACAACTTGTTGTGAAATTGACACCAGCATTTTATTACATTAGAGTGATTTAAAAAATCAAGATTCATTTTGATGAGAAATAATGGTTAATTCATGTACTAATACAATGTACATGTATTATAAAAATGCTTTGTCATTGGGTATAATTTTCTTTACAATCTCTTTGATATCAAGCATGGACCTCAGATAAACATTGTAAGCAAATTTTTATGAAGAATTTCCCCCTACAAGATTTTGACAAAATCTATACGAACATTATCAGTCTTGGGAGATTATAAAAAAATTGGGGCATTAATGTAACATTAAGTACTACCCCACCACATAATGGTAAACTAGAGGCTCAATGGAGCCTGAATTGCTCACCTGGTTATCCATTTGCTTATTTGAAAAACTTGAGGAATGAGACAGGCTAAGTTAAAATCAACTAAATTGTCAAATGCAGGAAATGTTTTTCATAGCATTTTCATGACCTGAACTAGAATTTTGCTAAAGGCAACAATTTTTGGAATTTTTTCAAAAACCTGTCTTATAACCCCTAAGTTCCATTTTTAGTATAGAAAGCCATATCTATTCACGGACTAAAAATCACAACAGTCATTTTGATCACAATACACTAAAGAACTATTATGCTTATTTTCATTCAATGATCTAAAATGGTTTTAGACAAGAAGATTTTCAAAGTTGTACATGTGAAAAAAAAAACAACAAAAAAACTTGTTTCAGGGGTCGTAACTCCTACATTAGTCAATGAATGGTTTTGAAAATTTTGGCATAGGTCCATCTCATGATGCTGAACAATTTTACCTTGCCAGAAATTTACTAAAGGCAATGCTTTTTGAGTTATTTGCAAAAAACTGCAATCTGACCCCTAGGTTCTATTTTTAGTAACAGTGGCCATGTTTTTTCATGGATCAAAAATCCCAACCATCATTTTGTGCAGAACACCCTAAGAAACAATCATGCCAAGTTTAAAACCTATCAGTCCAGTAGTTTCAGAGGAGATTTTTTAAAATTTGATGACGACGACGATGGACGCCAAGTGATGGCGTAAGCTATGTGGGTTAAAAAACCATGCCGCAGTGATTATGGCCTTGATGTCAAACTGGCCAAAATTCAAAAGGCCATATTTGAAGATTTTTAAATATCCTCTTTGTAAAATTTACAATTGTGCAGGTTCTCCCTTAAATGCACACAACAAAATACCACCATATAATGAATTTCCTTGATCAATTTCATGACTGTTATTCAAGTGAAGAAATGATAAATTTATGATCAGTATGGTAAATTTACAATGCAATGTTATTCATATGGCCGTGACATAAAATCTTTAGGTGGATCATATTGAGAATGATTTGAATATGATGGGGGTGCTCCATAAGTAACCTGACTCCCACTGTGTGGTGCAGCCTGATTACCATTGTTGTAAACCAGTGGTTTGGCAGAGGCAGAATTTTGCTGTTCTTCTGGTCTCTTTCTTCGGAAAAATCCACACTATAAACAAAAAGAGTTTCACAAATTAAAAAAGGCAATTTTTTTTTTGCCATCAGTACATTTCATAAAATTTTTCTTTTGGTTTTTATATTTGTCCTTATAATAAATTAAAGCAAGATTGAATTTTACTGTTTTATTTTTCTATGTACAGTTAAAATAATTTCACAAAAAATATTGAAATTAATTAATTTTCCACTTCAATCATTGTACCTTCAATTATTTAATCAATTCAATAAAACAATGATTTTCCAACTCTTATTTTGGAGTCTGAATTTCAGTCCCATTCCCAAAGAGAATTATGCCCAAATTTAGTGCATAGGATATACAGCTACCAAGGTATGGTCACATGTATTGTAGTGTATTGTGTATACAGCCACCATAATATATGGAAGTAAGAATCCATCTGCATCTTACTGTATTGTGTATACAGCCACCATGGTATGTGGAAGTAACAGAATCCACCTGTGTTGTACTGTATTATGTATACAGCCACCATGGTATGTCGAAGTAACAGAATCCCTCAGTGTTGTACTGTATTGTGTAAATAGCCACCATGATATGTGGAAGTAACAGAGTTCACCTGTATTGTACTGTATTGTGTATACAGCCACCATGGTATGTGGAAGTAACAGAGTCCATCTGTATTGTAGTAAAATGTGTATACAGTCACCAAAAGTATGTGAAGAAACAATCCACCTGTTTTGTAGTGTATTGTACCTACACATCCATAAAATGTACTTACCCACCACAATAATACTATTAATAGTAAGAGTAAAAGTAGACCCCCAGCAATGGCCACACCTATAATCCATGGTTCTACACTCTTTGGTATAGGATTCAGACGTTCTGCACTTACATAGGTAGCAATCTGTAAAATATTAGAAGTAGTTTATTGTCGAAGCTCATGCAATAAATTTTAAAGTTGAGAGGAATGGTCATTTGTAAGCCTGTCGACTAAAGAGTCCTTTTTTTATGTGTGGTCCTTTTGTAATATTGATCAGCCAAATATTTTACTCTATAAGAACTGTGAAACCTGTCTTACAGAACACTGAATACTCTGAAAAACCTATCATTTCAAAATCCCTTAAAATAAATTGAAATACATTTTAAACCTTGATAAACCAACACATGTCTAAACTATAAGGATTAGTTTTGGTTAGTCAGGTTTTACTGTAAATGGAATATATTCATGAAAAAAGGTAAAGGTTTACAAAATTATGTTTATGGAACAGTCATTAAATTTTCCTAAAATTCTCTTTGTTAACACTACTCTAAAGCTAAAAACTTCATTTGGATTACTTGTATCTTAAAACAACAGAGTGAGAAAAGATTAACTTTGCTCTAATGAAATTTGCAGTGAAGACTAATTGATTGATTAAAGATCCAAGGTCATTTGTCAATTATTTCATGCAATTCAAGAAGAGATAATTTGACCAATCAAGCAGACCCTACTTTGCACTAGTTGAACACACTGAGCATAATTTGATAGGAAAGACACCATACCTCCTTTTTAACTACTTTAAATGTCTCTGGTGATGTTGGTAGTGTATATGGCATCTCTTTTACCTGAGCTACAGCTTGGGATACCAAGTTAAATGGTTCTTTACTTAACCCTCTCTACAAATATAAAATTTGTATAAATCTTTTTTGAGAATTAGGGAGGTAGACCTAGGGTAAGAGACACAACTCTTACAAATCATTGGAATGATTGTATTCACCATTTTACATCAATCTCATATAATATCAAAGTAACTTGGACTGATTTCATTCTGTTTCAAAGAAATGCTTGAAAGGCTTTGGTGAAATTGATTATGATAAAAACATATGACTAATTTCAAAGAGGTATGTCCCTTACCCTAGGCCTACCTCCTGAAGGGTATTCATATGAACCAACCGATGGTAGGTCATTTCTATTAGAATGAGAACCTACCTACAGTTCTACTGAAGAAACAGAAAATTTACTGTTTTCTGAACATTGCAGTCAAAAAGTTTGGTCATTTTTTCAGTACTAAGTCAAATTAATTGATCTGTAATGTCAAGAAAGCAGAAAGAAATGTTTGTTTTTTTATCTTGTAATAGGGAGGCTAATTCCCACAATTAAGTTAATAGTTAAGGTCTAAAACCACAACTTATCCAAAAAGTTAGTGTAACATTCAAATTTGAACATTTGCCTATCATTTACTTAATTAAAAACCTGTGTTTGAGAATTCCCCTAAAAAAGCTACATGAACAAAAAATAAACATACTAGAAAGTTATTTAACTGTTTTTTCATCTTCTTTAAATTTTACTATAGAAAAAAAGTTTCTCATCATGCATTCATTATACCCAGGGCCTTATCTAAACATCAAGGACAAGAATAACTTTTAGTAAATTCTGTTTGAAAAATAACGGTATAGACATTTTAGTCTACATACATTATCCATTATAAAAATCTATC
This sequence comes from Perna viridis, assembly GCA_037379345.1. Taxonomy (NCBI): domain Eukaryota; kingdom Metazoa; phylum Mollusca; class Bivalvia; order Mytilida; family Mytilidae; genus Perna; species Perna viridis. Next base: position 9,936,958 of record CM074521.1, on the reverse strand, counting down.
TGACAAGGAAAAATGTGAGAAGTGAGCACAAACAAGGAGAAGTTTTTGCTCATTTCTCCCTCTATATTAGGCTCTGTATACCTTAACTAAAGTTTCAGTCCATATTCTAGAGCTGATCTTTATGACAGCTGTTTGTTGGGACTTCATATATAGCAGTTTACAAATAATCTTAGTACACCACTGTTTGGTACAAGTCTACAACAAAAAAGGTACATGTATAAGTTGCACAGCTCAGGAGAGATGACTTGTGATGTTTGGATACAGTCCCTGAAATGATTCGCACAACAATTTGACAGATCGATGATCACTGACTGATTGATCGCTTACCGAATGATAACAAATGAGCAGTGACAGATCTGATCGTAGTTCCATTATGTAAAATGATGGATGATCTGTTAAAAATAAAACAAATGTTAAATATATACATAAAGTATTAATTGATGTTTAAATCTAATGAATTATGTTAATGTGTGTAAATTGACAAAGAAAACAGCAGAATCTGTAAAACATACTGACCGTTTGAACTAAACACAGTAAGATATTGTTCAAGAGAAATTCATATAAATTGAGGCTCACATGAACTTAACATGAAATTCATGTGATCATCACATAAAATTCACTTCACATGATTTTTGTATCAAAACTTCACATGAAATTCACAAAAAAAATTTTGCCTGAAAAATAATGCATGCATATTGGAGAGTACATCAAAAGTGCTAGGTAAAGGGAAGTCAGTTAAATTAAGTCTATCTGACCAGCTTATATAAATGTTCATCAACAAAACAGTTTCCAGGGTGCAAAAAAGTGATCAAGGAAATCAAGATTAGCAGAAATCAAAAGAATATGTTCCAAGTACAGTACCTGAACAAATCTGTGCAACAAAATTTGTGATCAGTCATCGATCACTGATAAGTTTTTGATCTGTCAAACTCATCCATTAAACTGGTGATCGCGTCATGTGACAACAGAGTGGTCAATGCATTTTACGGTTTTCATTGTTTTCATTAACAATTTTACATTTACATATGCAATAGATTTAAACATCAATTTATACTTTTATTTCCAATTCTTTTATTTTAAATAGATCATCAGTCATTTTACATAACAAAACTGCAATCAGCTCGGTCACCAATCATCTGTTATTGATCCATCAGTGATCAATCAGTTAGCTGTCATCAATGCATCAAATTGTTGCACGGATCGGTTCAAGGACTGTATAAAGACTAAACAGGTAAAGCAGACAGAAAAGAACAAAACAAAAAAACAAAAAAACAGATAAAAAAGAAACAAAAATAAATGAGCAACAGTGAAAGAATACTGAACCATCAGCAATGGGATGATTCAAATATGTCAAAATTTCAAAACGTGGCCAAAGAGTAATCAAGGGAACCACGGTTATAGCGGTAATCAAAAGAATATAATCCAGGGACAAAGACCAGACATGGAAAACAGACACACACAACAAAGAACATAAAGTAACTAAAATAATACATACAAAGCAACAAAAGCAAATGAGCAACTCAGACTCAGACTGGACCAGGTGCACCAGTAGGGTAAGCGTCCTCTGCTTTTTTAGAAAACGTGAACACATTAAACAGAGACAATGTACCATCAGCAGTGGGATGATTCAAATACATCAAAATTCCAAAATATGGTCAAAACCTTAATACACAAAACAGAGACCATCTACATATACAATGAGACTAATATAAAAATTATACCACAATTCTCTTGTAGTATATAACGGAAACAGAGACAATCTAAATACACAATGAGACTAATGTAAACATATTGACTCACAATTCTCTTGTAGTATCTAACGGATACAGAGATGATCTACATATACAATGAAACTAATGTAAACGTATTGACTCACAATTCTCTTTGTAGAATCCAATGATTTTGTTTCTCTTTTCGTCCTTGTGTTATATGCCCCAGTATTTTCATCCTCTCTTCCTTTTATCAACAACTGAAAAAAAGTAAGAATGTTATTACTTTAAAATGGTGGAGTTAATTTATAAAGAGAAAGAGGGTGGGGTGGGAGGAAAAAATGGGGGTCTTGAATTTTTTAGGTACCACAAGAGAGGACCTTGATAATTCTTAGACAGCGGACAGGCTTCAAAATTTGTTTTGGTGGTTAATTTACAATATACTAACTGTACTATTAGAAAGTGTGTGTTAATCTGATATCCCCTCCAGTGTAGAGAGGTTTCATCATACTTACTGTGCTATTAGCAGGTGTGTAAACCTCTTCAGTACATATTCCCTCCGTTCCATTGACTGTTGGAATGGTGTTTAAATACAGCAAGTTATTCCCTGTGTCATCAAATGAGGGCCAGTAGATGTGAACTAGAGATGACTTTATGTCACTGAAGCCTACATTTTCTAACTGAAAAAAAAAAATGAAAACTAACTACATATGGTATTTAGAACGGAAGATGGTTGAGCTAAAACAACATGGGAAAGAAGTACTGAGCAAGATAGATCTCAACACAGCTGGAGTAGTTGGATGACAGCAATTTTGGCAGCCAAGCTGAGACCAAAACAGTGTATTTAGGCCTTATGAGACAATGAGTAAAAGAGGATAGTTGAGGTGGACAACGGAGGAAATTCAGATCAGCAATTTCCACATTCCTCCCACTTCACTCAACTATATTCACATTTCTCGCCTTCGAACTCTACTCCTCAATAGGTGGATCAATAGGAGGCACTGGCCCCATATCCTTGAAAAATTTGACTAATATATAGAAAAAAAATGAAAATAATTAAATCAGCCCCCACCCCTTGGCTAATCAGTAGGACCCCCTTTACAGAATTTCTGATCTTCAACTGTCTGCAACCCCTATCCCCTAATATACAACTGAATTTCACAAGTTATCAAATAAGAAGTTCACAATCAGTAGTAGCAACAACTACAAACTACTGGTATTAAATCAGTATATATGAATAAGTGTGTTTCACCACTTTTTTGAGAATTTTTTATTTCATTTTGACAATGCAACTATGAATAACTGTGACATACCTTAGTAGTTCTATAAATGAATATCAGTTCATATTTTTTGCTGATAAAAAAATTCATGTGTACCAATAAAAAAAACAGTAAAATATTTAACTTCAGGAAATGAAGTTGGTTTGTTTTTGATGAAAGTTCTTTAAGGTAGCTTAATGAAAATTGACAAGATTTTTACTTTCTATAACTAAATAGGCAGTTGAATCCACATGTAAATCTGATAGAAAATTTCAATCTCCTAGTAAATTAACTAATGCAGTTCTTCATGTAATAGTTATTTAACCAAGGAAAAAACAATTCTATCTCATGAAGTCAACTGTTTTATTTGCTGTAATAATATTCTAAATCTTACAACATATTCATGAATCACTGTCGGACCGAATTCTGTATCTTTGTATTTCTTAACAAATAAATCATTGTATATAACTTGTTCCAAGGGTCCTACCATACGCCTGGAAAGAAAAAAAAAAGAGTTTTTACATAACATTGTGAAACCCATTTAAATAAAACCCAGAATAATCTGGAAGCCTATTATTTTATTTCCTCTTTCGTCCACCACGGACTTGACTTGTTTGAGTAACTCGGCGAGTGTTTCTAGAAAAGCAAAGGAGATTTACTCTAACGGTGCACCTGGTCCATGCTCCCAATTTGTAGTGGAGTCCGAGTTGCTCATTTGCTTTTGTTACTTTGTATGTATTATTTTAGTAACTTAATGTTCTTTGTTGTGTAAGTCATGTTTTCCATGTTTGGTCTTTGTCCCTGGCTTAATTTCATTTGACTTCTGCTAGAACCTTGGTACCCTTGATAACTCTTTGATACTGACAATTTCATGTGGATATCTGAACAAGCCTGTGAGCATGAATTGAGAAGTTCCACACAATATTGTCAATACCAAAAATAAAAGTAAATATTATTCTGTTTATCCAATAATTGCATTTTTTATCTTTTCAATGTACTTTTTTTTAAGAATCTAGTAGTATGAATTGAAACTGTCGGTGCATGACGTCATTTTCATTCAAAACTCTATCGAAGACTCTTATGATGTCACAATCACTCCTTATGTTTTGACAGATATTTTTTAATCTCTTGTCATGTACGATATAGAAAAATATTTGTCAAAAAGATCGAAGGAAAAAAATACAATTACCAATAATCTGTGAAAATCGGAACTTCTAAGTAAGACCAATGGCTTTGGAATCAATGACAATTTAAATGTAAATGTAAACTTCATTACTGTCAATTTAAGAAAGTCTATTTCCTATCGCTCAGCTTTCTGTCCCAGTTAATAAGTTATTCTTAACTCACCCAAACATATTAAGATTTGCAGACTGCTGTAACAGAATGTGGACATTTTGTTGGTTGTCAGCATATGTATTATTCTCAGGATTTGTACTGAAAAAAAAATAACATTTTAAACTTAACTTATGAAAAAGAAGTCTTAAGAAGTATACCTTACTGAATAAAAGAAGCATTTCATACTAATGTTTATTGAGCCAATTGAAGTTTTAGTAAACTAAAAGATACTAAGGGAGATAACTTTTATCGTAACCAAAGGGAGGTAATTTAGGACAATAAAATTTGCATTTTTGTCTGACATTATATTTTACATAATAAATGAATAAACCCACAGAAAACTACATAAAAGTATTATGTAACTTATGATTAGTGACATATCTTTAAAAAAGGCCTCCATATCTTTCAACTTATTCTTTTTACAAGCTACCCTACTGCATATTAAGCAACACTCCAGATAAGAAACATGCAAAATGTGATTGATGGTTAGAGGCCTACATATTTCTCATTTTTGATATTTTCTTTTAAATGTTATAGTAAACAGAAATTAATATGTGGCTTTTCATATAACTCTTGTTCTTGGGAGATAAAAATTATACAGAATGTACTGTAGAATTCAAAATTAAGGGAGATAACTATGTAAATGACAATAAAATACAAGAGAAATTGTTATATTTTTAATGTGGATTACCTTCTAAGAGCAGACAAATTGGAATGAACAATTATACATAACAGCATATAGACCTATAAGCCAACTTAATAACAAAAATAAAAGTGTGTAGCCTTTTTGGGGGATGCATCACATATTATTGAATTTGTATGATTCTTACAAAGGCTACTACTTAAATACCTGTTTATTCTAAAATCAAACTCCAAATGTTCAGTTGATCCATCTACATCAGCTGAATACACCCTGATGGTAAAGTTTGTCTGTGAATAAATTGATTAAAATTAAATGCCCTATGGCAGATATTTGATGCAGTTTAGAAGAATGATTGACCAAAAGAACAGATACTGACAGAAACAACAGCCTGCAGGTTGGCATGGAAACCCACTCGCACACATTATTTTGATTCTGGTCACCAGTCTTTGCTGTATCTCCTAAGTCATTAAGCCAAGGTAAAAGCAGAAAAGCAGCGAGTTCTAATTTTAAAGTCTGTGATGTGACTTTGCCAGGGATTGAACCCAGAAGCTCCCTAAATCAAGGTGAACACACGACCATGAGACCTATGAGGTTGTCTGTAAAGAAGAGCAGGTACTCTTTATCCCATTCACCCATAAAAATTTGCATACTTTAAAGATTAGACATGCTTATATGACAAAAGTACAATTTTAATAAGCAAACTTTTTTTATCTCCTAATCTATTCTATCTGAATGTTTGTACTATTGCAAGATGTGTAACACTTCACTCAATTGAAATTGAAGATTGAAACACAGAACTTGAGGAAATTTTCAATTTAAGATTTTTCTATGAAACCCAGGCCAGTTTGTTGATATTTGAATTCTTGAATTTGACATTTCAATCAAATATGTGAATTAATAATTTCAAATTCATTTAAAATTTTGTGCTTTCCCAAACTCAGAAAAACCATGAAAAATCGGTATACCGCAAACAATAATACTAACACAGTATAAAGTCAAGGACCTTAAACTCTTGAAAGAAAATACTGTATAAGTATTAATTTTCGTGGCATACCAATTTACGCTGTTTTTCCTGGTGAAAAAAAGCGGGAAAAACTGTAGCCGCAAAATTACTTTTTAACAATATATTTATTTTTAATCTTCAAAAAATGATAACCGTGAATATGTTCACATGACAGAATCCCCTAAAAATAGCAACCACAAAAATTAATATGTTTACAGTATATAAATTTATTTGAGATAAATACTGTAACCTGATTGGTTAAAATAATTTTGTTATATCTCAATGGATAAAAAAATATTGACATGCCCCTATTCAGTTAAATTCAGAGCTACTTTTCTCATGTTTAAAGATAAAAATATGTTTTAAAATTAATTTATAAGAATTGGCAATAATAAAAATTTCGTCTATTAAAAAATAACATAAATTTTCCATGTGCATATTTTGTTTATTGCACTTTGCTCAATAAACAATATGCACATGGAAAATTTATGTTATTTTTTAATAGACAAAATTTTTATTATTGCCAATTCTTAAATAACACCAGCAAGCTCAGATTTGTCTGAAGATAATGGTTTTCTTCATAGGTTTATTTCTTACCTTAGCATCCTTTTTAAAAGGGTTACCAATATCACAAACAACCAAGTTAAATGTCTGGTTGTCTTTGCCATACCAATCGCATGTTGTGTAATGCTGAAATAAAAATATGATATACAGTTAAACCTGTGTTAACAGAATCTTGAATATACCAAACATATACATTTTGTAAGAGTAGATTTCCTTTACTATAATGAAAGAATAGTCTGAGCACTTTCACATAGACCATGTCCTATCATTGTAATAAAATGATAATACAAATAAAATAATAAAAAAATAAATATAAATTATCTGCCCTTGGCTTTATTATAAAAGGAGCTGCACTGATTAGATGCTTCAGTAGTGCATTATAAATTCATTTTATATGTATATATATATATATATATATAAGTAAGTAAAACTCCTATGAAGTTTTGGAGATCACATTTTTCTAGTAATAAGCACAACCGCATATTGTGATCTTACTACATACCAAGTTTCATAAAATTCTCTTCAGAAGTCAACAAACATGTGAAAAATGTAACGACCTCTGCAACTTCATTGCCTGGGGTATAATTAGCATAAGTGTCCATGGGATACCCCTCCCCTATGCTAAAAAATGCTCAGTGCACCCCTCCCCCTTTTTCAATTTCTGGATGTGCACTGATTAATCAGGAAAAAAAGCAATGATACTTACAACCTGGTTCCTGATCTCCTTGAACTCTATGCCAATGGGCATATCAACAATAAGCTGGGTCTCGTAAGCATCTTCACCATGGTTGGCAATGTTCACCAATATATCAATGTTATCAGATTTACCCATTGTTACTTTCTTAGTAAATCTACAAAGCCACACATAATACAATGAAATCTGTCTAAAGCAAACCCTAAATAAACCAAAAATCTGTGTAAAACAGACACTTTTTAAGGATGTTCTCTGCTCATGTTTAGTCGTTTTTGTAAGTTTTCGAAACTCGTCTGGTTTTATCTATTTCATAGCATCAATATTTTTTGCCCAGTGACCTCCACTTTTCTTTTTTAATAATTTCATTTAACACACCTTAAAATGTTATCAGAGAAGATTTTTTTTATCAATTTATTTTTATTCTTCCAGGTTTTTAATTGATAAAACAAACGAAGATAAATCCGATGAAAAATCTTTCGCTGGCCAAAATTTCAAATGCTTATATCTTAACAGGGGTGTAGCTAGGCCTGTTTTATTTGTATGCAAAATTACGGCGAGGGGTCTTGGGGGGGGGGGTTCGCTCAAGGCCCCCAGTGAGTCATTGCATAAAGCCTTTATTTCATCTTTAAAATGTGTGTTTTTATTTTTGTTACTTTTTCCGAAAGTACGCAACTGCGTATTTGCGTATAGGCAGCTACGCCCCTGCTAAAAATCAAGCACACTGACCCACAATTGTTTTCCACGTATTTTGTTCTAACCTAAAAAATATTGAAAGATTTCACAACTCTATGAAATCCTTGTTATTCTTAAAATGAAGATCAAACATCCTTCAAGGCATGGATTAGTAACATTTTAATAGGTAGACATGTTTTTTACTACATATGAAAAACTGCACATATGAGTATTATATTTTTTCAAATGTTAAGAAAAAAAATTGGCAGCATGGAAAATTGAAAAACTGTAAAAAAAAATAATATGTTTACAAGAGAATGTTACCACTACTTACGAGTAAGGCAGGACAGACAGGTTGGGGATACACACTTCATCTTCACCACAATCTTTAAGAATACTGGCCTGAAAAATCAAACCGTATCATTAAATTTGATAATTCTTTCCAAGCACATGAGTATACCTTAGTTTTACAGCGAGTAAAACAGTTAACGTCAGGGAATGGGAATGACTTCTCTTAATCAAATGACCATTACCTGATGAAATGTCTTAGGTACATGTAGTTAACTGGATAACTAACAAGGAAATTAATTTTGTTTTCCACAATGCATTTCTGCTGAAATATTTTTTGAAATTCATTGTTAGTTTTTTTTATGTGTGAATGCTATGTGGATTTTAAAAACATTTTCAATGTATTAATCATTTGTGTGAGTGTAGTATGAGTTGTAGATGATGTAATTGAGGATGGTAAAATTAGAGCAATGGGATAAAGACATGATTTTACAGAGCCATTAAAATAGCAGAATTAGTGAAATCAGTATTAAAACATACAGAGAAAAATGAAATGTAACAGTATAATTTAAATATGACAGTTGTAGGTGGATCAATGAAATATGGGTGAATGGGATAAGTTTGAAGTTTACACCATAGAAGTACTGTACATGTAGGTGGGGGCAATGAGATATGGTAAGTGGGATAAGTTTGAAGGTTACACCATTGAGCTACTGTACCTTGGCACTGACAGTGAATAAGAAATAGGGAATGGGATGAATTGGAAGTTTACATCATAGAAATACTGTACCTCAGCATTGACAGTTGTTGGTGTATACTGATCCAGTACTGGTTCTAGATCCTGACCAAGCTGTATTTGTCTCTTCTTCCTCCCACCTATCACAGGGAGATCCACATTGGCAAGCTTAAAGTTGAATTCTACTTGAATGGGGGTTAGCTTATCTCTAACAGTTTCAGCCTACAAAAGAAAGATAACAACAGATCTAATTTTATCATAATAATTTTTAAATTCCTTTCTTGCACTTAAGTAGCACTCCACATAAAAATCATGCAAAATGTGATTCATGGTTGGAAAGCCTACAGAATTTTATTTTTGATATATTGTTTAAAACGTCATAGTAAACAGAAAGTAACATGTGGTTTTTCATATAACCCTTGTGCATATGAGACAAAAATTATATAGAATATACTGCAGAATTCAAAATTAAGGGAGATAATTCTGTAAATAACACTAAAATCCAATAGAAACTGAAGGATTTTCAATGTAGATTATCTCCTTAGAACAGACAGATTTGAATGAATAATTATACATTTCATTATATAGACCTATAAAGCAACTTCATAACAAAAATTAAAATATGTAGCCTTTTTGAGGTGTATCACATTTTACAGAAATTGCATGATTCTTACAAAGACTGCTACTCAAGTATCAATCAATATCAGATTCAGACACCTGTGATATTGTTGGCCTTTTTCAAAGGTAATTCATCCTCTTATATTGAAAAAAATAAGCATTATTTTTAACTGGGAAATTTTTAAATATCTACAAACATTGAACTTGTAGTTAAAATGATAGTTTTATGGAGCAAGTCTAGAAAAAGATATGTCAAAAATAATAAATTAGTGTAATTTTGAACAAAAAAAAACATTTCTTGTACTGGAATAATGCAGATGACGATAGAAACAACACAGAAAACAATATAGCCACACCAACATACAATTACAATTTTTTATTGTCATATAAAATCAATATACTCACATTTATATAAACAAATGAATTGTGACAGAACGGCTGATCCCTGAGAAGTTCTTTACTGTAAAGAAATTCTTTAGCTTCTAATGGTGTTGTGGCATGGAATGTTCTTTTGTTGGTCTTCTTCAGCGAGTCAAATTCCCAGGAAAGGTCAAACAGAAGACGATCCGGTAAACTTACGCCATTATATCTGACACATGTTCCTACACTAAAGCTGTAATAACAAAACAGAAGACAATTGGTAAATTTACGCCATTATATTTGACACATGTTCCTCACTGTAGCTGTAATAACAAAACAGAAGAAGATCGGTAAACTTACACCATTATATCTGACACATGTTCCTACACTAAAGCTGTAATAACAAAACAGAAGATGATCCGGTAATCTACTGATAACAATGATAGAGTCTATATGTCCAACTTACCATAAAACTTTTTTATCACTCCATGTCACAGGGCAGCTTTTGGGAGCATCCAAGTCAATTGTCTGTGGATGTAACTGAAGGCTTGTTGCCACTTTGACAATGGGTTTGGCCCTGAAATCCAAATTGAAGATTGTACTATACATGTGAGTATAGTAGACTCCTATTCATCGCATTGCTTATTTGTTTGAGAATTTTATGCAATTAACAGAAATTACCATTTCAAGGGAATACACTATATATTGCAATAAATTAATTTGAGATAAATACTGTAATCTGATTGGTTAAAATAATTTTGTTATATCTCAATGGATAAAAAAATACTGACACACCCCTATTCAGTTAAATTCAGAGCTACTTTCTCATGTTTAAAGATAAAAATATGTTTTAAAATTAATTTATAAGAATTGGTAAAAATAAAAATTTTGTCTATTGAAAAATAACATAAATTTTCCATGTGCATATTTTGTTTATTGTACTTCGCGCAATAAATAATATGCACATGGAAAATTTATGTTATTTTTCAATAGACAAAATTTTTATTATTGCCAATTCTTGAACGTCTTACTGTAAAGCCAAGTAAACTTAATTGTAGATTTTCATCCAACCTTCACAAAAATATGGGGCGGATTGTAGTATTTCATTTTTTTTTATTTCTTACCAGCTATTTGCTAGCCTAATTTCAGCTATTTGAAGTATAAATATGTTATACATTCATAACCATATCAGTTTCAGAGAAGAACATCATTTTAGTCAACAAGAAATGAAAGATTTGTGTGTTAAAAGTACCTCAATACTAGAAAATCCTGATTTTGAAATTCCAATCCATTTTTTTTTTTTATTTATTTTATTATTTTTTTTTATTTTTGTCATTTTTTAAGGGGAGGGAGGGGATGATAATCTAATAATTAATATGTTTTGGCCTTATTTTTTTTTTTTGGCCTTATTTATTTTTTATCAGTGTTCACAGTCAAAGAAAAGAGAAAATATTGTTTTAAAAACAAGTTTCATACAAAGCTTACTTTAAATATTTATGACCAATTTTTCCATCAAGATAACTAAAACTACTTACCATAACTGTAGGGCAGCATTAGATTCATATGATCCAACCAGCAAATCTACAACAAAAAATTCATCATAAAGTAAATCTTTCTGTCTATAAGTTAATGTGTGTTGAGGTTTTTCCTAACAAATAGTTTAACCCCACTGCAGGTTTCATCTTCTGATCACAGTTGGGAGATGTTAGTCATTAACATGTCTTTGTGTCGTTATATTACTTTTTAGTTTTATGAGGAATTGTCTTCATTCTGTTTCCGTTGATTAATTACTCTTAGCTTACTTTAAGTTGTGTTTATACCGGTTGGATGACCTTTTGGTGACCTCTGTAGGTTATTTCCTGTTTTACGTACGTACATTTATTTCGTTACACAGAATTGGACCAATAGTATAGAATAAGGATTGTGAAAATCTGTTTTTGAGATGACACCCCTCACTCAGAAACCTTTCATGTTGGTAATTACCTCAAACCCTTGATTTTTTTGTTTTATTCCAAACACTTAATTTACCTTTCTTCACTAGTAAAAAATTGTAAAAGTGTATGTATATACAAAAATAAGGTTTGTCGAAAAAAAAAAGCCTGTATGTGTATGAGGCTTAGGGGTTGGTCAAAAATCAAAGTGCTGCTAGCACTGGATTTTTTTGATCTTGTGAAAACTGTAATCAATATTTAAACAGTACCCAACTTCACACTCATTTACAAATTTTGTTCCGTTTCAAATTTCCCCCCAAATTTGTTTACCCTGTCCAAAAGTTAATTTCCAATCACATTTAAGAGTATTATCCTACACTATACTAAAATAAAACCAATTTCGGCTTAAGAAAATAATTTCCTTGATGAACATAAGATTTTCCAAAAGTAAGCATTTCCATCAATTTGAATTTCCTTCCCTTTATACTTGATAAAGATCCCTGCTCTCCACTTCCTGTTCGTTTATCTGATAGGATGAACTGATAATTGTGTTCAATGGAACAAGCTTACACATTTAATGGTTCTTAACACAATACTCAAGAAATGAATTCCCTAAATGCAAATTTTTCATTGTATATTATCAGATAAACGAACAGGAAGTGGAGAGCAGGGATCTTTATCAAGTATAAAGGAAAGGAAATTCAAATTGATGGAAATGCTTACTTTTGGAAAATCTTATGTTCATCAACGAAATTATTTTCTTAAGCCGAAATTGTATTTGTATACACGTAGAATATTTATTAATCATTTTTATCAGTGTCATCTGACACTACAAAAGGTACAATTAAAGCACCCTTAGTCTTTAAAGATTAGGTTATTATTCATTTATTTTCAGTATCATTTGGCACTACAAAAGGTACGATTAGTGCACCCATAGTCTTTACAGATTAATTCATTATTCATTTTTTCAGTATCATCTGGCCCTACAAAAGGTACGATTAGTGCACCTAGAGTCTTTACAGATTAAGTTATTAATCATTTTTTCAGTATCATCTGGCACTACAAAAGGTAAGATTAGTGTGTTACCTGGATATTGGTTGTTGTCCATATCTGTACCACCTGAGAGAGAGAATCCAAAAGTCTGTATGGATTGGAAATCTGCTCCATGAATAATCTACAATAGCAGAACAATGAATCAGATGGAGAAGTAACTCAGTATAACTTTTTCACAGTTTCCATTTTCTTTTTTCAGATTTATTTATTTAGGGATATATTACTTAAGCAAGGCATTCTGTTTAGAAATTTTCAAATACCTGCATAGGTGTCAATCTCAGAAAATAATAAACAGGAGTTTGACATGGTTTTGTTTTTGTGACAAGTTCAATGTTGAGCAACAGATCTTAATTTGAACTTAAGCCAATTTTGCTGTGACAATTTTTTGTGATAGCCCCTCCCCTGAAAGATTCCTATACTATGATATAATGATAGCAAATTAATGGTTCAGTAACAAAAAGCCCAACCCTTTATTTTTGGAGAATTTTTGTCATATCTTCAACACATTGGGAAAATAAGGAGGGTATATGGTGCAGGGGACAGAAATGTTTCATATGTTTATCCAGAAATGAAAACCAATACCAAACTGACAAATATTCATTAGGTTATGAAAAAAAAACATTCACCAGAAGTGAACAATTAAAGCACCGGGCCAAGAAATCATGCTTTGAGGAACATTTCAGTGGCTTCTTTACATGAAATCATGCCTTGAAGAACATTTCAGTGGCTTCTTTACATGAAATCATGCCTTGAGGAACATTTCAGTGGCTTCTTTACAAAAAATCACGCCTTGAGGAACATTTCAGTGGCTTCTTTACAAGAAATCACACTTTGAGGAATATTTCAGTGGCTTCTTTACCTGGTTTTCAAAAAATTATGCCTGACAATTGGAAATAATTCCTCCCCTTGGGAAAAAATATTTTTCAACATTTTGGGAAAAGTCTCCAAGGGGAACAGCTAATTGGTTGCAGTAAAAGGGTAATAAAATCACTGCGGTCGTTTTAATAAGTTCAAGAACAATTTGCATTGACAAGACATGAACTATGAAGTGATTCATTACAATATTTAGCCAAAAATTGAAATCAGACGGGAGAAATTTCGGAATATGGCTAAACCTCCTGCATTGAAACAGGCACTTAAGTGGGATATTATTGAAACTTTTATGAAATATCTGGAGGGAGACTTAACAGCTATGAAAAAAAATATGAAGAAAATCAGAAAAGTATCACATCTCCTTCAATGAAGTCTAATCTATGATAATCATGTTTGTGATTAATATATGATTATCATATGTTGCTACAAACATATGAAAACAGAAAAATATGATAATCACACCACCCTCTGTTCATACATAAATCATATGGTGAAAAAAAAAACATATTATTCTGATGTGTGGCATTTTTTGTTGTGCACATCACATCATGTTAGCTAATGATATTGCTATTGAACTGAATAATGTCAATTTCGAACATTGCATGTATCACAAAACAAATATGGGGATCATTTCATATTTTTTTTAGTTGGGGGAGGAGTGAAATATTTTAATCTCTACATAATCTCTGGTATGACTTGTTTATATTTCATTGTATTCTAAGTGGACTGATTGGAAGGACATTTTGAGAGAAATTCTAAATTTAAAGGGACAATTTTTAAACAAACCATATAAATTTATTTTATATAAACAGGCCATTTTCTGCCAGAAGGGACAAATGGCCCATGGCCCCCTACCTTCCCAACCACTGTATTTAATTCAAAATATTTTTTTTTTAAACTTAACCCAACTTTTTTCAATTTCCATCCAGCCTTTTTAAATCTCCTTCTCAATTGTCCAGTTAAACAATATACCTAAAGAAGTTCATTATGTGATAGTAATTTAATCAACAGAAGACCAACTCTATTCTAAATTTAGAATCTCCCCCATAAAAATAGACCTTTTTGTGGTAACTTTATGAGCACTATACACTCCAGGAGGTAGGGCTTCATGGTAGAACAAAATTTTGCTCGTGGAAGTGTATATTGAGCATGCTCAATGCATGCTCATCAACTATCCCATGGTAAGCACAACAGGGTTTTCTTTACGAATTGCACGTTTTTTTTATTTAATTTAATAAATTTTCTGTGAAAAATACTAAAAAACTGAATTGTTACATCAAAAAAATGCTTTTGCGTAAATATAACTCACATGAGACAGTGTCAGTGGGAGAGAATTTCCCAAATGAACTGTTCCAAAGGTTAACAGGCAAGTTCATCCTAGCCTGACCTCAATAAAATTAAATAGAAACTTACAACAACAAGGCATTCAGTTAAACAAACAACAATAAGGCATTCAGTTACACAATTAGTACTTCATCTTAAGTACACTTTAAGAAATTTTTCTCAAGGACTAAGACCATGAAAAGTTTTCTTTTCAGATTTACTTCCCCCAATAAATAGGGAAAAAACAAAAGAATAAAGACACTACAGACACCAAACAACTAAGTCTATTGTTGTTTTAACAATTCATAATTGACATGAAAAAAAAGATATGAATAATTGTACCACATTTTTTTTCCATACATAAATTTATCAACAAATCCTGCATAACACCGAAATCCCTTACAGCCCAGGGTAGCTGAATAATACATACTTCATGTAACAAATACTTTAAACACAGAAAATAAAATCCCACTTCTTTAGAACACATTTGTAACTTGTTAGTCAGTCGTATTTGCAATAAGCACTGCTTAAGAAGGAACAGGTTTACTCGGGTATGCCCTGTATAGCTATAAATAGTACATAGTAAATTTCGAAACAGGTATCGGTTTGTGAACAGGAGATAAAGTATAGGATTACCTGTGAGACAGTGGTTAATATCCCTGACGATGACCCATGATAGATATACACTGCTCCCTTCCCTTCTTTACCTCCATATGGAGCACCTATTGCTAAATCTGTAGGAATGAAATCAAATACAAGAATTTTTAAACAAAATAAAAAAGACGATTTTTTAGACTGATTTTATTGTACTGATGAAGAAAAAACAGAAATCATCAATCATAAAAATATGAGTTGTGAAGAAAAACCCTGAATGAAAAAAGTAGAGTTTTATTTTAATAGGGAAAAATTGTTTCTAGACTTATCATCAATTTTCCATTAACTACAGTCAACATTCATGACATCAGTGCAATCTCTTATTGACTGAAATAGCTTCAGTCTCAAGAATTTACAATAGCACGTCAGACTTATCTTTCTTACCATTATAAATCTCCATAACATCAATACTTGCAGTACTTTGGCATTTTAAAGAGGAAATTTGCCATCTTCATTTAAAAAATTGATACATTGTTTACAAGTACTACGAACAATCATAGAATTTTTCAAGTTTTTCTATGGTGCCATGGCATTAAAGTTTTCTCCATAAAATAATTTCTGAAGTGAGATGGCAGTGTAAATATCACTTCTATTTTTACCTTTGTACAAATCAAAGTTAATGTCACCAAGACCGGTTAAAGCAGCCCCAAATCGTGACTTGGCATCAAAACCTTCTAGTATATCATATTTCTTCTTTGGTTGAAACTCCCTCTGAAAAAAAAAACATGAAGCTCCACATGTTTATGTCTTATTAAGGATGTGCAAAAAAGGGGGGAATGTCAATAGGACATTAAGTAAAGTACAGTAAAGACATATAAAACAAGGGGAAATAGTCCATTGGACCAACACATATTCATGTCTCATGTAAAAAAGGGGGATGTCAATGGAACAACCACATGTTTTTGTCTTGTGTAAAAAGGAGGGATGTCAATGGGACAACCACGTTCATGTCTTTAATATAAAGTTGTGTAAACCATCGGGGGAATGTCTTAATGGATCAATGATTGTAATCAACTTTGTCTACTTATTACCTGTATGACTTATAGCCATGTAAAATTGCATTTCATAAAAAATAAATCCATAAGCTCTTTAAGATGTCAAACTATTAAAGCAAAGAAAATACACTTAGTGAATTACAAGAAAAACACTCAAACATTCAAATGACTCAGGTCAACTATCCTGAAAAGATGAACTGCACTCCTACAGAAAACTTGATCCAATTACAAAAGACTAAAACTGAACTGAAAGTGACTTTATTAGTGCTACTTCCTGTAGAAACATCTGTATACTTCAAAATAGGAAGGGTGAAGTAGTTTTAAGTAGTTGTCCTTACTAAGAATCAGGCAGGGTTTTACAAAAAAAATTTTATTGATAAAAAAGTGTGAACAAACAAGTCATTATCATATATGTTAATTATTCTTTGAATCTTGGTCTGTCATATGTTATTAAAGCTAATTTTTCACATTTATTTTAGATTAGATTGAGGTAATTATTGATAAACAAACTGCCCTATGGAATATTGCAGGCCCTCAACACTGATAAATGCCCCAGCAAGCAGCTCAAAGTATTATCATTGCATCACCAACTACACAGTCAATATATCACAATAATGCCACTTTGGGAAATTTCGGGGGTTTCGGGGTTTGGAAAATTTTTTATTTTGTGCTAAATTTGGGCAAAAGTAAGGAAATAATAGCTGGAACCCCCCTTTTTTCTGGAAACCCCTCTTTTCAAAATTTCTGGATCTGTCACTGAAGATTATCACGTTTTTTAATTGTAAGACAGGTAAAAGAGTTTAGCAGACTGCACAGTACAAAATTCTTATTCAGACTTTTTTCAGGTGGATTAAACAGTATTCTTACTTTCAAATCCATGCATGACATGTCAAGAGAAAACAGGGCCGTAGCCAGATTTTTTGAATGAGGGGTGCAAATTGATCACTGATAAGCAATTTGACTTGGTTATCTGCTATGATTTCTCTGTAATTACAGGCTAAGAAGGGGGTGCAATCGCACCCATCGCACCCCCTGGCTACGGCCTTAGAAATTCAGCACTATATTTAGTTGATTTACAGTGTTTCTAATGTGTATCTATAATACCTGTCTGTTTTGGTAGTAAATGTAGACTCGCCCTGTATCGAAACTAGTTTTAGAAGAATAGTTGGAGAACAATGGAGCTCCTACAATAATATCATCAAGCCTGAAAAATATAAATACAAAATAATATATACTTTATTTTTCCTGAAATTTTAGCCTGAAAGCAAGACAAATACTGAGTACTTGACACAATTTTAATACAATTTAATTCTTTGTCAGGGATTGACACTAACAGTATTCCAGTAGTCCCGTGCCAATTTAATTTTGAAGAGGGCTATTTGAAAAATGTTCATGTCCTATGTGCTATCTAAATTTTGCCTTATTTTTTCAAAAGATCTAAGACCAAAAACATTATTACCATCTGTGGACTACCTGTTTTATCTCTGAAGTAGTCCTGCTGACCACCAAACAAATTAAGTTAGTGTCAAACCCTGTTAGCAAATACTTTTCAGGCGCACATTTTTTCTCATATAAAATACAGGGGTTAAATCTTGGATTTCTTTCTTCACTGAAATACATCAATTCAGACATGATTATATTACTTGATGACAATCCAAATTTTTCACCATATAATATGGAAATGATCCGTAAAATCCTGAACTTTGTGAAATTCTAACATTGGTACTACGGAGATACATGTATTAACAATCCATACAAGGCAATACGCAGTCAAACTTTTCCGGTAAATAGGGAGAATCCATATAAGTAAACACCTCTGCAACTTTAAGGAGATAGACCTAAGATAATGGACACAACTCTTACAAATCATTGGAAAATTTGTATTCAGCATTTTACATCAATCTCAAGTAAGCATCAAATTAATTTGGACTGATTTTATTCTGTTTTAAATGAAAGATTAATAGGCTTTGGTGGACTTGAATATGATACAAACATTTCACTGATTTCAAGAGTTAGGTCCCTTCTTCAAGGCCTACCTCATTAATTGGTTACCTCCCATTGCAGGAATCTGATAGAAAATACTTGAGCGACAATGTAGGATTTGTATTAATGTGGCATATTGAAGCATGGACATACAGATGACAGAAAGACAGACTGATTCCTATACATCCCATCAAATTTCTTTACGTTGTGGGATAATAATGTTCATTTTTAAAGAAGATTGGATTATTTAAAGCATTATATAACTAGTTGTAAACCAACTAGTATTTGCAAGCCATTTATTTTTTGTTAATTTCATGAGCAAGTTAAATTGTGAAAAAAAAAACTGTCACAAATAATTCCCTTCACTATGGAAAGCACTATGAATAGCAGAGAAATCTAACTGATATCAGAAAACATGAAAATAAGTCTCCATGAAAAAAAGTTGGTTCTAAAAAGCGTGAGAAACTTTTCCTTGTTTATCTTAATTTTGACAAACATATCAAGCTAGTTCTATAATTTAACTACCAAAAATCATGCCTATAAAAACTCTAGAAATCAGCTCTTTTTATTCAACAACCAGAATATAAAACACATGAGGATGAGAAAGCAGCAGGAAACGTATTGTTTAAGTATTAGCCTACTCCCCTAATGGTTCCACCATGTGTTGAAAATTATGTAATCTGTGAAAAAATTGATTTGTAGATTGATAGAATGTCTACATTCCAACATTATCCTCCAATTAAATAGCAGTTTATAACTTTCTGAAGTGATAATAGACAGAGCAAGCATGAAATTAAAACTGTTAAATTGTGTATTTACAGTTACAACCTAAAAAGTTCTGAAATATTTCAAAAGATGACATAGAAAAGGAAGTGGAAAGAGATAATTTTTTAAAGAGACAATAACTCTACCATACAGTGAAAAAATGCACTGCTTAAGGCAATTTTTGTGATTTAATAACCTGTAAAAAATTTCCCACACCTCATTGACCTGAAGTCAACTTTCAGCTGACCTCTGAAATAACTAATATACCAGTCTGACAAAATAGGTATCACACCTATACCCTTAACATTAAAAAAAACTATTTAAGTCTAGTGGATCCTGACATGGAACAAGATAACTACCCACAGTTTGAAAGTTACCAAAAACAAAACCCTTCCTGAAATTACTTTCCCTCTTAATTTCAAAGTACTGAGGTACTGAGTCAATATTATGATGAGCAACCATAATAAAGACCACATAGATGTAAAGCAACTAATTTGTGATAAGATAGTAAAGAAAATACTTTCATGAGAAACACTTCAGAAGATTTTCTATTGTGAACATGAAATACTATTCCAAGCTGAGCTTTGATAAAATGAAATTTATAAGAAGATCTTCATACCAATCTTCAAACACAAATCATAAACTAAAGGATTTCTTCTGCTTTAAGTAGTACTCCATCTAAGAATCATGCAACATGTGATTCATGGGTAAAAAGCCTACATATTTTTATTTGGATATTTTGTTTGAAATGTCATAGTAAACAGAAATTAACATGTGGTTTTTCATATAACCCGTGCTCTTAGGAGATAAAAATCATATAGAATGCACTGTAGATTTCAAAATTAAGGGAGATAACTCTGTAAATGGCACTCAAATACAATAGAATCTACTGGATTTTCAATGTGGATTATCTCCTAAGAGCAGGCAGATTTGAATGAATAATTACACATTTCATAGTGTAGACCCATAAAAACAACCTAATTACAAAAATAAAAATATGTAGCCTTTTTTTGGGTGTGTCACATTTTTCAAATTTTGCATGATTCTTACAAAGACAGCTACTTAAAAACATATTGATTTTGGTTGTGTGTTTATTTCTGCTACACATATTTTATTGAGGTGCAATACTTGTGCAGAAGACAGAACCAACAAAATTGTTTTGTTATACTATGAAACCCCAATTATGTTTCAAAACAACAAAAACTTACACCAGCAAATATGCCCATTAAATAGAATACACAAAAATCAATATGTTAACAATATCTTTTTTCAAATATTTTGAGCAATTTTCCTAAATTTTACACAAGTAGATTGTTTACAGCACTATCTTTTTGACATTATGTAATTTCCAGAGATTCTAGTGGATATAAAGCACACAGAAATTTGTATAGCCTTGTAAACTGCCAATTTTTTGGATGGTTAGGAAGTTTGCATTAATCAATTAGGAAGGAACGTGGAGCATCACTATCAATTATAAATCAAGTGTTCTTATTCCAGAAAGTACATGTATAACCAATAGCAATGGCTGTTTGTACATTTGATACTTGAGAAAATTTAAAAAATAACATGCATCTTATTCCAGTGAACAAAATCTCATAGCTTATGAAAACAACAAGATGATATTTTCAGATTAGCAGTAAACAGGAAACCAGTTTGAGAAATAAATGAGTTTCAAATCACATAAGATAGAAAATTTCTTCAAACTAATAATTAACTTACTTAAAGAAAACCTAATTTTTTTTAACTTGTTTGTCCAATTTCTGAAGCCCAACTGTAAATAAATTCATTTTGTAAAACTACACATTGCGGATTATACAGAGACTTATTTGCAGCAATTTATTTTGCATTTGTTTCTTGCTGGCAAATTTGCCAAAACAAATTGCTTACAAAATAAGTTTGTTCATAGCATTTTCCTACCATTTTAAAACTTATTTAATTAAAAAAATACTGTATGGAATTGGAATGTACTCAAACTTACTTGTTATTGTCCAAATCTTGTACAGCAATAGCATATCCAAAATAGGCTCCAAACTGCAAAAAAAAAGATTTAAATTAATTTGAGATAAGTACTGTAATCTGATTGGTTAAAATAATTTTGTTATATCTCAATGGATAAAAAAAAATATTGACACATCTTTATTCAGTTAAATTCAGAGCTACTTTTCTCATGTTTAAAGATAAAAATATCTTTTCAAATTAATTTAGAAGAATTGGCTATGATAAAAATTTTGTCTATTGAAAAATAACATAAATTTTCCATGTGCATATTTTGTTTATTGCACTTCATGCAATAAACAATATGCACATGGAAAATTTGTTATTTTACAAAAGACAAAATTTTTATCATAGCCAATTCTTAAATAAACTAAAATTCAAGTACATTTTTGATTTAAAGAAAACCAAGGGTTTTCAAGATTACTATACACCTAATGTGTTGGTTGTATTTGAAGCACAATATTTCTGGTAAAATCTGTCAAATCATGTGGTTATGTGATACAACCTTGGAAATAATGTGTGAGGGTCATCAAACAAAATTTCAACAAATCTAATATTGTCACAGAGTACCTGTGATCGACAGACAGTCAAACAATGGGCCTCAATCCATGACAAGAGTCCCTCCAATACACTGTGATGACTTTCCGTTTAAATATCTCTTACTTAAAAGACTTCATGTGAGTAATAATTGTCCATTCCACTAAATGCCTAAGCTTGTGTACATCAAAAGTAAAAATATTTGTTCTTAAACAGCTATGGTTCTCATTAACACAGAACCATTCAAGCTTGATTTAGCTCTGATTTTTTTTTCATTGGGATACAAATGTTCCCAGAATCAAAGACTAAATTCCAAAATGGTTCCAGATACAACCCTATAATCAATAAAAGCCTTTCTTTGCATGCACAGCACTCTTAAAATTATGGTATAACTTCAGATAAAATGCTTGTTCTGGCTCCCTCATTCCAGATTACTCCAGTCACAACCCCTAAATCAATCCTAATGGTGTGGTAAGTTAGTGATTGGGATTAAAATTTGGGGAATATGGCTTTTTTCATGTTCTTTAGAATTTCAATGGGCCATTCTTTAACATTCTTTATAAAAAATTCAGATTTTAATGGGACAAATATGATTAAAAGCACATGGCCCCTTCTTTTTTATCTCAACTGAGTACTGTGTGCTATATGCTCATACACAAGTTATTGTATGGAAACTTAATATCTATGGACCCTGACAATGATGGAAGACAATGATGATGCTGAGGCTGACAAAGATGATGACAGCATGAAACCATTAAAGGAGTGAATTTTTTTTTGTGGCCAGTCCAATAAAAAGCAGACAATTTCTAATAAGATAAGTATACAGTATGGTGACTGGAATTATTTATTTTTACAGAGCATTCATCACATTTAAAATATCAAGGAAATCATCAAAAATAGCCTATTTTTAAAATGTTATTCCCAATCACTGCTGTATACTCTTAACAAAAAAAACAGATTTTGCTACATAACTATACACAATTATCATCCATTGAAATCATTTCCCAACTGGAAGGGATTTTTGTCTGAAAATGGTGATTATTTTGACATTATACATGTAGATGTATTTGGCATTAGTATGATATGGGTCACTATACCTTGTTTCCACAATTAATAATCATTAAAAATGACAAAGAAAATTAGTACTACTCATTGTGGAATATACTTGATATTTGTTTCAACAATTAATTCGTAATTACAGAAAAATAGAACTACTCATTGGCTGAACCATTTATGTTACAAATCCTAGTAAGAATCAGGCTATTGTTAAGGATTTAGACCTAAGGTAAGGGACATAACTCATAAAATCAGTGATATGTT
Organism: Perna viridis; assembly: GCA_037379345.1. Lineage (NCBI taxonomy): Eukaryota > Metazoa > Mollusca > Bivalvia > Mytilida > Mytilidae > Perna > Perna viridis. The sequence continues at coordinate 9,913,648 of CM074521.1, read as the reverse complement.
TATTATATTCAATTTCACCAAAGCCTCTCAAGCTTTCGTTTGAAGCAGAATTTAAAATGAATTCAATTTAATTAAATGCTTACATAAGATTAATGTAAAATGCTGAATACAAACATTCCAATGATTTTAAAGAGTTGTGTCCCTTACCCTAGGTCTACCTCTTTAAATTAGTTTTAAAAGCACAGTAGATACAAAGTAATGGCCAAAAAACTGTTAAACATAAAAAAAAAAATCAGTTTTGTATTTCTTTCCATATCATTCAAGCCTGTTGTTGGTCCTCCCCTTACAACAAAAGAGAGTCAAAAACTGATAAAACACAACGTCAAAGAAAATGACAGAATGATATCATTATTTAGTGGGTTGTATGAAAAAAACTCATATCACTGCTACCTGCCTCTTTTAAGGAGGTGTAGATAAACCTATAAAACACAAAAACAAAAGCAATTTAAAATACAATTCTATGCCAGAATGTTATTATCTGCAATTTATTGATGAGTAATAACACATAAACATAACAAAAATGCCAATCAGCTGATAAAACGAATCCACCATTACCGAAAGTTTATTTACATCATATTCACAGATGTTAGTCATTTGAAGTGCACTTCCTGCATGTAAAAACAAAAAAATATTCCATCTTACCTTTCTACAAGCCTCAGGTTTTAAACATCATAAAATTTCAACAAACAGTCACACAAAAATATATGAAACTCCTTATGCAAATAAAGTTTTAAGGTAGATCATACATAATATTTCTAGTAGATAAATTTTCCTAGTTTTTCTGGAAGATTTCATTGAATAAATATACTTTTGAATTTAATATAAAAACATAGGTCACTGAACTTAATTTTGAGATAACTGAGCCTTGTTTTCATTCAAAAAGCTAAATGCTTAATTCAAGATGAAACTTCTAATAGTACATGTACATGTATTACGTTTTGGCATTGTACAAGTTTGACGTAAATCATTGCTGCCAAGATTGGGTTTTGCAATTCTTGTATCTTTCTTCTGCTTGATGATGAATTGTTGCTAATAATAGCTTTGCTACGATATTAATACTAGTATTATACAATAATAATCACAGAAATAGCAAAAGGTATTTGTCTTGCATCATAGCTGAGTCACTCAGAGTCTTCAAGCTAGGTGGATGCCAAACTTTGTACTATTATTCCCAGTTTCTTACAAACCTGGGGCGGTGAACAAAAATATGACAGTAATAATAAATAATAGAAATTAAATTTTGAGAATGGTCCATTTCTAATGATATTCAGATTTTCAATAATCTTTAAAATGCTTTATAAGTGATAAATGACGCAATTAGCCTAATTTAATTTCAATCAATGGAGTTCAAGGCTTTCTATAAACAAAAAGTCTTGTGTGTGACTCCTTGAGGATCAAACCAACAACCTCCAGCACTTAAGGTGAAGAGTGACTTACCCTGAGATCATAGAGATCAGTCAGTGTTCATTCCTAGTTATCCTTTGGAACAGTTTATTCTTCCCAATTGACACAGTCAGTCTTACGTGGGAGATTTTTACATAAAAGCAAATTTTTTATGTAAAATTCCAATATTTAGTATTTTTCACATGAAATATACATGTATTCATTTTAACAAAAACCCACTCACAAATTTTATACTATTATATAGGTGATTTCTAAATTTTTCATTGATTTTATGGGAGTCTCTCCCCCCTATTAATGTGGTATGTTAACATGTATGCATATACTTAAGTGCAGATGTACCATAACATAATGAGAAATAAAACAGCATTACAAAGTGCCAAAAACATTATCTATAATAAAAATGAGTAACTGCCTTTGTGTATCATATTTAAATCATGTCATAAAAATTTTGATTGATATTGATCAGACAGATCTTAAGATGTTTACTCATTTAAAAAAATAACAGTTTGGAACCAGTCCAGCTTGTAACATATGACCAAGTCAAGCATGTGACCTTGTGATCTAAAATTACTAGATAGATTTCCTTAATCACTTGGAAAAAACATACAATCTAACCTCAATTACCCTCAACTACAAGGTTAAAAAAACTTTTAATTCAGTGCAAGCTTAAGTACACATCAGGTCAACATCTTATAACAAGACCTTGCAAGTTAAAACCCCTAATTGGCCAAGTTTCATTAAAATAATAAAATTGAGTTCTTTCTCAAATCAAAGTTTTGACCAATATCCAAATTTGAAACAGAAGGTTTGAGAAAAAAAATTTGCAAATTGTTTATGACACAAAAACCTGATATGATAATAGTTTTTTAAATGATTCTTAATGTTTGAATTGAATTTAGACCATCACTTGTTTTATTACCAAGTTTTCCTCTGCGCTACCTGAATCTTAAATTGACTGACATATAATTAATAGCTTGCCAATTAAAAAATGTTTTTTACAGCTCCCATAACAATACATAAATTAAGATCAACCCAATGTAAGACTATTTCAGATTTTTTAATCAAAGGTTTAAAAAAGCTCCAATCAAAATAAACAAATTCAGAATTCAATCAGATAATTTTGAAAACCTTCCTTTTCTTTTGCAGTTGCCCCCTAAAATTAACAAAGCACTCCAAAGATGTGAGGGTCTTAAAATTGTGTGCATCCCTCCTTAAATTTGCAAATTATTGACAATGAATGCCTACAAAAATATGTGCCCCTTGTAAATATTCCAGCACCCCTCCCTACAACTAGAAATTCTCAATCTGTCTTTAAGAGCTCTCAAAACACTAAATTTAATGTGAACCCAATCAACCATTCAAAGGTATTTTTTTTCAGTGTTCCTTTCCCCTGTATTGTTGCTCTCATTCAAATCCTACAAAGGTTTTTTTCAGTGTTCCTTTCCCCTGTATTCTTGCTCTCATTCAAATCCTACAAACGTTTCTTTCAGTGTTCCTTTCCCCTGTATTCTTGCTCTCATTCAAATCCTACAAAGGTTTTTTTCAGTGTTTCCCTCCCCAGTCTATATAGTTCTCTTTACAGGACATAAGTTATAATCCCAATCAATACCCAAGTGACACTTTCAATTATAAAACTAATTGCCAACAGAGGAAGAAACATTTCTCCATGTTATATCTGCCACTCATCTGGAGTCGTATTTACTCACGGTAAGTAATGAAGCAGTCATCCTTCTCTATAGTGGTTTGATAAATTGCCCTGACCAATGGTATAATTAATTGCCTAAGGAGGGAAGATAGTGGTTTTCTTGTTTCCTAGATCATTGTGATCACGTTCTGTTAATTAACTATGTTTCTGTGCCTTCATCATGTATATGGTTATTAGTTCTGACATGTTTGTTGCCAGGGAATTTAGTTACATGCAATTTGTGACTTCACAAGCCAATATTAAGGTTTCATGATAACATAGTTCAATTGACTGATTAGGTGTGGCTTAATGTCCTAAAGTAATATTTCATGCATTTCAGGACAGGAATATCTGACCAATAGAACAGACCCTGTTTTGTACTCGCATGAGCCATATCTTTATCACACCAAGAACAGTCTGTATGTAGGCATATCACTCCACTCATACATCAGATGTGTATCATCCAAATCTGGATTGGTACAGCAAGAAGAAGCCTTGGTAGGGGTTCTGGAGGCATTTGTAAAATACTCTATTTTTAATTTTTTTTTACAAGAACTTTAGGTTACCCATGTGCCATACTAACAAAAAATATTGGAACAGTCCTAGCCATGCCTGCCATTCCAGGCACTACCCCGACCCTGCACATTATTTGGACTCAGAGCCAAGCATTCATCAATTTGTCTCCAAGATATATGATGCCTACTTGGTAAAGAAGCAGTGAATTCCAGTTTTTAAGGTGTGACTTAGCCAAGAGTCCAATCTGTTACCTCCCACACTTGAAGCCAGAACACTACTCTAACAACAATGAAGCAGTCATGTTGGCATAGATTTAGCAGTACTCAGAGTATATTTCATGCTGAAAATATTCCCATTTTGGGAAAATATTATCAAGAACGTAAACTTATCAATGGCAAGATTGGACATTAGACCTCTAACAGATTATACAGGATTAGTGACTGAATTATACATGTAAAGTGACTGAATTATACAGGTTAAATGACTGGATCATACAGGTAAAGTGACTGAATTATACAGATTAAATGACCGGATTATACAGGTTCAATGACTGAATTATACTGGTTAAATGACTGGATTATACAGGTAAAATGACTGATTTATACAGGTTCAATGACTGGATTATACAGGTTCAATGACCGAATCATATGGATTCAATGACTGGATTATACAGGTTTAAAGATTAAATCATAACTTACCTGTTCTCCTGTAATGTTCTTGATAACGGACAGTTCTTGAGTGTAGATGGTCACCTACAAAAATACAAAAAATCAGATCATCTGGAAAATTGTTTAATAAATGTCAACCATGACAGCTGGTGAGAGTACAAATGTTAAAACATTATATTATTATCACTTCTTGAAAATATCATTCCACCTAAGAATCATGCAATAGAAGACAATAACTATTTATGAGGGTGTCCATGCAAAAACCAGGCAGTGGGCACAAGTTTTGTCTTTAAAATTTTCATTCATGCACCCTTTCTCAAAGTTGAAAGTTGTTTTTTATTAACTTCAATGATTAAAGAAAAATAAATTACATAGAAAGCATTGAAAATTTTTGAAGAAAGGGAGATAACTCTTTAGTTAGAGCAAAATTTGATTGCATTGTTAGGGAACTTTAATATCATTTTTTTGAGCCATCCATTGTCATTTTAAAACCATATCGTAGGATCTGCCCGATTTTTACATGGCCTACCTCTTATGTATCAACTATTGATTGAAAGAGGAAAATTATATTGCAGAAAGAACATGTCAAATATGTAATGTCTCTGTCGAAGATTAATTTCATTTTATATTTAACTGTTGCTGTTACAAAACACAGGAAGATATTTTAGATCAGAAAATATTTTTTTCTTTAAAATCTACAATAAAAAGGACAATATACAAAAAACAAATATAATTCTAAATAATAAACTTTGGTGCATTCTGAAAATGTCTTCTAATTTCTAATTTTACAGTGTCTAGAATTAAGGAAACTATTTCACACTTTTTTACATTGGTTATACATTCATCCAATCTACTTTGATGTTTAAGTTGCATGTACTATCTACATCTATATTTAATATATACAATATTATAAATAGGATAATTAATTGGAAAGAGTGAATAACCAAAGTATTATCACAAGTGCCAAAGACCACCTAAATTTAACGAGTGTGCTGTACTTGTTCCGCACACGAGTAAAATCCTCAAGCGTTCTTTGCACGAGTGATAATATTTTGGTTATTCACGATAACGAATTGATTATCTTATTTATTATATAGATTTTCTTCTTAATTCATTGAAATTTTCAATATGAATTTTATATTCTGTGATTTGCGAATTGATATCAAAGTTGAGACGTTTTGTCACTTATTGTAACTGAGCTAATAAATCTATTATTGGTATTTGTTAAAGTTTTGAAATCTGAAGTTTACTGTTTTATTTGCTTTAAAATCACTACCTTGCAACTTTGTTAAAGTTTTGAAATCTGAAGTTAACTGTTTTATTTGCTATAGAATCACTACCTTGCAACTTTGTTAAAGTTTTGAAATCTGAAGTTTACTGTTTTATTTGCTATAAAATCACTACCTTGCAACCCATAAAATGTATCGACGAGTGTTGTGTTTAGCAGATCTATACATGCAGTTAAGTTTAATTGAATAGACTTGTGAAAAAATACACGAAATTTGTAGATAAAAATGCAGAAACAATAACAGATCAATATATACTTGACCTCAAGTGTCATGATAACCTCATTATTTTGCCTGGTCCCTACAACTTGACTTTGAAAAGAAATAGCAAACTTTTGCTGAATGAATGGATTACCATTCCCATAGACCAAGACACTAGACATATTTCTTAGAATTCAATGCAAAAACATTACAAATCCTTTATCACACTGAGGATGATTCTCATTTTTTATTTACCTGTCCTTTCAGCTGTTCAGCTCTTGGAATGCCTACCACATATTCTGTAAAACACAGATAAAATAAAAGTTAAAAAGTTTTTCAAGTGCTAAAGTCCCTGCATCAAATTTTGAACTCTTTTTTTTTTGCATTTTGTTTTTCAGCATGTGTTTATTGACATGTACTATAACTTCAAAAACCATAAATAAAAATTTCCTAGACTACTGTGAATTCAAAGACTCTCTGAAAACCCCAAAGAAGGATTACTTTTCCCACAGTTAAAGTCTGATTTCAGAACTTAACAAATCCTTCAAAATTTCAAGTTTTCTACTTGCGAAACGCAAAGTATAACATAATACACAACTTTCCAACACAAATTGCATTTGCCCAGGGTGATGGGAAAGCTGAAACCCAGTACACTGACTGAATAACAGGCAATTATGTAAGTTTTCTGATATATTGAACTCCATTTATTTCAACCTTATTCTAATATAAAGAAAATCAAAAATCATAATAAAAATTGAAAAAAAAATCAATGAAATTGATGTATAAATTTTGTTTATGTCTGACATTATGTTTCATAGCATCTAGAACTACCAGTGTTAGTTATTTAACCCTATATAAAATCCCAATATAACACTTTTTTTAAGTGATGCTACACCCATTAACCCTAAAGGCAACATTTAGGTCAGTTCTACAGCCACAAGAAGTGAAATTTTCTCAGCAAATTGTTGAGTACATAATATGTTGACGGCGATCTACCTGCATTGTAGTAGGTAGTGAGATTTAAACAGCCAGTTCATTGACTTGGCTGAAGGATTAACTTCTTTAACCGGTTTGTCGCTGGCTTGTCACCGAGCGGTCTAGGGTTCGAATCTCTGTGGCAGAGTATAATTTTGTGAGTCAAATCAGGCTCTCCTGTTACAGATACATAAAATGTACATAGGAATCAGGGGTTGAAGTTAGCAATGGTTTGAGGTCCCGTACCCTCAATTCCTAATGCAGGACTACTGATATTTAATGTACCTAGGTCCTGGGCCTACCATACTTAACATTTAGTATTATTGAGGACTTTTTGATTAAGATGCAAAATAGTCCAGGATCTTTCACTTCTAGAAGTAAATTTTAACCGCTGCTGGGCTGTACTGTTAGTGCAATGTATAGAAACAAACCTTGTGTAGTATTGTCAGCATCGAAATCTCCCACAGCAGATGAGTAACCTGGAAATGGAAATTAATTAATATCAAAATAAGCTTTTGTCCAATCAAGGGGAACATTAAGTTCAGCTATGTATGATCTCAGACTTTTATTACTTTACTAAATATATTTTAAGTTTTGTGGCACTCAGGTCAGGTCTAATTTCTAATTTCTACCTATTTTCCAGATAAAAAATTTCTCCCCTCCCATCTCCCTTAAAATTTGACCAATAATGTAACAAGAATAGGTAGGTAAATATGTCAAAAAGACAACAACCCCAACAGGATGAAAATGTCAGCCCAAGATCATCCATTGGTCTTCAGACCCTCACACCACAGGGCAGGCTGCAGCTGGCCCAAAATCATCACTATACACATTTACAGCAAAATAGTTGCCCTTTTCATTAAATTAGGATTCAACTAATTTAACATATAACTGAAATATCCATATGAAAAGCAAGTTTTCATGCTTACTTTACATAGCTTACTCTGTAAATCATTTTAAGTAGTTGTCTTAGTATGAATCATGCAAATCTGAAAAATGTGATACACCCTAAAAAAGGCTACATATATTTATTTTTGTAATTAAGTTGTTTTATGGGTCTTTACTATGAAATATGTATTTATTCATTCCAATCTGCCTGCTCTTAGAAGATAATCAAGATTGAAAATCCAGTAGATTCTATAGTATTTGAGCGTCAATTACAGAGTTATCTCCCTTAATTTTGAAATCTACAGTGTATTCTATACAATTTTTATCTCCTAAGAGCATGGGTTATATGAAAAACCACATGTTAATTTCTGTTTACTATGACATTTCAAACAAAATATCAAAAATAAAAATATGTAGGCTTTTTATCCATGAATCACATTTTGCATGATCCTCAGCTGGAGTGGTATTTAAAAGCTCGTTTACATTCCATGAAGATGACAAATTTGATGATTAAATCTTCAAAAAGTATCCAAATTTGAAGCTATATCGTTTGAATGTTTTTTGCATACTTGTCCAAAACTGTACTGCACAACCTCAGCAGCCACATCAAGCTGCACCCTATGAAGAATTCTTTTAGTTGTAGAGCACTGAACTTATGTTCTTTGTACTAGATTTATACAAAGACACTCAGTACAGTTCAAACACATGATTGATAATTAACCCTGACTTTCTAAAGATTAAAACAACAATATATAATAGCTGAAACACAAGTTTAACTGTACAGCGAAGATGCTGTATGACCTCAGACAAACTGTTTTATCAACAAATTGTCAAGTAAATCTCTTATCATTAAAAGGTTATTCACCATTTAATATTTGCAAATTCAGCAAAAAAATGAGCAATGTTGTATGTCAGTAAAGTTTAAAGTAAAGTTTCAAACCACTGAATACTCTTAGTTAAGGTGCTCTGATTCTTTTCCATATACTCCATTTCATTGAAATTTACAGCAAATACAATTATAAACTTCATGCAATAGAGTTGGTGATTTGAGATTGTATAAGATAGCATATTCTGGAAGTATTTGTTTTCATGTTTTTCAACAATCCTGGTTTAGAATTAGTGTGTTTCTTTGCAGGTTTTAAAATTTGTAGATTCTTTCAGGAAATAGAGTTGAGTGAATGACCATTACATGCTGGGTTTCCTTAGGTAGGTAACTGTACAATTAACAAAAAGATTTATTTCTTAATCATTCCATAGTCTAATAAAAAAAAATCTCTTCATCAATTGTACAGTTACCTATCCCATTTATCAAGTAATGATCTTTCAATCTTAGAAAGACCAACTCTATTTCTTGAAAAACGTACAAATTTAAGGAAGTAGATCTAGGGTAAGGGACACAACTCTTAAAATCAGTGATATGTTTGTATTATATTCAATTCAGCAAAGCCTAGCAAGCTTTCATTTGAAACAGAATGAAATCAATCCAAGTAACTTTGATGCTTATATGAGATGGATGTAAAATTATGAATACAAACTTTCCAATGATTTTTAAGAGTTGTGTCCCTTACCTTAGGTCCACCTCCTTAAAAACCAACAAACTAATGGTTCAATTCCATTAAAAACAAGTTCTTTCAGAATATATCATCCCATCCTATATGATCTCAATCTGTGCTTGACAAAACAAACAGATAATTGTTCAATTCAAGAAGAGAATGTGTTATTTATATCATTACCTCTATAAGAGTCATCCTCTGACATGCCTCCTTCATTTGTACTAACTCCCTGGTTGTTTCTATCAATAAATACACTGTATACTTGTCCTGAGAAAAATATTGGGAACAAATCATTATAAATATGCAGATTGAACACAAGGAATTCATCTTAAACATTTGCTAATGATGATGGCAAAGTTTTGCAGCAATCTTACTCTGGAATACACAAGTGGGTAACTTTTCGACAGAATAAAGCTAATTTTCAAAGTTTAGTCATCAAAAATTAAATTCATTACATGTTAAATTTGCTGTATGATATGCTTGAATAAAAAATGAAACATTCCATTATACAAAATTTTCCTTTCTTCCTTCTTTGAAGGCAACATTTTTTGTTCATAGTTTCTCTGTGTCTTCTTTAAAAGCAATTTTTTCCTTTATTATTTGTTATTTGATTTTCTGCTTTGTCAATCAGTTGTCCTTAGAACAATGCCCTAATCTTAGATACCACATAATACGACAATTACACAATTTTCAGCATAGTACTCATGAGGAAGTACTTTCTTAGGTTGCAGGTGACATATACAATAAGGTGCAGACCCATTGACTCACCTGATTGTAACCCCTACCCCTCGTCAAGTCTTGATGCAAAATTACAAAATAATTTTGTGTAAAATTTAGGCAAAAATTATTAAATAATGGCTTATTTGAACCCCTCCCATTTTTCCCAATCTATGTAACTGCACCTGTAGTTTATTTAAACACCAAAATAGGGGGCATATGAATATATAATCATAGACCCTAATTACAGTTTTAATACAAGATGATTCTAAAGTACCTTGCCAGTAAAAAGCACCTGGTGCACCAATCAACATTCTGGTCCCTGCCTGCAATGTAGTTCAGCAATCATACATTAATGTCATGACCTTTACCAAATAAAACAATGTTTAAACAAGAAAAAATGGTACCTTAGTTTAGTTTCAGAGTATATTTTAAGAAAGAGCAAACAATTTTAAATTTGTAATAAAGATTACAGCAAATGAAATAGTAAAGAGTGGACAGAGTTGGTTTTCTTTTGACTGAATGACCATTATATTATAGACTGCCTACTGTAGTTAACTAGACAACTGTGGAGTTTTAATCTTTTCCTAAAGAGTCCAATATACTACAGTTAATTAGGTGATGGTCATTCCATTAGAAGAAGACCAATTCAATCTTCTGAAGTTTACTGTTTTATTTGCTATAAAATCACTACCTTTTAAACATTGATACTTTAAATACAAGATTTGTATTTTTAATGCCAGTATCAAGAACAAAAATTTAGATGTAAGAATTAATGCAGAAATATGCATGTGTTCCATTTGGGTGCCAGCTGGCAGGACTGATTAACTGACTTTAAGCAATTAGGATGAAAATGTTTACATTTAATTTGTAAATCTGCAACAAAAATCTCTTCATTCTAAATTAAAAATCAGCATTTGCTCCAGTTATCATAAAATAATCTTTTTTTGCCAAAAACACAAAAAATATACTTCAATTCTATGCAAAATCTGCCTTTACTCTGTTTATTTGAAAGATAGAAAGAAAGAATTTTCACTAGAAACCCAGACAAATCTCCATATGTTTCATGTATAGACAGAATCATAAGATGAAATACCGACCTTTTGATCCAGGTATCTGATATCTTACATAAAACATTTTTCTATTCATGGATCTTTTCCTTTTATTTGTAAATAAATACTTTGATGTGTAAATAAGATCATTATGTAATTATGAAAAAAGTATTTTATGGTGTTGTAGTCATCAAAGACTACATTCCTCATCACTTCTGTCAAAAGGTATTTCTGGTTTTGATAAATAAAATAAGATAAAAATGTACACTAGTGTTACTGAAGCAAAATTGTTATTAAGTAGACATCTTTATTATTTTATACATTAGAATGATGTAAGATTGAAGAAAAGAATATACACTTTAAGGTAGGTGAAATTTCAGCAGCAAATTTCAGGATCATATTCTGTTATTGATGAAGTGGTTGGACAATAAACTTACTTTGAGCTTGGGTCTTATAGGACAATTAATTTCAATAGGGCAAAGTTTGCCTTTGACAGGCCTTTTGGGCTTTAATAAGCAGTCTGATGTCATGTCAGCTATGGCAAAAAATTATTTAATATCAACTTGAATGCTTATTTTGTCACTGTAGATTTAAGCACAGTAAATGCCATGTATTAAATATTTCACTGCCCTATTTTAGGTAGTAAATTTAACAAATGTATGATATTGGTGCTTTTAAGTGTCACATATATGTACTTCAAGGAAGAATTTTTTTTCCCCTTTTGAATCCTTCACTATTCAAAAATAATATTTATATAAACTAATCCAGCATTGTCAGATTTGATTAATCTAATTTATACCCAGGCAACCAATCCATGCCTACCACATTTTCACCCATGCCCCAATCAACTTCATATCTAGGCACCAGTCCATATTTTACCCTATGTCAAAATGTGTATAGGCCTAGTAATTAGCTTATCACCTGTTCTATAAACATTTTGATGATAGACAGAAACATTTATCTCTTTTATCTTATAACCTTCTTTGTTTTATCCATTCATTATTGCTTATGTGAATTGTTGGCCAAGAGGTAGGAGATATGAACCCATCAGTTACAAGTAGGTCAAAGGGCATGTTATTGAAAATATCAGTGAATGAAAGGTCATTAGGTCATGTTTTAGGGCATCTTTCTTCTATTCATTGTTGGTTGTATAGTTCAAAAGGCACATTCTCTTATATCTATTGATGATAAACTAGGTAAAAGGACATCAATATGTAACTAGAAAGGTAATTTTGAAATTGTCCAGATAATGGTAACAGTATAAGGTCATGTCCTTCAACATGAAGAGAAAGCTGGTAAGAATTTACCACTATAACAAACAGGTTAAAGGTCAACTTTTTAAGAAGGTCATATCTAGGGTCAATCATATTATTCCTTTACTTTCTCTTGAAAAGAAATTTCTAAGAACTAAATTTTCTAAGTTTTATAAGATATTGAAAAAGATACTATTTGCTTTGGTAAAATGCTACAAGAAAGCTGTTCTGAAAGGGAAACAGAAAATTTATGTTTAGTGGCCAAAAAGCTAATTACAAATGCCCTTAAGTACTTTTTTAACTTCAGCATTCAAACATTATTTCACATAACAGATTATTTCTAAAACATAATTGAAAGAAAGCAGTCAAAAGTAACAACTTTTAAAGGGTAATAACTCAACCCAACTGAAAAGAAGAAAAAAACAATATTAGTACTAAAAAACTAAAATGTCTATTTAAACTTATAAAACAGATATAGTTAGTTCATTACCCATATCCCAAAAAAATGTGGCATAATTTACAAGGAGAAAATAACTCACATTTGCTAAGGTGGCACTGAATCCTGCTTGACAAAATCCTTGTCTATGAAAACCCCAATTAGCTGAAAAAAGAAGGAGCATTCGGTCTATACTAAAGATCTAACTAAGGATATACAATGTATAGACAACAGACAACCAGAAAGTTCATTCACAGGAAGTAAAATAGAATTGTGGGAATAGTGAAATAGAATAGTGAAATGGAGTTGTGGGAATTTCAATATGGATTTGTGGGAGAAGATGATATGGAAATTTGGGGATTGACATGTGATAATGAAAACAGTATTTGACAATCAGATTCAGTTTGCTACATTTTAATTTCATTCAGCCACATGTACCAGTATATGTTTTGAAAAGAATACAGAATGAGTTCAAATGTGCAAATGGCATTCCAATGTAGGAAAGTACACAAATAAGTAATAATAATGAATGTTCATGAATATATTCTGTTCAAGTGGAATTTTTTACAGAAAAAAATAGTAATACTGTAAATCATGACATTTTCATGGCAGTTTTATTTCTGCTATTTTCTCAGTAAGACCTGTAACCTTAAAATTAAACTGTCATGAATATTTTCTAATGTGATTCAGGGAACAATCCGCAATTTAAAGCTGCACGAAAGTTAAGATTGATCACAGAAATTGCGAAAAAAAGACAGCATGAAAATTTCCTGGTTTACATTACCTCTATTCAGAGAGCCAAACATATAATAGTATTGATTTTATGCAAACCACAACAGTTTCTAACAGAAATAAGCTAAATCATTCAAAACTTTATGAAACACAATTTAGATATAGACCTGGGACATAACCCCACTCTTAAATTGGGAATAAATAGTTTACTTAGCATATCCTGATTTTTCACAAATTCAACTCTGAAAATTGTATTGCTTTGCCAGCCATTATACTAATGTCCCTAACCTGAAATCCAGGATCTACCACTATAGAATCAAGATTTTTCATAAGTTGCAAGAAAGAGGAAAGTGACTGCTTAAATCTATCAATTATTGATTTTTTTTATTAGCTGTAAATTGGACTTTCTGGTTCATTCACATAAACAACACATGTAGCACAATGGCACTTTTGATCTACCATATATATATATATATATATATATATAAATTACATTCATACAGATTAAAATCTGCATGAAACTAGGCATGATGAGTTTCTAGCATGACTGTATAAAGTTCAAACATTTGCTGTAATGAGGTTTGAGCATGATTTCATGAAGTTCAAGATCAATAATTTGCAAAATTTTTACTAGAGCTATAGCAGTGATTAGTTTGCCTCAAAATTTTACAGCGCATGTAGTGATAATATTCAAGGAATAGAGTTGATCTTCTCCTGATCAAATGACAAATATCTAATGAACTGCCCTAGATAGTGTACTGGACAATTGAGAAAGTGTTTTAAACTTTTAACAGGCATGGATTCTAATACAATCTGTACATTGGTACAATATATGGAATTTGTCAGCAGGTAAATTGCCTGATAGAAACTCAAGATGATCCAGTTTTCCCAAGACAGTCTATCAGGTTATTGTCTTTAAAACAGAGGAAAAACATCCCTATTCCCTGAATATCATCACTGTATGAGGCTGTAACTTAATTAACTAAGCAAAAAATAAGAAATGGCTGTCTAAATAGTGCATAGCATCACGAAGGATTGCAATCCTTAGAGAAAAGCAGAGCATTCCATTATAATTTTTTTTTAATTTTCTGCTCGCTAGCATGGTTTTCCCTATGTGTCAATTCCAATGTAATCTTGAACATGCCTTATGCAGTTCAGAAGGCAAAATAATCACTGATAAAGTGATGTATGTGTATACACTGCGCCTAAGACAAAAGAGAAATATAGCTGAAAAAAAGCAGTTACTATAGTGGTGTTCATTAAACATTTTAATATGTGTATTTATTAAATATATCTTCAGAGTGCAAGATTTGTAAATATATGCAGCATAAATACCAAGTCTTTCAGACAAAAATCTATAGCAATTATAATTGAGGTATATACAAATGTAGCTGGCATCCCCCCTTTTTTATTTTAAAAAGCCTTATTTTGTGATGGACATGTATAGCTTATGAAAAATCTTATTATTTTCATGGTTGGTTTGAACAAAATAAGCTTTTAAAGAAATATGAACAAAGCTAAATATATTACCAAACTTTTCAAAAGTGTTTTAAATAAAAATGTGTTCATGAGTGTCTTTGATTATTCATGCCTCTACATACACTCATATTTTTTTCTTATTTTGTGCTAATAGGATCATGCCATTTTTAAATTATCTTAGAATATAGAATATCTTCCAATGTTCCTGACCACAAAGGGAGGCAACTTTATTAAACAACAAACAATTATCTCCCTTGGGATAAAACCACTTCACTGAAAGACAAGCTGTTTCATTAAGAGATAAATGGAGCTTTTACTAGATATTTTGTTTTTTTTTTCTTTGATTTAAAGAAAAATTTCTTTGTTTTTTGTTCAATAGTGACAAAGTAATCACATCAAAAAACTAAACACAAAAAAAAAACAACACACAATCTTGGTTACAATGAAAACACACAAGAAGTATAAGACATAAAACACAGATTTACACAACAAATATTACATTAAACATGAATACAAACTTGTTAACTTTTTATCCATTGTGTCATAAAGGTTGTGACACATATGACTTCATTAATTCTTATAAATCATCAGTAAGCACCTAATATATCATAGCAATAACAACAATTTTATCTTGGTTTGTTTTTCTGACAAAAGTGAATAAAATAATGTCAATGTCTCACTTCAATAATGTGTATGAAGCAGTTTGCTAGCCTACTGCCTGAATGTTTCCATTTTTTTTTTTTTTGGCTCTTCCTGTGCTGAAACTTGTAACGATCCACGGCAATAAAAATCAACAAACTAACAAATGGGCTCATAGTTTAACTTCACTACTATTGCAAAAGTGCTGCAGATTTGTTCCATAAATACATGTACCAGTATGTTTCAAAGCAGCACACACATTTACACACACGCAAACACACACAAGTAGCCACAACTTCAGAATAAGGCAAGGACAGAAAGAGTTAGATGTCAGGTGCTCCTCAGTATTCACGAAGACTTTACAGTACAGATCTAGAGTAGCACTTGTTTGGTCCTTAATCCTTAAATTCAAAATTCCTTCATACTGAGTCAAAGTATTTTTTTTTTCTTAAATTGTCACCTGATGAGTTTTTTTTTGTTATTCCTTAAAAGGTTAATAGACATCTCATATTCAAGACCTATAAAATAGGAAGGTTTTGTACAATTTTGCTGCAACATTGTGGTCAAGAAATGTTTAAAAAAAATATTCTTTTTTTTTATTTTCTAGGTTTTCAAGAGATGATCATTAAATTTACTCCAACATGAAATGTGTTCGAGTAATTTAAAAAAGATTTTTTTTGCTCTAACAAAACACTTGTACATATCAAAACTGACTGTGAAAAGTAAACAAACACATTATCCAATTACTAACTAACTACAAGACAAATACAGAGAAAAGCAATAAATCGTACCATATACAATTAATTGATATGTCAAGAAATATAAATGAATAGCCATATTCCAATTACTTTGTGAAATAAATCTTTTATTGAACTCTTACTCTCTTACAACTAAACAGACATACTTTCAATTCCAATTTTTTTTTCTAGTGTCAGATTAGAATTCTATAGTTCTGTAACCAGCTTTTATTTTCAGGATAATAATAGCAGAATATGCCCAACTGAAAATAGTCTGAACTTTTCTATTTTCTAGTGGAAAAGCTGATATCACATAGTTTTCTATTTATCAGTATCCATCTTCAGATTGTCTAATACTGTAGAAGACATCTTTCTTAATACATTCAGGGCATAATCTAGATATTGATGACAAGGAGAAGTTTTTGTAAATTATGTTTGAAAAATAACAATGTTGACATTAAGTTTATGTAACCTAATAAAACTTCTCCCTCTCAAAGAAAAATGGGAGAAGTGAGCACAAACAAGGAGAAGTTTTTGCCCATTTCTCCCTCTAGCTTAGGCCCTGACATTTGTATCTATTTTACTTTTCTGTACCAATTCATTTTTTTCTTTTGTGATATGATTAGAATTATACAACCTCCAAATTTTTAAGATATTAGTCCTCAAGAAGTACAAAGAATTTTCAAACCAATGTCTTCAAGACACAGCCCCCTTCTCCTAAAAATGTTTTTCCTAAAAATATGGTATAAAATCAACAAATCCACCAATACTTGAAGAAGGTCCAACACTTAACATAGAGACTGACAAAATTACCGAAAATGAAGTAAGAAAAGCCCTAAAACATCTTAAGAATGGGAAAGCAGCGGGAATCAATGGCATACCACCAGATGCCCTCAAGTCCATGAATGACACTACCATTCAATATCTTCTTGAGCTATTAAACCAAATATGGGAAAAAGAAAAAATTCCAAAAGACTGGCAAAAGGGACTCTTGGTAAAACTACCTAAAAAGGGGGACAAATCCAATTGCAACAACTGGAGAGGAATAACTCTTTTGTCCATTCCTAGTAAAATCCTATGCAGTATAATCTTACAAAGAATGAAAGAAGAGATTGATAGCAAGCTGAGAGATGAACAAGCTGGATTTAGACAAGAACGATCATGTGTCGACCAGATTGCTACACTCAGAATAATTATCGAGCAAACGATCGAATGGCAGTCATCCCTATATCTAAACTTTATTGACTTCCAGAAAGCATTTGACAGCATAGATCATCAGGTCTTGTGGAACATCCTAGGACACTATGGGATTCCACCTAAGATTATTTCCATGATTAAGTTACTGTATGAGGAATTCTCCTGTCAGGTCATACATGCTGGTACATTGACGGATCCTTTCCCTGTAACAACTGGCGTAAGGCAAGGATGCATTCTCTCTCCCCTTCTCTTTCTCATAGTCATCGACTGGATAGCAACAACAGCTTACAACGACCCTCATGGTATACAATGGACACTAACATCTCGTCTAGAAGACCTCGAATTTGCAGACGACATATGCACACTATCGCATCGTCTTCAAGATTCCCAACACCAGGTCAACCATCTCGAAGAAACAGCTAAAAGAACAGGATTGTATATCAACACAGCCAAAACCAAAGCCATGAGAATCCAACAAAACCAGATGGATCCAATATTGGTAAATAACCAACAGATAGAGAATGTAGATAAATTTATGTACCTTGGAAGTGTCATGAGTACAACTGGAGGCACTGACGAAGATGTACAAGCCAGAAAGATGAAAGCATTACAGGCTTTTTCCATTCTAAAGCCAGTATGGAAAAGTAGAACACTGAGAACGGCTACTAAGATCAGAATTTTCAACAGCAATGTTAAGTCTGTCCTGTTATATGGTTGCGAGACCTGAAGAGAAACAGAAAACACCATGAAATCTATACAAGTCTTTGTTAACAAGTGCCTAAGAAATATACTGAATATCAGATGGCCAGAAAAAATAACAAACAAGAAACTCTGGCAAAGAACAAAACAACAACCAATAGAAAACACCATTCGAACCCAAAAATGGAAATGGATTGGTCATACTTTAAGGAAGAACAATAAAAACACTACAAAGCAAGCTTTAGATTGGAATCCCCAAGGGCAAAGAAAAAGAGGAAGACCAAAGAACACCTGGAGGAGGGGTTTGAACTCTGAACTGAAGAGAGTAGGACTAACGTGGAAGAATTGTAACACCATCGCCCAAAACCGAAGCGAATGGAGAGAAACTGTAATCGCCCTATGTCCACCCATGGACGAAGTGGAATAAATCAAAATAAATCACCATTCTGTACAAGAATCAGGCAATGGGTTGCACATTATCTTCCAATTTGGTCTTTTAAGCCTCAAATATATTCATTACATCTAGAAAACAAACTGAAAAGCTATTTAAATATAACCTGAAGCATCTGTGACATAGATCTACAATGTATTTTCTCCTTATTTGGGGTAATGTGCAGGGAAAATTTCCTGCCATTTTTTCATAGTGCATTTCAACTAAATTTCACGTATCAATATTTTAAAACAGCAGACTTTACACTTTGATGGTTAGTTCTGGAGGATGTGAACATAAGAGGTATATTACATAAATAATGCAAAAAAATATCTGCCTTTTTTCTTCATGTGCCACACATTATACATATTTTGCCTGATTCGTAGACTGAGAAGTATTTAAATGTTTTCCCTAAAAACCACATAAAAAAACAACAGGTCTCCATTTACACCTACACCTTCTATTATTAAATCTCCACTTGAGGATCCTACACATAAGAAAAGTTTGTTGATAAAAAAAAGAAAACTAATGAACGGTGCATTTAAAGCATTTGGAATATGCATGATGCAAAATCAAATCAAGATGCTATATTATACAAGTATAACTGAAAATATACTTCTTCAGACATGCACATGCTCTAAATGGAGTTTTCATTAGACAATAAATTAGAAATAATACATCCTAGTCAGAGTTCCATCTGTCATGTGCTACCTACCCTAGTAGTTCCTTAATTTTCACCACACCTAACAACTTCCCAATCCCAGCTCTTTAACTATATTTTTTAATGAAGTACGTAAAGTAAAGAACCAGTTCCAAATTTAAAATGCACATGTTTTTGAATGGACCCAAATTTTTAAATTGAAATATTAAATTGTTACATTTTAGTTAGTAATATATATTTTAGTTAAAATGTGATTTTTTTTATTAAAACATTTTAGTTAAAATAAGTGTTATTCAAGCACTTTTTTAATGAACCCCTCCCAAGATAGGACCTAAATGAAATGTAGTCTTGAATGATATTGTCCCTAATCTAATATCAACCAAACAAAATTGTAATTTAAATTAAAAAAAAATTAAATGAAAGTAAAAATATTAACTGCAAAATAAAACATTGAAAATAAAAACACCAAAATTTAGCTGTATAAATAATTTGAAATTAAAATTTGACTACTGTATTAGTGTAACAATTTAAAAGGAAATATAAAACTGAAGCAATTTGCATTGACTGTGCAAAAATTTCAACAAAAAGAAAACAGTTGAAAACATGCCTCAATCCCTATCCTACACTGAAACACAAGTGGATTATCCAATTACCACTTTGCGCAGGGGAAATTCACAATTACAGCAACAGTTACTGGTAATGGCACTTTTTTTCAGGGAATTTTCTAGTTCTGGCAATTTTTGTCATCGTGAAAAAACTAAAGCTCAGAGTCATGTTCTTTTTTTCTTACATCAGCAGGCTATGAACAAGGGGACATCATTAAATTTACCACAGCTCCCACAAAGAGTTACAGATTTTGCACAATACCAAGAAGTGTCTCTTTTTTCTTACATAGTATCTTCTGTCAAATTAGTGATTAATTTCAGTTCTAAATTCTGATCATAATCTGATCTAAAGATATTTCCTTCTCATTGATAAATGTACCTTCTTTCAAGATTTGAATTTCCTTTTTTTAAGGAAGTAAACCATGGGTAAGGGAAATAACTCTTGGAAAATTATTGGAACATTTGTATTCAACATTTAACATCTATCTCTTGGAAGCATCAACTTAACTTGGATTTAATTCATTCTGTTCCAAATGAAGCTTGAATACCTTTGGTGAAATTGAATATGATACAAATATATTAATGATTTCAAGAGTTATGTCCCTTGCCCTAGGTCTCCCTCCTTAAATCAGCAAATCAAAAACAAAACATTCTATCAAATTGATAAAAAAAAAACAATCTTTTAAAATGTATAAACATAAAACAAAAAATTTTATTATTTAGGACAAAACATTTTTAATGTAAAATCAATCAGATTGATAAAAAAAATATTCTTTTAAAAAATGTTAACATAAAACAATTTTTTTTATTATTTAGGACTGGAAATGAATATCTTAATTATGATCCCCTAAAAGACAAATGCCTTTAGATCTGCGCTACAACAATAAACTTACTGTGTTTAACGCAGCAGAAAAACCTGCAGTACATTTCCCATGCTTATGATGTTGATCCACATCATCCGGCCGCCTGTCAACCGCTACAAACAAAACAAAGCTATAAAACCCTAGTTCCCTGTTCTGCATGAGCATACCAATAACAGACTAATTTGAGGAAACAAAATTATCAACAAGTCTCAAATCACATGCTACTTTTTTTTAACAAATAATCTCACAAAACCATATTTATTGTTTTCTCAACTTTCAGGGAGAAAAAGGAACGTGCTTGAGTGTGCAAAATTCACGCTTATACTTTGATTGGCGTGACCCATAATTTAAAACAACATTACCAACTATCAAAGGTGGATCAAGTGGGTGGGTAGTTAAATATATAAAAACGGAATGATTCCCCTATATTTTAACTTTAAGATCCGTCACTGAACCTTTATTATGTATTAATTGTTAGCATCATTCAAAATGATGTGATGGGGAAACAAAATAAAACTTAGTGCAGAAATGGCTCTCACATTAGTAGAATAATAAAATGCTAGAAAGTTACCAAAAGCATATAATGGTTGTAAAAAAGTTAATGTTTTGTTTTATATATGAAAATAAGTTAATTTTCAACATTAGTCATTAATTGAACCAAATGTTAAAAGCAGAGCTGTTACCTGAAGCAACGTGGTTGTAAAATGTTAATTTTTGTGCTTATAAAATTCGTTATTTTTTTTACATTAGTCATGAACTCATTACCATGTGTTAACACTGGGATAAAATATACTGAAGTTAACAAATTTTAAAAGGCTTTTCTCCACTATACAACTTTGTTGGGCACATATATTTAGATTCAAGTGCAAAGGTGGCACATTGTGACTCAGATTTTATGAGATATGTTACATATAATAATTTGTGGATCACATTTGAATGCTGCCTGTACAATCATCTTCTCTCATGGGAAATCCTATATAACTAAAAAAAAATTGTTTTTTTACCATTCAGAGCTTTTCAGCATTTCTTGCTGCACAAAGAAAACCTTGAATACACTATGTATCAAAATTTGTCTGGAAGTTTTTCCGGTTCATTGAAACATATCTTTTTTGTATTTTGAATCAATACCTGCCTAAACAAAACAATTTCAACATTCCAAAAGAGGGTCAGTATAGACAAATTTCAATTATATTCATTTTTTTTCCGAAACAGTTAATTATATTTCTTCTATCAATTTAAGATTTTTTTTTTAAAATGGCTGTTTCTTCACATGTACAAATACAGTCTGGTATGTTACTGATTAAAGCTCAAACAACTACACCTTACATGTAGCTGGCATCATATAATACCCTGAAAATTGTTCAATAAAAAGTCAAGATGCTTTACTCTAAACCCAACAGCTACATGGAGCAAGCACAAAATCTTCCACCACTTAACAAATCATTGCTGCACAATTCAAACAACTCCTTAAATGCTACTCCAAACTTCAAAATCTTTTGATAAAACTGCAAAAACAAAGCAATTTTTCACAGCCATAAGAAACTAAAAATGGAAATCTAGCAACAAACTAAGCGAGGGAATAGCAATCCTTAGTCAAGACAAAGAACATATATTTTATTCTTTCTTTTTTGAGGAGATAAAAATTTTTTTTTAGTTTTCTGAATATCTTTTGAAACTGTAAATGTAGTATTTTTTACTTGTGTACTTATTTTCATTTGTTCCATTGGGTCAAAATAAAAAATCTCCAAAATTCACATCCCTCCCAACCCAATTTTTTAACCTTCTCCAAACAATTTTAAATCTATTTTTTTTCCCAATTTAGGTCAAATTCTTTCAAACTGACAGCATTTTCTACTTTTTCAAGCTTTATTTGTTGAAAAATAAAATTTGCCAGCATGCCCCTAATTTTAGAAAATGTTGGATGAGAATCTAGGAATTTTTTTTATGATGGCTTAAGTGGACAAATACCTAATGAAGATGGTAACTGCAAAATTAACTTTACTTTAAAGTTCGTGTTGTAAATTTTTTAAAAATTAAATTAAAAGTTTGTTTGAGATTAAGGAGGTAGACCTAGGCTAAGGGACATAACTCTTGAAATCAGTGATATGTTTGTATCATATTCAATTTCACCAAAGCCTATCGATCTTTCCTTTGAAACAGAATGAAATCTCCAAGTTACTTTGATGCTTACATGAGATTGATGTAAAATGCTGAACACAAACGTTCCAATGATTTGTAAGAGTTGTGTTCCTTACTCTAGGTCTATGTCCTTAAGGATACATTTTAAATTTTATACCAAGCAACAAATCTTGACACAGGATTACAGGCAATAATATCTAAATTACACATCTAAATGACATGTAAATTAATGAGGTTTTATTTACATGTGACCTCAAAACAATTTTATACAGATTACATTTTTATACAAATAAGCAGTGATTTTTTTTTCCAGAAATAACTGGCTCGCCCTTTGGGCTCTTTTTACATAACAAGTTATACTTGCAACATTTAAGTCATATATACATGTAGTATACATGTATGTCAAAGCAATAATACAAAGTTTACTCAAATACTTCCATGACTTCTGTCAAGAGCAAGCTTAAAAGCTATTTCAAACAACAGCAAAGCAATATCTCCAACAATAATTGCATATGGAGACCTATAAGTGCTAAGTTCTCCAATTTCTTCAAATTGTTGAGGCCATTCTAAAGCTGTTCTAACAGTCCTGAAAATTGAACCTGCATATTAAACACTTTATCCATATAAACTAATCAAATATGTTCAAAAACATATAGCAATCGCTAGCATTTCATTCAAAAGACTTACAGTTTCTGCATGGAGCATATTCCACAAATTGTGTTGACCCTGGGCGTCCCAAGTAGCATGATCCTACAGGCTCAACTTTATCTAATTGTGTTGAATGATATTTATATCTTGGAGCACAAGCCTGAAAATTAAACAATAAAATAGGACATGTTGTCTGCTAATTCAAAAGAAAAAACATACATACATGCATTGGTAGTATTTCTGCACTGTAGTTTTAAAAATACCCTTGTACATCTTTGAAACATTAAAAGATGGTACACAATAGTGAATCTTGTCAAATAACAAAATCTTTTAAATGTAACAGATTCTATCCATAAAATAGCAAAAATAACACTTCTGCTATGAGTAATCAAGATGACCAAGATTCTAGCAGAAATCTAAAGAACACAATCCAAGGACAAAGACCCGACGGGGAAAACAGACACACACAACAAAGAACGTAAAATTAACAAATACTAGGTACAAAAAAAACAGAAGTAAATGAGCAATATTGACCCCACTAAAAACTGGGAGCAGGAATCTGGTGCACCAGTAGGGTAAGAGTCCTCTGCTTTCCTAGATACACCCGCCAAGTTATTCATAAGAAGTGAAGTCCAGAGTAAATGAAAGAGGAAAGGAAAACTATGAAATGTAAAACAAATGGGTTCTCTCATGGTGCAGATGGTTACACCGTAACAACTCACAAGTTCATGATGATGACCATAAAACTTCTGCAGTGATGACTTCAATCTTGTATCAATATAACCTTTTTCCAGAAGCCATATTGTAAAAAGTCTAGCGTGGTACAAAAAGTCTACGTAGTTAGGGTAAGCTCTGGCACAATGAATGAGTCATACGAAAAATCCATACTCAGGACCTGTAAACATCTGATACAGTTTATAATAAATGTTTATGGTATGTGATGGCAAAAAATATTTTCAGACATGAAAACAGTAAAATGCTGAGAGTTTATACATGAGTTAAAGTCTAGAATATTGACTGTAAGTCTTTTAGTTTTTTTTTAAATACGAGGCAAGCCTACGAGGACAAAGTTGAATATATTAATATTTTTATGCCTTTTACAGTTTTATATTGATTCTAAATTTTTCCCATTACTTAACAAGGCAGATTTCAAAATAGAAATATTTATTTCTGTTTCTGCTAAAATACAAATACATGTAAAAATCATTTATTTGCATAATAAATTCTTATCTGACTTCAAATCCCCATCTCCATCCCCAAGATAAAAATTGTCGGTGCCTTAGTGTAAACAGGGGTTTCATTATTTTTTTTGCAATGCAGGTACCTTTGGTTTCGTAGGAGGTACTTTTCATCATTTTGTTTAATAAAAATGTATGAAATTTTCAAATTCTGGAGGTACCTTTCACTAGTTTAGAAGGGTAAAATAACCTGGTACTGACTCTTATTGAAAGGCCTGTGTAAATAAGAATTGAACCTACAAGAAAGACCCTAAATGGCCGGAACTAGTCTATACCTGAAAAATGGCATATTTTCTGTTAGAAAGTCTCCATTTAACTATACAGTAAAATCTGTCTGAACCAACCCACTTTTAAATTGATAAATGCAAAGAATGATGTGTTCAGTTTATTCTCGGATTTCAGGGGTGGGGTGGGGGTCATTATAAAAATCTCAATTCCTCATTCAATATGATGGAGTAAGAATAGAGTGAAGACATAGTTGACCATGGTTAAAGACAAGAGAAAGATCTCAATAATGGCTTTTCTGCAATATACTACCCTATATAAAAGAACACATTAACCAATCACCAGATTTCTATCTAGTAAGAAACATGCAGAAATTTATTGCTCAAGAAAAAAGATAATAATTAGACAAATGGACATAAATAGACCCAGATGTGCTTCCTGAACAGCTGAATAGACATTAAAATACAAACACTACAGTACAACCTACATAAATGTAACTAAATCTATAAATAAACAGCTGTACTTCCATCTCATTCACTCTCAATTATGAAATTTAGATTTTAACATCCTTGCTGAGGATTAAAGATTATTAAAACCTTACTTAGTGTAGAAATAACTACTCCTGTCTGAAGAAGAATTTTCAAATGTATTTACATCTTTTCGCAGTGACCATCCATGGCTTGTCAAAATCACTTTTTCAAGAATCCTTAAATTCCTTTAATTTATTACTTTTTCAAAAGTTTGCCATTGAAATTCACCATTTCGCTGAGAATTGGTTTCATAATTTGACTGAAAAACCATAGCAACCAAAACTGGTACCTCATAAACTAAATTTCTTCCACAGTAATTCCTGATTCTGAGCACACAGATTCTACTGTAAATCTTACAGAACAGCTGTTCGGAGATATTATTGAAGAGCTTCATTATGGCGATTACAAAAATCTAACTTTGTCTTCATTTGTTTCATCTTGATTCTATTTCCCTCTTTATCATTAAAAGATCTCTATTGTTTATTGTTAATTTCTGACAGAAAGAAACATTTCTAATGGAGGTTGAAATCAGTCAGTATCTAAACTGAATACTTGTGTAAGTACTTTAAAGAAGATAATTGACTTATTTTATGAATCAAATAATATATAAGATTGTGCTATTTTGTGGGAAAAACTTCATATCTATCTAACATGGACCTTATATCTTAAATTTAGCATTTCAAAATGTCAATGGTATTTTTTGATCTACCTCAAGGAAGGTTTCTTATATCAGCAGTTGAGAAATACATAATGCTTTGTTCAATTATCAGATTTAGGTTGAGCAAATACAGGAGGCAAAATTTAAAATCTGAAACATACATGTCTATAGGTAGACAATTTCAATAAATATTTTCACTCATGGGACATATCAATGGGAGATCCAGGGGATGCAAGGGGTTGGCACCCCTCCTATTTACTAGTATGTAAAATTTGTCAATTTCATTTGTAAAATTAACAAAAAATAGTAAATAATGTCCTAGCACCCCCCCCCCTTTTCTCTGAAGTTCATGGCTGGCACCCCTCCTTCACAAAGTGTCTGGATTCGCCCCTGCATGTTCTCTCTATTCAATACTAACACTTTATGATTCATGTTTCATCCACTGCACAGTGCTTTGTACAAAAGTTAGTACTAAATTACACAAGCCGTGAATGCACTTAAATTTGTGGATACCATTTTCATGAATAAGGGAAGAAACACAAGTTTGTGTATTCTTGAATCTGTGGTTTGTGGGTTTTCAGTATACACATCAATGGAAATCTCCTGTTCGTTGGAAACTAAACTTCGTGCTTTGGCCTATCCAAAAAAACCATGAAAATTGGTACCCCACCAACAATGATACTTTAAAAGTATACAGCAATCCCTCCACCTGTATTGGCAGATTTTGGAAATAAATATTCTGGCCTACACCTCCTAGAAAATAAATAAATTTTCTGACTTCAGACCTGATACTCCATACAGAGAAATGGAAATGCATTAATTTGCTCCAAATGTGGTTGAAAAAAAGCTACTGACCACAAAAATTTGAAAAATAAAAATTTTGCCCCCACAAAATTTACCCCCATCCCTTCCACAGAATCAAATAGTTGTCCCCCAACCAAAAAAACATCAAAATGATCAGTTCTCTTCACATGTTGTACTATTCACCTACATAAAACCTAATTCACACACCTGCAGTGGTAAACAAAGTTTGTAAGTATGATACAAACGCTCCCTAAACCATGATCAATCAATTGAACGCTCCATAAACCATGACCAATCGATGTAAGATTTATGAATATCTTTAGGCATACCCTTAATCTACATGTACACTGTAATAACAGTTTTTTTTTTTGCTAGAACTACATGTACAAGGTTGGAGTAGTTTATAGCTAACAGTACATAGAGGACAAACATTTACATGTATGTTTGTTTACAATCATACCACAAGGCCAAATTTAAAATTAAGTTTGTTTCCCCTTTGCCGACCAGGTCTGAAAAAAGTCGCTGGGTCAAAAAATTACTTTCGGGAAAATCCGTCTGTGTCCATCATTGGTCCTGACACGGAAATTTACTGGCAGTCACTAAAACGCTTCATCTCAGGTGATTTTTTTCCTTGTGTTCCAGTGATAAATATGGAGGTTGATTAAATGCCAAAGCACAAAAAAACCACCAAAAAAAAAAAAAACCACCTGCCTGTCTTCAAAATCATGACCCGGTCATTCTTTTAATAGTGGCCTACAACAAATTTTTTTCTCCAAAGCTTCATGAAATTTGGTGGAAGCATTTTTTCTGTTTTTGTGCAAAAAGAGGAAATCACCACATTTTTGTATGAAGTCCCATAACTTTCAAATATGAAAAATCTGAAACTCATAACAATGGTTAGAGTTCACAGCACACAGGATTTTTTAAGGGGGGTGTTTACTTTAAAGGCCAGGTCACAGTCTTTTTTTTTCAAAATGTTGACTTTAGTAGTCATGTCACAGTCAAATCAAAACAACTATTTTAATACTGCTTGATGGTTTTCAAAAGGAGTGAGATGGCAATGCTTTATGTATGGAACTGAAAAGTATGACATAATTAAAGGTTCAAAGGTCCACCCTGATTGGAATCAAATAGTCGATATACAAGTACCATTAGAAGTGTAAGTGTTGAATTTTGAGATGTTTTCATCAAGGAAAAGGATCAACTGTTGTGTAATTAATACATGTAATTAAGCATAAGTGTTTGTAAGAATCAGGCAAAATGGGAAGAATCAGAAACATACTTGTCAAAACCCCACAGATCTGACAATGTAATATTACTCAAGGATATTTTCTCTATTTGAAAAGACCATATTTGATCTCTGCATCATTGGATTTGCTCAGAACTTTTTCTATGGAATGTTAGAAAAATGAGGTTTTGACCAAGTTATCTTTCCTTGAAATTTCATTTTCAGTGCATTTCAATGAAATTATAACTCTGTGCACCAACATGATATGGAAGTTCTTGTTTTCTTTCCCTTAATTCTGATGGTGCAAAAAGTCAAATTAAACTTTCTAAATGGTGTTTTTGTTCCTTCCATTTTTCACCCACCACCTGATCCTTACAGAGACTGACACTTAAATAAAAAGTTGTTTTGTAGATATTTTAATTGGTGGCATATCAAAAATTACTTAAGAAACATGTACTGATACTTAGTGTAAAATTCTGTCTGTTGACCTCTAAAGGTCACTAACATGTAGATTAATAAGCAAGGTTGATATTGATAAAAATCTTATGGTTACATACATGTACATTTCCTTACCTAACTTTTGGTTGCAAGAGAAACTTATAAAAACCTGAAATAGCCATGGAAACTTAAAAAACACACATTTTTATTTTTTTTAAACAAAAAAAAATTTTACATAAAAATGTCCTGTATAGAAAACTTGGGTTACAATATCTTATTGTATAATGTTAATCAACAAGTCCATTCCAAAGTAAGTCTCCTTCTGGACTCTTTTTTCACATTTCTATGCAGTGTCACAAAAAGTTGTTTCTCTCTTTTTTAAGTTTTTTTACCTCACAGAGATTAGAAGTTGTAGAGAATATTATACATGCCAGGCTCAGATTCATAGGGGCAGAACTGGTGTACAATCCCCAGAATTATGATATTTATTTATGAAACCTTGATTTTTTTACAAATCTATCCCCCAAAAATTGTTTAGCCTTTCATTGTAATTGTCATTGTCTGCCTTGCATTCTACTTGTGTCTTACCTAAAATTACTTGGACATAAAATTGCATGTATATGTATACTACAGGTCATCTACAACAGAGCCAATTTTTCTCAACTTTTCTACTGAGATCATCACAGTATTATTTACATAAATAAAACAAGAAGCTGTGTTAATCATAAAACAGACATGCCTTGTCAGACCGTACTATCCTACCTTCCACTTAGTTATCTTCATCAAAGAACTATGAAATCATGATAAAATAGTTCTAAAAATAAACATGTTGTCTAAGAATCGACAATACACAAAGAAATAAGTGTGTGAGTCAGATGCACAGAAACTCATCCTTAATGTTAGCAACAGGTATTTCAAAAAATTCCATTTAAGAATCAGGCAATGGGTGGCACATCATTTTCTCAATATGGAATATATTTAATACATCTAGAAAACAACTGAAAAACTATTTTAAATCAATCCTGAAGCATCTGTGATGTAGATATTTTCTTACTGGTAATAGAGGGAAAATTCCCGCCCCCCATTTTTCAATAGTGCATTTCAACTAAATGAAATATTTCAATATCTTAAAAAGATAAACTTTACAAACACTCTCATGGATAATTCTGGATGTTATGAGATAAAAACACTTGGATAATGCAAAAAAGTCTCTGTATTTTTTTTTCTTCAAGTGCCACACCTCATATAGACTTTGCCTAACTCTTAGACAGAGAAGTACATACATGTACATGTAAGTGCGTTTAGTGCTTTGAGCAACAATACAGTAAATTCTGGTAATCAAAGTGCTGATGGTACTGAGGGCTGCTGGCATAATATTGAAATATTGAAATATTTAATGAAAACATAATCTTTCCTTGAATACATTTAAATTTGATGGGTATTTTTTCTGCTATCCCCTTGCTCCTTATTTACATGTTTATCTGTCAATGGTTACAGCTTCATACATGTATATGCGAACAGCAAGTGACTGAATAAATATACATTGTATCTATCATTCGTTAAACAATCAATTTAATTAAAAGAAGAAAGATGAACCTTTCATCTGTTGTATATTCATACTATATTGCAAAAGTTCAGGTAAATGAACAATCAGTCAAATGACTTTCTAAAACTGTCAGGCTTTATGGAGCGATTCCTTCCAAGAAAAAGTTTTAGAATTGTTTATTTTAATTTTATCTTACAGACATATCAGAAATGATATTTCAACTGATCATGTTGCCTTCAGGCTTTAGGGAAAAATTGTTGGACCAAAATACGGATTAACGAGAACAAATTTGGACAAAAATGAGCAAATAGCAAGTCCAACCTTTTTTCAGGACCCCCTTTCTTTCCAAAATTTCTGGACCTGCATCTAGATTTGCTTTTACTGATTCCATGGGCTATAAAAACAAAAATTATTGGTCTTCACTTTGCATTAATATCTAATAACTTCAGTATAAAAAGGGGAAACCTATTGGTCTCCTGCTAAAATGATGATACATGTAAGGGTCAATCAAATTTTGCACATCAAAGGTCAACACACTTAGTAGTGATCAACTGCATTTCGCAGTATTTACATCAAAGTGAATCAGATATGCATTAATTACATCATAGACAAGATAAGAAAGAAATGTTAGCGACAGCATCACATAAACAAAACAACAGATTTTAAGGTTGCTATCCCATATGTCAGTAACAGGTACTTCCTTCAGACATGCAATGATGTATAGCTGTAAGATAAGTTAATCAAAGTGGTGTAAGCAGTAAGGAGTGTGACTTTAATGATCTGCTGATGTCAGTGAGTGAAACCACCACTGGCTGACTGGCAAATGCCAAGTGATAATTTCTTGCAAAAAACCTTCCACATTTGTCAAAATAGTTTTAATACAACCTTTTGTTTTAAAAAAAAAAATCATTATCTTATTTACATTCTACATGAGTTTCTATGTGAAAAACTTTTGTGTACAAAATGTACTATGTACATGTAGTAGTTAGTAAAATATGACCCTTATCTACAATTTTCCACTGATCTCAACTCGTAAAATCTAAAACTTTTAACTTTGCACCATACATGGAAATTGTATATGTTTCAAAATATTTTCAAAATAGAAGTTGTTTCAAGCATATGCCCTCCTAAAATTTTTGGAAATTTTTGTCCATGAAGTCATGCTAATATCACAAATTCTACCCCCCCTTAAATTTTTTAATGATTTGGCTCACCCATTTATGGTATTTTTGCCAACCCTTGATCTGCCCTAATTTCTAGCATAATATAAAAGGTAAAAGCTTGGATTCTACAGTGTATTCTCTAAAAAGGTGTCCACCATGATGTGGTGGAAAAGGTATCATCCACCATAGCTGTAGTGTAGAAAAGCATAACTAAAAATTATTTTAATTGCACTACTCAAGTATAGGAAGCTATGTTACTACATTATTTGACTGAAGTGCTTTAGGTGGACAAAATTAAATAAAATATCCTTTGTTAAGAGCCTTACTTGTAATTGTACAAAACCACAAGTACATTTTATTTCATTGATCATTTGATAGAATTGTGCATAATTTAAGAAATAATCATTTGAACTCAGCTGCCATGCTTACCTATTAGAATAGTGCATTTATGGATGAGTCAATCTTTGCTAGCTATTAAAAATAATCTGTGAAAAGAAGTGGGCTGATTGTAAACCTTCAGCTAATCAGGCACAAAAAAAATGTCACAATGATCAGTGCTTGATTTGGCTTGCTATTTTGCTGTTTTTAATTTCAGACTTCCTGTATACAACTTCTACTAAATTGAATCTTGAACTTCCTAAGCTTTTTGTTTTTCAAATTTTGCTGATGAGAGGTTACTCCATGTAACATGCGTACAACATACTGAAATCTGAAATATTTATGATTGGTATTTCTTAATTTGGTTTAGCCAAAATAATGGATGTCACAATAATAATTACCCTCATTTGCAAGATTAAAATTGTAAAAAATTAGGCGCTGATGGGACATTTAGTGGAAACCACCATGTAATGGTGAAAAAAGGGGGATGGTTATAAGTTTTAAATGGCTTAACTTGAAAACTACACAATGGACTCTGATGAAAGTTAAAATTAAATTGTATTTTATGGTATAAAATAACTATGCAAAGTTTTCAAAAAAATTAATCAATCCGTTCTCAATTTATCATCTGGAAACTGTTGGGAGACAGACAGATGGACAGACATGCAACCCCTAAGAGAATATCGCATAAAACCTTGCCACTTCGTGTGATAGGGTTATAAAAATGAGGCGTACTACAAATATTCTTATTAAGAAATATTGAATGCTTTTTCTTCGTTTGGATTTAAAGTTTAACTTACTAATACAGTTTTTTGTATAACCTGGCACCCAGCCTCCCCTAAAACTTAAACATGAGAAAAAAAAAGGGTTTTTTAGCTTCCAAGAAAAAATTACCCCTAACTATGCTACAAAATTTAGGCCATATCATTTTTTTTCAATTAGAACCCTGGTGTAGATTGATTCACAGTAAGTTGTCAGTTTAAAATGGATTAGTATTAAATGTACATGTATTTTCAATGTTGGAATAGTATTACATTTATTAGCATACATTGAATGTATGATAAGTGATCTTGTTCGCTTTTTTAATTAAAGTTTCCCCCATCCTACCAATGGGAAAATTTCTATCTCTAATACTTTGATGAAACTCAATTTCCCTTAGGAAACAGCTTGATTTTAGAGGAAATTTAAATAAAAAAATACCTCTCTGGTCCCTTCGGACAATAAATTGCAGTCTACCCGGAATACACTATTTTGAGAAATTTTTTAAATATTTTTGTCATTCTAACACACAGTTTTTACATCTCAAATGCAGTTTCCCATGCACTTGATACAGGTACAGTAGTATGAATGCATTTTACTGCACATAATTTCAAATAAGAAATGTTATCAAATATGTCATAAATAGACCCCTTGATAACTTACAATGACTTTTATGGTATTTGGTTACACCTTACAAAGAAGTATTAATTACATTACACAAAGGTAAGTCAAAAAGGGTTATTTTGGCAATATACTGTAAAATGGGCATGGGTTATTTCATGGAGTGGGGTTGTGGAGTGGGGTCTTGGAAGTATTTATGGTAAAATCTTGGACTTGATAGTAGGGTTTGAATTTGAAATAAAATTTTTCATATCTGATATACATGTATAATATATTTTATAGAAGCATTATATAACTGCAATTGGAAGATTAGGGTTTTTTTAAATATATTGTTTATTTTTTGTTAGATTCTAAAACGTAACTACATATATTTATATACATGTAATAAGTCAATGGCAGATTTTAAAAAAAAACAATATTAAATCCACATCACCAGGTACTGCTATAAAATTCAACTCCAAGACACCATTCCATGATACCACTCCACAACTCTACTCCTTAAAATAAACCATGCCTATAAAATGCCTAGTTGATGTAACATACATTAAACCAATGACTCATTCATAAAGAGAGGACTGTTATACAAATTGATATACATTGTACATCTGGGTAAATGCAAACATTCTGTAAATTGCTTCAATTGCCTCCAGTGCACAACAATTAAATAAAATTTGTTTATGATACAAAAGTATAAATGCACATGTAAGCTTTTTGTGTTTCATTGCTTCTCTTTTGTTTGAAGTATTGTACTATGAAACAACTACAAGAACTTCACCTTGTATCAAATTTGAAAACAGACAGACAGACAGAACTACTATGGAATGAATGCAAAATCTGGATTCAAAGTCTGGGTGTTTTCTGATGTTTTTTTTTTAAATTAAAACAATCCATTATAATTTTCCTTAAAAGGAATTTAAACTCAGATTCAAAAATAATCAATGTTTTTATTTATGGTACTGTGTCAAGTCATCCCCCTTTTTACTGATACCTTATTACATTTTATATACTTTTCATTCTTCAAGTGTTGTGATACTTTAAAAATAAATAAAATAAAAAAAAAAATGAGTTGTAATTCTTTTTATTCTTGAAATGTTGCAATACTTTCATTCTTCAAATGTTGTAATGAGATATAAGTACTTCTCTGTTTAAGAGTCAGGCAAAATGTGTATAGGTGTGGCACATGAAGAAAAAAAACGCAGAGATTTTATGGCATTATCCAATTATTTATACCTCATGACCTCCAGAAACAACCATCAAAGTGTTTGTTAAGTTTGCCTTTTTAAGATATTGATAGGTCAAATTTAGTTGAAATGCACTATGGAAAAATGGCAGGAAAATTTTCCAGCACTTTTTCACTACATACATTTGTAAGCAGTCAAGCAATATGCTTCAGAATAATTTTAAATAACCTTTAGGATGTATTGAATGTATTTAAGACATAAAAGACCAAACTGAGAAAAATGATGTGCCACAGAATGGTATTTGAATAAGTTTCTAATTTGCTATACTCATTAACACAGCACATGAATACTTTTGATTTACATGTAAGCAGGGGCAGATTCAGGCCAGGGCGTGGCGGGCGTGCCTCCCCCTAAAATTTGCAAAACATAGGTTGTCAGGAGTAGATTTTGGCGGTTGTAGGCTGAAACTTTAATTTCTCACTAATTTTACCACAAAACATATCCACATTTCACCCTGTAGAAGAATATTTCAAAATTTAACCTCAAAATTTTTTTACTGTGCACCCCCCTCCCCCCCCCAATCTAACATCCTGGATCCGCCCCTGGTAAGTTGTAATTGTTTCCTTTTAGTACAATAATATCTATGCCAAAAACTAGACCAGGAAAACCCATTCATGATACAAGCAGCCGCTGGTCAATCATTTCTGACCACGCTATTAAGTGATATCTCATAACCTGTCACAAAATTACCACATTAGTATGTCACTGACAGGTAGCATTGGACAGGGTCAA
This sequence comes from Perna viridis, assembly GCA_037379345.1. Classification (NCBI taxonomy): domain Eukaryota; kingdom Metazoa; phylum Mollusca; class Bivalvia; order Mytilida; family Mytilidae; genus Perna; species Perna viridis. The sequence goes on along the minus strand of CM074521.1, from coordinate 9,878,625 downwards.
AGTTCAATGAGGTTTACAAATGAATGATTATGTATTGGTCATAAACTTGGTTATTTTATTTGTACATATAATGTTGCACTGCCTTGTACAATAGTAAAAAAAGAACACTGGTCTTTACAAGTTCCTTAGGCAAAAAAACAAGGATCTGTGTGTTTGGTTTCCTTACGAGAACCTATATTACTATAACATAAGTAACAGTATAACATGTCCACTTTGGATGGTTGTCAGTAAGCCCTGATCTAGAATTCTAATCATTTTAGAAAGGCTATCATTTGCTTTCACTTTCGGCCAAGCAATTGTAGAAATATGGAGTTTGAATGTTAAAATCATAGCATTGATTTAGTAATAAGTATTTGATATTTTATTTGTTTATTTATTAGATTAACCATTTATCAAGTCATTGCTGAGCAGTAAATAGAGATATATTCATTTCTATATTGAAAAAAATTAGTTAAAGCATAAAGCAAGGCACCCCTAAATCTGAGATCGCCTTTTTCATGGTTATATACCAGCCGGGCTGCATATTTGATAGTGGGAAGAAGCCTCTGTGGTGGTATGGAACCCGATTGATACTACTCAGCATTTCTGGTTACAAAGAAAGTGTAGCAGAAATGACCAAAGATGTTTACACAATGTAGTTTTCATTTTGAACCTTGTGGTACAATTCATTGTAACGTTTGTATTCAGCATTTTACATCAATCTCATGTAAGCATCAAAGTAACTTGGATTGATTTCATTCTGTTTTAAATTAAAGCTTGATAGGCTTAAGTGAAATTGAATATGATACAAACATATCACTGATTTCAAGAGTTACATGTATGTCCCTTACCCTAGGTCTACCACCTTAAGCTCAAGTTACAGCAAACTATCTATGAACTTGACAAAATCAAAGAGACTACAATACAATTATACAACCACTAACTTTTTGCAGTCGAAAAAGAAATTATACAAAATGGAACTTGAAGCATTTTTGTTATTAATGTCGGGACATGATCACAGCTTCCTCTTCATATAACAAACAATTGTGGCTATGTCTATGTATATTATTTCGAAGTGTTCTTAAGGACCTGTAGTCTCAGATTAAGTGGGATAATCATAAGAAGTCATCATCACTGGGTAAAATGTGTCACCAAAAAAATGACATAGCAATTTATCATATTCATTCATTAAACATGTCATAACCTGGTTTCCTTTAATACCAATTCTCGTAATTATTTTTTTTTTGTTTATTACTATCAGCCCAACTTAAACATTGGCATGAACAAAGTGTAATTAAGCTTCCCCTTCATAAATCCTGGATCCCCATGATACCTACATGTACACATAATGGAAGTTCAAAATTTCTTACATTGTACATGTAGTTAAACTAGTGTTCTGTCAGATGGTCAGTTTACATGGATTAAAATACATTTACTACATAATGCTAAAACTGACAGATAAAAGGACAGAAAAGACATGAAGTCAGGTCCACTCCCATTTTGAAATAGCCATCTACATATAGCTTAAGGAAATAAACCTAGGGCAAGGTACATAACTCTGGAAATCAGTGACATGTTTGTATTATATGCAATTTCACCAAAACCTATCAAGCTTTCCTTTTAAACTGAATGAAATGAGTCCAAGTTACTTTATGCTTACATGAGATTGATGTAAAATGCTGAATATAAACGTTCCAATGATATCTAAGAGTTGTATCCCTTACTCTAGGTCTACCTCCCTAATTGTTCTTGTACACACCAGACCAATGAATTTATGACAGCTTGATACAGATCAACCTCAGTCTACAATATTACCAGTGAGAGCAGGTCTGTCAGGTCAAGATTTGATGACTGCTGTATGACTAACAATAATTAGCATGATTTTATTGATATACATGTAGTTACAAGGGCAACTCCATCAGGTCCTGAGCAGACAACAGCAGTATGACCAACAGTAATAAGCAGTGATCTAATTTTACCAGAGCAACTTCATCAGGTCCAGAGCTGATGACAGCTGTATGACTAAAATAATGAGCAGTGATTTTATCAATATACTAACCAGAGCAACTGTATCAGGTCCTGAGCTGACGACAGTTTAATATCTAACAATAATGAGCATCATTTTAAGCCTTACAATTTCTGACTAATACATGTACTTATCAGAGCAGCTCCACCAGGTCCTGAACAGACGACAGTTTTATGACTAACAGTAATGGGCAGTGATTTTATGGATATACTAACCAGAGCAACTCCGTCTGGTCCTGAGCTGACCACAGTGGCACCAAACCATTGATATGATTTGTCCTCTACATCTAGGTAGTCTGTACCATTGTACTGCTGATTGTTTCCTACAAAAAAAAATTGAACAAAATTAATTTTATTTAAGAAATAACATTGGAAAAGAGTTGTCTTTCATCTTACAATGTACACTGACAATGTGCCAGCATTCAGATCAAAAAGAGGGTTAGACGCCAGGCTCCTCTTATGCTAGAAAATCACAGAAATCATTAAAGCTGCACGTCTCAGGTAAATAAGACATAATGAACCCTTTTTGTACAAATAGTGAGTCGGCCAGCAGAATTACGCCCCAATCATATTTTGGTTTCCAAATATTACCATCCACTGATTCATGTACATTTATGTAGATGATTGATTACTTTTCATATGATTTAATGTGAAAAAAAAACCAGTCAATTCAAACAGCGGGTCTTTATATACCAGATACAGATCCAAGGACGGGCATACCAGGTATACATCCCTACATTTCGGAAAGAACTTTTGTTAGCTTGAAATCTTGATTTTTCACAACTTATAACTCTAAAAATATTTTACCTCCATATTAATGCCCAAGTAAACTGAAATCCTTGCTTCACCCCTGTTTTATACCCCAAACTATATAGGAAGTAAACCCCCTATCCCTACCCAGCCATTTTAACCATCTCATTACAAAATTTAATTAATGATGTCACCATATGTACTTAAGTTTCTGTGGATTGTTAACGGTCTATTTAGGGGACAATTACAGGTGTTAGAAACCCTTTGATTCTAATACAGTATCACCGCCCCTATTCATGGTCAATCTCCTGCGCAGATTGTATATTCGCATTACAAAGTTTTACACTTCCTATAACCTACATGAGTATTGTGAGTGATACATAGTAAATCTGGAAGATTTATGCATAGAACACACAAACCGGAAGGCACTAAAGTAAACTCAAATCAGAGACGGACAGCATTTTTTTTAATTACCTCTTCTGTCAAACGGAATGAGAATACATCTTTGAGTCTCTACACTACATCTATATACAGCACCACCTCTTACAATCCCTGGTTGTAAATTTGTTTGAGCTTTAGGCGCACCAATTAACATCCTACAACAGAAAAAATAAGTCCTTACATGTGCAAGCCCAAATAAACCGTGGAGTCGAGGGACACAGGTGCTTGCTCTTTCTACCATATACATTTTGTACTGGGCTAACCTGTAAGAGGACGGAGTTGAATATATTGTATACATATATATATTTTTTTATAAATATGCCTTTTGCAGTTTTACATTAACTAGGATTTATTTTTTTCTTCTCCATAATTTATCAAAACTTTACAATGCAGGCTACAAATATTTTGTAAATATCTTTACTTGGTAGTGCAGGTAAACTTTCCTAATAAAATCTGGCTCTAAGTGCTTCTAAGGTCATATATTTAATGAGTACGCCTGTGGAATACACAGTTATGAAGACTTCGTCCTCTGATAACGTTTTCATTCAAGCAAATGATAGTGACCAAGGACCAAGCCTCTGTGGTCTGGGAGCGCACAATCACTTATACTTACATTATGTACTATAACACATACATGTATAGTCTTCAAACCCGCAAAGTTCTTATCTGTCGCATACTCAATGACGCACGTTTCTACGAGCGGACTGTGCATTAGGAACAGTGAAGATACAAATGTACATGTATATTTGAAATACATTGTGTACTACCTACGAGAATGAAACTTCATGGTTTTACCCGTTCAAGTGTAGTAGGTTTCACTTTTACAGCCCTTTGGTGGTCAAGGAAGGTGTAGGGCCCTGCGGTTGGAAAGCACCCCCTATAGTTTGGAAATTTTGTCAGTTCCATACATTTTTGCGCAAATTTTGCACCCTTCCACCCCTTATATACGATTCTGTAAATCCTCACCTGAATCCATAGAATTGAAAAAATGCACGCTTTTAAGTCCTACTTTTGTAATTCTGCGCCCTTGCCTTGGACTTTCATGAGATCGAAATGTATATTAATGTTTTAACAATGATTGTAGCCCACATTTGGAGTTCTGAAAACTTCATATACATTTATATGCATTCACACAAAACTGGAATGTAAACGACGATATGGGGAGAAAATATTCACAAAACAGCGATCTAGTAGTAAAATTGGATGATATAGTTGAAGCAGATTAATTATATTATACTCCATTGCTACTTAAACCCTTCTGGGTAACATTTACTTTTCTATTCTACATAATTTACTATGATAACCTTAAGTTGATATAGGTATATGCGTTTTGCCCAGGTGTTCTGGGGTGATATACTTTTACATACTAGCAATTTTACATCAATAAATGTCACTCAATCCCATGGGTCAACGATCATACTGAAACGATACGTATGATTTGAAAAAAATGTGCGACAATAACGACTTTATACCTCTCTATTAATGTAAAATATCATTTTCATAATCTTTCCCTTCAGCAAGTTTACAAGTTCCCCAATGTTGTACAAATATACAAAAAATATATGTAATTGTGTATGTAGAAGTATGTTAATTCAGCTTCAACAGCTACCAACTTTCACTACACTGAAAACATTTTCCCTATATTGCCCTTAGTACATGTACATGTACTTTTGTACATTGTATATGCAATCCCGATAATACGATGAGCTAACACATCCCTTTTTATACCACTAAACCACTACCTTTAGATGTCTTCTCGTTTTAACCGGGTGCAATTTTGAAATACAATTTCCACATTTGCATCCCAAATTGCACTGCAATGCTGTCGAAGCTACGTTTGTATATATCAATTTTCGTGCTTTGCGATTATGTTTTTAAGTGACCTTTTTTGGTTTTCTTTACAGACTAATTGATTGGATGTAGTTAGATAAAAGCCCTTTGGCAGAAAATTTCGTGCATTTCAAGACGAGATCGCCAGATCAATCGAACAGACCCTGCTTTGTACTAGTCCAACATACTTGTATTACATGTACATGTAAGTCAGATTTTAATGTGCTATCTCACAGGAGCGATGATAATTTAGGCCATTGGAAGGCATGTCACCCCGCTAAGACACATCATTCTGAATTGGCCCACTCTAGCTTTCTGTATGCTGCGTACGTAACAGAGAAGCAGTGACGTTCAATTTTAAATTCTTATAGATCCAGACTGAGGTTCAAACAAACGTCGTAGACGACAGGCGAGCATGTTACCACGCGGTCGTAGAAAGACTGGGATCATAGTTTCCTGGTCAATTTCGAACCAAAACAAGCGCGGGTATGTTTAACGAATTGATAATCATTAAAGGCAAATATCTTTCTCTCATTTCCCAATTCTTAAATCGACCAGTGCCAACGGGCCTATGCGAAAGTAATGAATCTTCAACGCGACAAATTATGACAGTCATAAAATTGACACCCAGACAACAATTACATGCGTAATCACCGATAATCGTTTAACATCTTGTGTAACTAAAACTGACGGGAACCCAGCTAAGAAACAACCACAGGAACACGACCCCGGAGATTCATCCATCAATGTTTGACGCAGTCATGACAACAAATAAAGCATAAACACATGCTGGGCGCGTGTAAAACCACAGTAACTTGTTAATACACGTATACAATAAACGTTGACAATAATAAACTTCGCCATTACTTGGAAAGGAAGCATCATTCATTAAGAAGAGATAATAAAACATTTCGCGGATTCCGAAGCTATAGGTTTTGTTTTGCTTCGATGATACATTTTGTATCTCCAAATTCATATATGCTCTTTGTACAAAGTGTCAACATTCTATTTACATACGTGTAAAGCGTATTTGGATTGCTTACTGCACTTACTACGAAACACGAACGATAGAAGCGATACTTCCAAGAGGGGATTTTGTTAATCGACAAATGGAGTCAGGCGCGATATACCTTTTGTATGATTTGTATAAGATTTCATGTAGAAATAGGGGGTTTCTGACCTTGTACACACGTTTACAGTGAAATTGTTCATTCTTTGTCGTTTATTTTAACAGAATTCGCATCTGTTTCAAGACGATGGCTATGATGCAAGTACATGTGTAGTTCGAAAGCTTTTATCAGTATGTGAGCGTTTGTCATTAAAAGTTTGAGGCGAGAGGGATGAGAAACTTCACTCGCTACAATGAAAGATACCAATTTTGATTTTTCTCTCTATTGTTGATCATATATTAAATTTCCATAGAAAACATAAATTTAGCTATAAACTTCAGGAACGTTTCTCATGTTACAACCCATAGGTAAAATTTTGTAACTTCTCATCTTACATTTTGTATTTTTCATAAGTAAGGTCAATTTGAGCAACCATCTTCACGTAATATCCATCCCTGAAAATGTAATTTATGTGATGAAACAGATGATGATTGGGGGGTTTTGACGGTCTTGACTATCCTTACGGATCTTGCACGACCGCCCCTTACGGGGATTCTGTTAGTAATGCCGGTTAGTAGTAGGAGGTAGCGGAGCCCAGCCTTCGGGATACCTGACCGAAAAACTCAGTCAGAGTATGTCCTACTAGCGGCTGGGCTGCTGTGTTGACGCTCTGGCCTACGCCCAGACCCCACGTGGTTCCGACAGCGTTTCCCCACTCTAACTGTTTGGGAGTACGTCAACATATAGAGTGTGATGAAACAGGTCTACTCATGGGTATACATGTATGTGTATTGTATATTGTACGTTGAAAAAATATAAATTACAATTTACATGTACCTGTAGTCAACAAAAACAAAATCATGTTTTTGATGTAGTATGGTGGTTGATATTAAAATTTGTGCCCCTCTTATGATACAATTCACTGTTCTTTCAATATACATTAGTATCCATAGCGAAGCATGATATTTCGATCAGCTCAATATCTAGACTATATCATACATTTGTACTCTCATGGTTCAACTGGTGTAAGTTTGCCAGTAACTGCTTAAAAGTGTAATAAAGGAACCAAGATTCTAACGGAAATGTTAAGAACGCAATCCACGGACAAAAACCAGACAGGGAAAACACACACACAAACACACACAACAAAGAACATACATGTAAAATAACCAAAATGATACGTACAAGGAAACAAAAGAAGTCTGGTATTAATTTACATTGTAATATTAATTGTTTTACGAGTTCTGTCTAATGTTCTTTATTTTTTTTAATATTTTTTTTTCATATTTTGCAATTAAACCTCTTTTGAATATTTGAGTTGAGTTTTGTTGTCCGCATTTGCTAGAGGCAGGGGAAGATTTGGAGCAGAAACAAACCTCATCTTTTGTGCCTATTCATTTTGTGTAAACCTTTCTGCAAAATTGTAAATATGACAACATTTTGACCGTTCCTTGCGGACCGTCCGATGGATTGACTCTTTCACTTCTGTTCGAGTGTTATTGTCTTTCTGAACAGGGAGTGTAATAAAAAAAAAGGGGGGGTTCCTATTCTTACACATTCCACATTTCCACTTTTTTCTTTATTATGCTTTGAAGTGGTCAACCAATATTTTGATACAAAAAATAATGTATCGTACTTCTCTTCTTTTTTCATCCTAGTTTTGTTATACGTCAATAAAAAAAAACGAAAAAAATTACATACTTGGACATCTATCACCAAAGTGATTTGTAAACAAATGTACATTACATTTAGATCAGCCATCAATCAATCATCGTATTCGATATCTATGCATGGACAATGACTCCGGGCTACAAACCGTATCAAATTACAAATGGTTATGATCGTAACTTAATCATAGGAAACCAGGGCAATTGATTTACTGGACATCGACTGGGAAACATTTGTTCATTAAATGACTTTTGAGGATCAACGGAAATGGTCGCCCATTTTTATGGAGAGGGTTTTGACTAGCATGTTTGTTTTGTGTATTGGTTTCAGTAATTTGAACGTAAAGACTTCCGACATTGTCATATGCGGATGCAAAGGGGCTTTTATACCATCTACATATTTACATACGCTAGAAACAATTGGTTGATTATACAGGGGAAAAAATGAAATTACTAGAGCCCCATCCTCCCCACTTTAGGCCAATTTGTACCCCTCCCCTTCGGAATTCCTGGATCTGACACGGTCTTAACTAGCTTATTTCCCCTTTTTATTTCTTCATGGGTTTCGCATTGGTCTAATACAGGCAACTGTTCATGGTTTTTCTTGGTATGCTTATGGTTTGAATATGCTTTCTCCTTATTGGCCCACTGTACAAATGTACATGAAACTTAATTACTAGCTGTAAAACGGTAGTGGTCATTAAAATAATACATATCTAAGGTTTTAATCTTTACTGCCGTTTTTTTTTAACTACAGTGTACATGTATCAGCTTAATCCAAATAAAAAAAATCCAGTCTCTTGTATAGTGAATTATCTGGGGACTTAGACCGAATTATGAAGTAGCTGGGTGGTAGCTTAAGCCCTAATTATTTGTTCTGATTTCTATATGAAAAAAAGGTATTAGGCCATTTTCTCCGATCAGTGTGTAACATTCCATATCATAGTGATCTTCAGTTAATCCAAAGATTAGACCCGCTGTGTCAAGAAATCACGGATCAAAAGATTATGACGTGAGGTTATTACATTAAAAGAATTCTCCTTAATTATCCTTCGTACTACACGTACTTTGCAAAACAACATGTATATGTAATACAGTACTTCAAGTTTCTTCCGACGCAGTCGATATAGTTTCGTTTCCACCCTTTGACCTCAGAGACGTTCTTCCATGAAAAAGCAAGTCATGTACATGTGCATTTACTTGAAAAAGATGTTTTATCTACTTTATATATACATGTATTTGCATTCAGTAACTTTGTTGGCTATTTGTGAATAATTCAGGTCATTCAACTGCCTCAAAACTCAAATCCCTTCAGCGTAACATCTCTGTGGTTAATTGTCGATTACGCAATTATAAATAACAAACACGTGTAATCAGTTTCAGTAGTAAACAAAGATGCCAGTCATTAACTGGCCGCAGCAGAAAATTCCTCCCCGAGGAATTCAGAATGAACGATAAAACATTTTGCTAATTGAATGTATACCGGAAGACAGGTTAAGTAAAAAGAACCTTTTATAAGAAACTAATTAGAAAAAAGATAAAGATGTTTAAACAAAATAAAGTAAAAAATGTGTTATATAGGTTTGAATGTTTACGGAATAGAGTTGCTGTAAAATTAATCATCGACTGAATCAGAAGTCAGAGGTCATTTTAGAAATTACAAGAGTGATTCCAACTGTGTGTCAGAATTACACACGTACATTTGAAACAAATATACGAACTTTACAGAACTAAGATTATACACAAAAAATATTGAGGGACAGATATCGTGCAAGAATGTAGATTTTGGCAATGTTTGAGGTATTTTTAGTGTCTAGGATTCATGTCTTGTCTTTGTGTAGTCCGAATTTCCTCTGACCCTGCAACCCTCCTCTTTTTCATTTGGATATTGATATTTCGGGTTGTTCCCGAATTTCCTCTGACCCTGCAACCGCTCTCTTTTTTATTTGAATATTGATATCCGGACTAACATGTATGATGATACATGATACACATCTGGGACTATAACGTCCCTGGCTACATGTACATGTACTGTATGACGACGGAAACAAAAAAGGGGGGGTTATAGAAAACGTACATGTATTAGGCTATGACAGATAAAATGATGTTTTTTTTTTTGTACAGTATGCGAAAAGAGGCAACATAATTAAGGAAAATTCTTATAAAGTTGTTGCTGAAATCATATAATTGACAAATTTAAGTAGTGAACATGATGAACCTTCCTCGTATGTACGTTTTGATGTAAAATAATGTACGAAATTATCTTAAAACACACATTAGAAAAGTCTAATTCCTTACCATCCTGTATTAAGGTCCAGATGCTGAGCAACGGAAAATCCGAACATACTTCCAGTCTCTCCTCTTTGAATAATAGGATTTTTTAAATCCAAATTGAAAGCACTAACATTGGGAATTATAAATCCGAAAATTTGCACAAGTAAAACTATCAAGGAATATTCTAAATTATTTCTTTTAACACAAGTACATTTGAAACGAAATAACTTATCCATTTTAAAAAGAAATACCGAACTTATAATCCAGATCAAAATCAAGAAAGCACTTTAGAATCCTGAGATGTTTTTATTAAAGGCCAGGATGAGTGTATATACTTTCACATGTATATTTATTTCATCTTGTCCTTAAACACTAATGTACAGTACAACTTCCTTCGGGAGTAAATATGTACGTTTGATATTGGCATTTGTGGAATGATCCATTATTGCCTTGAAGGGGTGATAAGGTTAACAAGATGCACGTCAGACGAATCTATTTCTTTCCGCGTGTGAAGGCCCTTATTTAGTAATTAGCGTTTGAATCATTCATAAATTCATTAAACAATCTACCACCGCTGCTCCTAAATAACAAAATTAAATAACAAAGCATCAATGGGGCATTTCCTCAATTATCGCCGCGGAAATAAATTAATCAGTAGGCGGTCACCGCCAATAGTTCGTATGCCGCGGTCAAGTAAAATAAATCGGTGGAAATTAATTGTAAGATACGATGTTAACTAATTGTTGACATAAGACATTATTTATGCGAGTAAAACTTTGAGATTGACACAACAAATTAGGAATAATAAATAGTTGTTTCAACTTTTACGGACTTCGTAAACCTCGAGATAAAAAAACGACTTTGAAAAGTGATGACAAAACTTTTCAAAATTTCTAAAGTTAATTGATCATTCGATTTTTTTCACATCATTTTTAAGTGAATACCCTTTTTTCTAATCTGAAAATGAATATTGACACAAACTTTCTGTAAAACGTAAAATAAAATATCGAGCTGAAATGTTGATACATGCCGCACAACATATGTTTTATTTTGGTATGTTTTAATTTAAATAAATCACTATCTGAAGAAAACATGTGGAAATGTCTTGGCTTTACTTTTTTTTATCGAATGTATTCCATACAAAGTGTATTGACATTAATTCGTATTTTCAATATGATAAAGTGTAATGTCACAATTATTTAGAGTCATTTGTCATTTTACTGCGAAATTGTCATTTCCCAATTGAGCGTACATGTATACCTTAAATGATTTGGAATACTTATGTAAATTGAAAAAGGAAGTTTTTAATCAATTGATTTTCATTTATTTCAGAAAAACAACAAGAATCTCGATGTCACCATGTCGCCAAAGGCTTTAAAATTTTGACAAAACATCTTTTTAAATCCTTTGAACGTTTGATGTGGAAATCGATGTTTTTGTACATTTTTTAATTGCGAAAGAAACATTCTTTTCATTTACGCAATAAAAACTACAAGATTGTGACGAAATTGACAAATCGGTCACTATCAATCACTAGATTTTGCATAAAATGTGAACTCTTTAACCCTGCAGGAGTCATTAGATGACAGCTTACTATTACCGTAGGGCAAAACTTGGGCGGGTCCCCATTTTTGTTGATAAAACATATTTCTTTGGGATTGTTGAAGCGTGTTTAACAGTGCGTCAAATCCGAAATGTGCTTCAAAGTGGCACGCTTTTCAGTCCTCCGAATATGTTGAAAACACAACACACATACATGTATTAAACTACCACGCCAGATTGATTAAGACTGTACTTGCAAGGTTTGCCACATTTATGTTATCTAAGATCCAAGAGTAAATGCTCCAAGAGCCAAGCGCACCTGAACGGCACCGTTAGTCACTGAGTAGGCTATAGCAGAACTCAATGTTGGCAGTCAAATAGTTCTTCTTTAAGCAAGCACAGGATCCTTCTATGGATTTAAAATAAGTCAAATTCTTATCCTCGCAGAGACATTATTTGGTCCTTATTTAAAAAAAAACGCAAACACGGTGCTTACGATCAAATCCCAAGGAGAATGATTATAGAGACTTTTTAATGTAGAAACGACTTTTTTGAACGAAGAATATGCATCCCAAGTAATTAGAATAGTTCGAAAAGTGGTACAGCTTTAAGTGTACAGTTTTAAAGATTCAGAGAAAATGTACTTTAAATTTTAAAATGATGCATCAAGTATGATTCATTCACCTCGATAGCGTAATCGTCTTTGAAAGATAAAAACGATATTATAAGTTCCTACTGTCATAAACTTGATAAAATATGCAGGAATATTATTACCTTATGGGATTGCTCCCAGATGAGTTTGTTCATGGAGTGGAATAGAGTTATCCCCCATTGCACGAAAACTATCACTTTTTGTAGCGGCAAAATGGAAAAAAATCCCTGTCATTTCTGCGTTGACTTTTAGGAGAGGAAATAGAAAGCTTAATTTATAATGAGCTTTTGCAAATAGTTTTAGTCCATGGGCTGGGAGGGTCCATCGTGCAACCCCACTCATCAACTTCATGGTGATTTTCAGGCGTCTTTATACCGCCCATTTCCGAATCAATTTGTCGCCAAAGAATGTTCACGGATTCTTTTTTTTTTTTTTTCAGTATAAGCCTATATTTGTACCCCACTGGCTCAAAAGGCCAAATTTTCGTCACTCAATTATTCGAGCGTCTAAGTCTTACTGGGACAGTATGTGTGAAGGAACTACATATATATAAGCATCATCAATGTCTCACAGCTTTACAATTGTAGCAAGAAAGTTGCGGTAACACTTAGGGTTGTGGAGTAAAATGAAATAAATGTGCCCCTTCGACAAATCGCTTAAATTGACATATTTTTCAATGTCAAGACCCCTAGAGTATCTATCCATCAGTAAAGAATGGCTTATTTGGTTTTTCCGGTTTAGTGTTATCGTAATTAATACTGCTGGGGTTCTTCTGGTGACTTGTAACGATTTCGTAATAAGAATTCAAAGAAAAATGCCAAAAAAATCGGATTTTCGATTTTCCCGTAAAAAGTCGCATGAATTCGACGCTACAAGTAATAGTTGTACTAAAATGTCTCAAATTTACTATCATTCGATGGATAATTTGATTTTCTACATGATTAAACAACGAAAAACTAGTTTTCCTTTCCTCTTTCATCTACCCTGACTCTACTTTTTGTGAGCAACTCAGCGGGTGTTTCTAGAAAAGCAGAGGACGCTTATCTTACCGATGCATCTGGTCCATGTTTTTAGTGGAGTCCGAGTTGCTCATTCACTTTTGTTACTTTGTATGTATTATTTTATTGATTATAAGTTCTATGTTTTGTTTGTCTGTTTTCCGTATATGATTGGTCTTTGTCCCTGAATTACATTCTTTTGATTTCCGCTAGAATCTTGATTCCCTTGATTACTCTTTTTATAAAGAATTTTTTTAAATGTTGAAAATATTACCCCTACCCCTAGAAAACTGGTGTGAGTATCAAACAAAATTCTCATTCACAGCATACTGAAACTAAAACTCATCTTTACATTGAAAAATATGTCAATTTAAGCGATTTTTCGGCGCGGTAGGGGTACATTTTTGTCATTTCACTTCCAAACCTAAGTGGTACTGCAACTTTCTTGGTACCATTGTAAAGGTGAGACATTGGGCGATATTGGGCTACATGTTAATATATATATATGTTACTTTACTTTGTTTTGTAGAAAGTAGAATTTTGAAGAATCCAAAAACGTAAACAAATGGATTTTAGCCACAACGAGGTATTAAAAGAAGCCAAAAATATATAAAAATGCTTAAGTCTGTTTTTTTTTGTTTGTTTTTTGTTTGTTTTTTGTATTTTGTTGTTTTTTTTTTTTTTTTTTTTGCGACAAAGGGATTCATAAATGGAAGGTATGAGAGTTGCTTAAAATCATATTTTGGTTGATGAGTATGAGTGCACGGGGGGTACCTCAACCCACGTAATATTTGTGGTTATTAACAATTTCCCCATGATCTCAGACATGTACTCGGGTTCATGAAAACGAAAATTGCCTAAACAAATTGAAAACAGTAAGTACCCCCACCCCCCGTCACAATGTAAAAGCGAAAGAAATGACCGTGAACTGATTGATGATATATTAATATATCAAGTATTGCAGCTGGATCGCTGACGAAAAAAAAAGATTGAATTTTAGGTCTACATGCAGTTATTTATTCTATATATACATCCCTTTATTATGAAAATCAGAATAGGAAACATTATTTATATTGGATATATATATATATATATATATATATATAAAGGTCTGAAAAATTCCCAACGATGTTAGAACTGTCAAATTTGCGATGCAAATTTTTGGTCGTTCCCTCCGCGGGACTCGAACTCGTACTGCTGTGACATCTATGGCAACACCGCCTGCACAAAGTCCAGCGCCCTAGACCAACTAGGCTATATAAAAAAATAGCTTTCGCTAGCCGCGTCATTCCTCCTCGTAGGATTAATCTATTTAACTTAGTACACGATGTATGGTGGTACGGGACAGTTCATTTAGATGTTAATATGTAGGGTAGAGGATCAAATTAATGATGCATGTCACAACAAATCAATATTATACAACGTCTCAGAATGTAACATCGTTGGGAATTTTTCAGACCTTTCTATATATATATATATATATAGAGAGAGAGAGAGAGAGAGAGAGAGAGAGAGAGAGAGAGAGATATATATATATATATATATATATATATAGAGAGAGAGAGAGAGAGAGAGAGAGAGCATAATATTCAGTACGAGCTTGTGCTTAATAAATACAAGTAAATTTTAAGTCAGGACATAAATTTCACTGAACATTAAAAAAATATGCATTGGGATGCATTCACTTTTTATATGAATAGAAAAAAAGTTCGGGATTTAAATATAGCACCCAAAATATGAACTATACAATAATGAGGTAAAGGGTAAAAAAACATTTTTTTGTTAACTTGTTCTATTTTTCTAATACAAGAAACCATAGTCTTGTAAAAAAAACCATAAAAAAACAATCCTCATTTATATGGTAATTGAGTAACAAAAACAAGAGTACCCTGGTGAGTGTATTTAAATTATTATTGATTTAAATGAATTAGCTGAAACAGATTAAAAATCACATTTCACAGCTTAAATCTTTCTGCTAGGCTAAAATCAGAACGTAATATCCATGCAAAAATCGTCCTTTTCCTTTATGGTGCACCCATCGGCGACATGGGAAATGATTTGTTCACCATGTCTTAGTTCCTTTACCATGGACTTGAAAGTAACTCATTAGGTGTTACTCTCAGAACAGCAGAGGACGTTAACCCTACCGGTGCACATTGTTCTTACTCCCAGTTTTTTTTTTATTGAAGTTCAAGTCACTCATTTACTTTTGTGTCCTCGTACGTGTTATTTTGGTTGTTTCATGTTCTTTGTTGTTTGTGTAATTTTCATGTCTATTCGTCATCCTTTGATGATATATTTCTTTTTTATTACCGCTCGAATCCTATGTTCCTTGCTTTCCCTTAAACGTGTATACAGCACTGTCATCTGCTATGGCTGCTTGACCAAATTGACAGGGAAACATTGTACAATGTTGTAAAAGGAATTTTGCAAAAGTTTAAAACAGATAAGTATAAGACAGAAACAAAATGTAACAAACATGTCGGAGAAAACAAGTAGGATAGCAGGAGCATTAATTTAAAATTTGAATTCTAAATGGGTGCCGCCCATAACACACTCAGGTTCGGGACTGGAATTTATGTACTGTATGCAGAGGGCGTGTAAATCTTATCACGTGAGTCTGATTCATGACGAGAATAGGACCCAACTTCCATTCAAAAGCACCGGATTTAAGGGTTTCATATATACATGTATGACTACAATATTATAAACGAAAACCATTTATTCTTTAAGTTTCATAAACTGATAAGATCTGACACTTTGCCACAAATACAAATCACTCCTAGGTTTTGAATGCTTTCAAGGGTAACAATTTCTGTTAAAATAATATGAGAATAGTGCCCGATTAAAAAAAAATCTCAAATTGAGATTTTCCTCAAATCCTTCCTTCACTCAAATTTGGACCAATCAAATTACTTGAAAATTTGTGAAAAAAAAACTAAAGGATTTGAGGAAAATCTCAACTTGAGATTTTTTTATGAAACTCAAGCCAGGACTTATACAAGCCCTATGCAAACAGATGAACTCCATAATTCATCAAAAGGTATAGTTTATATTCTGTAGACTAGTCATCATTTTAAACCATACAAGTCATTGGCACAATAGTAAGTGATAAATAAAAACGACCTTGTATAGATTTTAATACAGAACTAAATAACAAACTACCAATAATTCTACGTTTCTATATATACTTAATATAAGTTTATGATAGCCTATATTTTGTCATATGCTTTTGATGTTTTCCCTCGTCTGACAACAAAAAGTGTGCCGTCCTAAAACAAAAGAAAAAAACATTAAAAGTGATTTAAGTAAACTTGAAGAAAGAACGGTCTACGTTCACATAAAAATTTTGATCTGATGTGCAGTACATGTTTTAGAATTTTGAGGCTTACTGGTGGCAAAAGCAAAGCGAACATGTTATCCCACTTGTTGTCACTATCTTACTAGTATATATTTAGTTTTTCCTCAACTTCATGATCATTTTCACCATCAAAAAATGACCGATATTGTAGCAAGCGATTGAGGAACATTATTTTATTAGCCTTGACTTGCGGAAGTATATGTCATGCAATATTACATAGAGATACTTGAAATATACCTTAATGAGAGACGGTGCAGCAACCCAGAAATCGTGATTTGGTATGATCCGTCTTCCAGATTCTTTCCTAATGAATATCTGTACCAGTACCCCAACCACAATATATATAAATAATAATCCTGCAAGACTGAAATACAATTTTATATGTATGTAAACGCATTGAACAGCATCGGACAATGTAATTTGGAGCGCAGGTTTGGAATATCTATGGGAACAAATTGTGCGCCACTTTTAATCGATCTGTTTCTATATAAGCCAGATTTCCTGAGTAGCACTATTATAAAACAATGAATCTGAATAAGCATAGATTCGAGAATTTCTTATACCTAATCTACCCAAATAAACTTGAAATTAAATAGAAAACTGATACGTCTACTATTACATCTGCTTCATACCTAGACCTTTACTTGTACAAAGATGATATGATGCAGGACGTTTGAAATCGAAACTATGGCAAACGTAATGATTTTGACAGTCTTGTTGTAAAATTCTCTTTTCTTGGTGACAATATACCAAAACCTCCTGCACATGGAGTATATACTTCACAGTTGATACTTTACTGCAGAGCTCGTGATCTTTACACATGCAGCATGGGTATTGTCAAATAAGCTTCTAAATCAGGAGTTTGTTCAGTCTTTATCATCAATACAGAGGTTTTACGGTCGTCATCACAATTTGATAGTGTATAAAGTTTCTATCTCACAAATGAGACATGACCATTTCGGTAGATTCCTTGTCTTACCGGAATTATAACCAATCTAGATTGACACCTACTAGCTACATTGGTGGAGATCCCTTTACATGCTTTTCTGTGATTTATTAGATTTTTTAAAATATATTTTTTATATATTTCAGCTCTACACATGTATAACGTATATATGACTGATTGATTGATTATGGTTTAACGTCCTATGGAAGATATTTCATGCAATTCAAGATGAGAATCACTGACCAACCGAAAAGACCCTGCCTAGTACTAATCCAACGCTGAGCCGGATCTTAAATTTGCAAGCTCACAGAAACAACATTTGCAGGTAGGCATGTCATCCAACCCGGACACATTATTCTGACTCCAAGCTAATCATTTGTTACTCTATCCCATAAATACCGCTTGCTTGGTGCAAGCAGTGATTTTAATCGAACCCACGACCCCCGGCAGTCGAGTCGAGTCTACCGATCCAGGTGCTTAGCTACAGATGCATGTCCATTCTCGATAAGTGACCGTGGCTATTGACTACACCATGATAATGACTTACCCAATGAGTAGGATAGACCCAACCGATAATACTGATTTTTCGCAAACTGTCTTCGACCTAAATTCGAACGACTGAAAAAAAGAAGAACAAATCCTTTTGAAGTCCATGACATTGAAATTACCAGATAGATGATGATGATACACTTTAAAAGAACTTTTTTACGGTACTTTTAGGTGCTTGGAACAGGCAGTATATAAACTAGTGGAGTGAGTCAGTAAAATAAATAATTTGATTTCTATCTTTAAAGTATCCTAATCATGTTTTATATCTTACTCCAAATGGCAATACATATAAAAAGTTAAATTATACACGGACAAGCCGGAAAAAAATCCAGACAAATACAAGTATTTGTAAAATAAAGTGATGGAACTTTGTACTCATTAAAAAACGTGTTCTTGTCGACTTGTTAATTTTTGTTTCTCTCGGAGTTATGTCTGCTCCTGACTGCAACGGTGTTTGTATACTTCTGTCAACATACAAGTTTCATGCATTCATGTTACATAGTATTATGCGCAAATGATAACGCTGAGATTATGTCATTGGCACAAAAGGATGCTTCCCATAAAATCCATGGAAACAGAACGATGACACTTCTTCAAAGAGTAATCAAGGGAACCAAGGTTATAGCGGTAATCAAAAGAATGTAATACAGGGACAAAGATCATACATACAAAGTAACAAAAGCAAATGAGCAACTCGGATTCCACTAAAAACTGGGAGCATGGACCAGGTGTACCGGTCGGGTAAGCGTCCTCTGCTTTTCTAGAAACACCCGCCGAGTTGCTCATAAAAAGTCAATTCCGGGGTAGACAAACGAGGAAAGGAAAACTACGACTCGTTGAATAAATCAGTCTTCATGGTGCTGATGGATACACCACAACGATGCACGAGTTCATGATGACGACCATAAAACTTCTGTAGTGATGACTTCAATAAAACTAAAATGATCAACATCTCCTGACTGTGGACCGACGCGGGTCTGTGATTGGGTTAAACTGGTTTTGTAAGGCATTAAAAATTCCCATTTAAGTTTAAATCAAAATATTCATGAGTATGATACGCGCAAAAAAAGCTAGGTTTTTTTTTGTAGGGCCAAACTTCCTGAAATGTGTGGTCGTAAAAGGGAAATTTTATCATGTAGAAGGAAATTGAAGGGATATGTCTGTCTTTCGTACCTCTTTCATTGGCAAAACTAGAAAAAAAATCATGTCATTTTAAAGTATATGAAATATAAGGAGGCGCACTACCGCTTTCTTCCTCATATGCACTTAGTCTACTTTTGGCAGTATATCGGCGGATATCATGCATCCACTGGGGAGCTTAGACTACAAGTTACAGCATGTCTAAACCGAACTCTGGAAAACCGGAAACCTGTGTAAACCAGGTACACATGCATTCAAGTCCATTCACATCAGTTTCAATACATAATGAATTAACCTGTGTAAACCGTCATTAATAATTCGAATAAAACCTTTAGTCCAGGAGGGGTTCATTGTAGGTGTGTTTCACTGTATAATAAAAGAGCAAACACCAAAATGTACTGTAAAAGGAAAATACCTGGCAATAAAAGAACTAATTACACGTTTTAGTATCAAACGTTCCTTATATGATCGTAGTGAATGTTTGACTTGGTCTCTATTCACTCTACTTACATATACGCCGGTTGGTGGAATATCCTGACCTAAGGCTTTAAAACTAGGAACTGTTAGAGCTTCATCACATTCCAAGCGTATAATAGCTTTTCTAAAATAAATCGGATCATTTCATGACTTCATGATATATTCTAATATTACCGAATTCTCTAATATAGCGTTAAAAGTATATGTACTTGCAGAAAACAAAAAGCACGGATTTCGTCGTGAAGATTGTCATTTTTTCTTAGTGTCCTCTTCATTATGTTCACAATCGATGCAGGTGTATTTTACTTTTCATCTCAACTGACTAAATCGAATGGTTACCAGTAAACGCGAACCCCACGTTTGAAAAGTATGGGAAAGGGAATGTTACTCCATTTTCATTCAAAACACTTACTGAACATCATTCTTTTCTGTAGTGACACTATAAGATAGCGTTAGTGTATCCCCGTCATATTTGAAGTCTGCAGTGTCTTGTGTGCCCAGAGATATATACTGAGAGATGGGACCGGAGGCTATTTCGTGACACACCTTAAAAGACAATAAGCAGTAATAACCTGTTAAAAAATGGAACATTTTTAGTTATACATGTTTTAAAGTTTCTCGCAAACAAAAGTTTGTATAAGGTTTATACTGTACAGCATTTAACCACTCAGAAGTAATATTATCGTAGTATTTCTCAGGAACAACAAATCATAAGCACTTGTTATTTGCTTTGCAACATTATTTAGGGGTACTTTTTGAAAGATAATTTTTTAAACATTTACAGCAAATGATAATTGGAGAGACGGAATGAGTTCACTTGGTAGTAATTCATATTCATTTTATTCGCTCTTACTTATTATGCAGTTGTGGGTCCAGATATTTATAAGAAGCGGGAATCCTTAACCCATGCAGGATAATCTTTTCTCAACATACTGAAAGACATCACCGTGTAATTTGTGTTTATAATACAACGCTGAATGAACAAATTTGCTGAATGTTTTGGATATTTTTAAATGTTTTAACATACATTGATTTATATAACATTTCGACAAATTTTCATTTTTAAGGATAGCTCGAGCCACTCAGGGTCCCTAGGATACGCCAACATTATACAATACAAACCGACTTTTTATTTTATTTAATAGGTCCTATATACCTAACAGATCCAGAAATTTATAAAAGGTATTCAAGGCTATCTTTTGCTCATTTTAATTTGTCAATGAAAATTTTGCAGGAAGCATCCCCCAAAGGGTGGGCGGGGGGGTCCAATCTCCGAACCCTTTCTGATCGAACACTGTAATTAGCGATTGCAAAAAGATATAAGAATTAGGCAGGTCGTGATTCACCGAGTTTTGTGGAACATTTTATTGTTAGGATTCATTCAACATATCATTTACATAATTTAAAGTGCTGTACTTGTATTATATGGCAAAATTGGCGTTTGTAATAAATGGCTGGAAAATATGCACTTGCTTTTCATGTTCATCAAATGATCAAATCTTTCTTCGGAAAACAGATATCTCCATGTTTAACAACAGCAATCTAACTATAGGACTTTCATGTGCCTAACTCTTACACGGATCTATTCTAAAGATTTATGAGTGAGAATGAAGTCCATGGCCTGGGAGGGTCCACCGTGTACCACCACCCACTCATCAACTTAATGGTGATATTAGGTACCTTTATAACTCCCATTACCGAATCAATTTGTCGCCAAAGAATATTCTCGGATTCCTTTCAGTATAAGCCTAATATATTTGTAACCCACTGGGTCAAAAAGCCAAGATTTTTGTGACTCAATTGTTTGAGCGTCTTAGCCTTCCTAGGACAGCATGTGTGAACAAACTAAACAAATGGAAATATCATCAAGTATCCCAGTGTCTCAGCTTTACAATGGTAACAAGAAATTTGCGGTAACACCCAGGAAAGAAAATGTGTCACTATACCACCGAAAAATCGCTTAAACCGACATATTTTTCTATGTCAAAACCCCTAGAGTATTTATGCTTCAGTTAAAAAATGGCTTATTATGTAGTTTTGTTTAGTATAATCACAATTAATACTTCTGGGGTTCTTTTGGTGAATTTTGGCGATTTTCGTTATCCAAATTTATCAATAAATGCAAAAAAAATGGGATTTTCGATTTTTCGTAAAAAGTCACATAAATTTGTCTCTGAAAATTACTGCTAAACTAAAACCTCTGTACCCTGTCGCAGCCTAGAGCTTTTATACTTACAGCAACGTTGTTACAATCACTCAGAGAAAATGCATTACAAGGATTCCAAGCGTACGCCTCACCCTGTGTGAATGGGTCGGGAATATCTGCAAATCTGAAAATACCAATAAAATCAATAGCACCATTTCTTTTTGCAACACTTCTCTAGTCATATTTTTGCCATTCACCACTAGCTCTTGTCATCCTGTAGTTTTCTTTCATTAGATATTAAATTCATTTGGATAGATCCGCGTGTAGTAGTTTTTCAAACACTCAATGACAAATATATACTTTTATGAATATCTAATATAGTTAAGTTTTTGTCTCTTTTGTTATCTTAAAAAAACAATTGAATATCAAGTGACGTCTTCCTCTTATACACTCCCCCATACACTCCATGAAACATGCTTAAGCAGAACCCTGAATAAACATGGGAAAACATTTGTAAACCAGATCCCCTCTAAAGTTCCTTACGGGGGTCCTTGATATTATATCTGAACATATTTGAACCTGTAGAAACCGAACGCCTTCCGAAGCTGAACAAATCCGAATGTTCAGTCCAAAAGAATGTCGCTCTAGAAAAGTTTCACTGTGATATTAATTTGAATATTTTTGCACCTGTATAACCCGACAACTTCCGAAGCTGAACAAGTCCTGAAGTTCAATCCCAAAGGGGGATCTGATAAGACAAATTCACTCAATGTAACTGAAAAAAAGTTACTTACAGTGCTGTTCCATCAGTTTTTGCTAATGGTTTTAAATCTATCAGGCTCCCACTCTCCGTCTCACACGAACATGCAGACTTTTTGGTGCACGAATGCGATAAAACTGTAGGAGTACATAGAATAAGATAAGTCAAATAAAAACTCAAAACTTTCTTATACTTGGTTGAAATCAAAGGGAGCATAATGAGATTCAACGGTAGCAAACATTTAACCTATATCAGAAACCCGTATCATGTGACATATGTAATTTTTATCATAAGATATGATTTCTCACTATGATAACTAGATGTTTGTCATAAATATTACGTCTGCACTACTCTGGGTGTATAATTTAGTCCTCGATTGAAAATGCCAAAAGAAAACATATACTAAAAGCGTTTTTTTTCTGTACAGATTGCGTTTTAGTGTTACCCCAGCCAGGAGTATTTATCAGATATACAATATGGTATTTTACAAATCCGGATTTTATTTCATATTCGTACAGGATCCTAACCGAGCATTATATTTGATATTTCCGGTGTAACGAAAACACGAACACGATGGAAAATTTGAGTTCTCTGAAGGTTTAACATTTTAGAGTTAAATTGCAACTGTTCCAAACAAAATCACTACAGAAGTACACAATATAATATTTCATTCTCACTTGCAACAGACATAAATCTCATAGTAAAGGCATTCAAACTAAAATCTCATCCTTACAAATTACATTCTCTGTGGCGTCACCGCCGCCGGCTTACGTGTATGAAACTTAAGAAAACCGATTCAGTGTATTTTATTGATTTTACCTGGTCAATGCATGTTATTTTTATTAATTCTTTGCCTTTAAATCTTAAGTCCCATTTGGTTTCAGGGTTGGAACTATCTTATTTGGCAGCTCAATGCCAAAATTACCCCACATTCATGTGACATTCTGAATCACTTATTGGGCCAATTGGATGAAACAAAAAATGTTATAACAAATTTCTTAAGAAAACTGGAGGATTTCACTATCTATGTATTGTTTTTTTTTACCCATTTAGATACAGTTCTCAGTTAATTGTGAAAAGTATCTATGCAATTCAGTGGAATTTTCTAATTTTTGGTCTTATCGTATGCAAAAAAAAGAGGACTTTGTTTCATCAATAAGATGGGAAATGGTTTTGTTATTTTTAGTTCCTATGTGATTTAACAAGAAATTCACAGTTGTGTGATTAAGTGGAATCTACTGTATATTAGTTATTTGCCATTAAGCAGCATGCCCATTCACATACTACCGGTATATGTTTTTCATGTACATTTGTACAATAAAATTCATATACATACAATTTTATTAGTCAAAACATTAATGCATTTACATAAACAATATTTTATTTAGTCTTTGACTTTCTTGTCTTTCATTCTGTTCATTGTCAAAATGCGTCGGTATTACAGGGTAAAGTTAGTTTACATTAGAAGCAGTAATAAGTGAAGCAGTAGTCTGATTAAAGTATTAAATAAATTATTCATTTGTACCAATAAAAAAAACTAAAATGGTGTGAATTCAATGACAGACATAGTATAGTATTAATACAGAGCCAAAACTAGTTGTTGCACAATCAAGAACATTTTAGTGTATATGTATGTTAGGCCAAAAAAATAGTCTTGTTTCCTGCTACCGTCAAGAAAAACAAGGTAGGTTGGTAGGGAAATTATTATTATTTTTTTTCGAAAAACATTTATATTGATTTAATAGGGCAACAATGTAGACTTTAAAAGTGCTTTAGCCAAATTAAGGGTGAGCAAAAAAAAAACTAGGGTAGGTACATGTAGGGTAGCAAGAAACAGACATATTATTTTTTGGCCTTAAATCATTAAGTTAACTGTACATAAATATTCAATTTTGTAGGTTGTGGATCTGAAAGAACGGTTGAAAGAAAAGGGGTTGTCAGTAACTGGCTCAAAACAGGAGCTTTTAAAAAGATTGAAGGCTGCTATGGAATTGGAAGGTATAAAATGTTAATTCACAAACATAGATTTGAAAAAAAAATTAGTTTGCCCCATACTAAAAGGCACACTTACAATTTCCAAATATGCAATGAATTATGCAATATGGATGACTAAAACATTTTCTCACACTGTATCACAACAGGGATCACCACAGGCTTTAAGGCGGAGCTCCTCTGACCTTATATTAGCTAGCGCAGCACCTGAATTTACGCATTCATCTTTAAATTTTGAATACTTTAAAAGAACTTGAATTCTTATATACCATATTTTGTGGATTAGAGAAGAAACACAAGTTCATGGATTCTTGAATTTGTAGTTTGGAGGTTTTCAGTATACACATCAGTGGAAATCTTTTCATTGGGAACCAAAATTTGTGGTTTGGCCTTCCCGCAAAATCCACGAAAATTGGTATCCATGAAAAATAGTATGACAGTAGTATGCTAATAAAATGAAATTTATTAATTGGCAGTTTTAAGCGAGAAAGTGGCAAAATTGCTGTCATCAATCACCAAATATAAACAAAACCCATAAAAAAGGATCTACATCACTCTAAAATGTATAAAAAAAACTTGAGTCAGAGATCTCATGGAGTTTGTATGTGGAAAATTGGTCCATTTGCCCCCTCCCCTTTTGAATTTTGATCCATGGTAAACTCTGCACTATGTGTAATTAATGAAAAGTAGCTACTCTTATAAATAGACAAAAAATGCATTGAAAATTTACATCTGGTATAATAGAAGAACTTTTTTACTTACATTTGATGATAATACAAATCTAAATAAGGAAAAATACTATTAAATTCTTCCATTTTACAGAGCCAGTAGATGAAGTAGAAGAAACAGAAGAAGTGGTTAGTTTGTTTTTGAAAGTTGTATACCTTAATTTCATTTTTTAAAACAACAAGCAAATATTATATAAAACCCAAACTATTTGAAACCTACTTGAGTAGCACTCTTTTTAAGAATCATGCAAGTTTTGTAAAATGTGATACACCTAAAAAAGGCCACATATTTTTATTTTTGTTATTAAGTTGCTTTATATGTCTATATGATAAAATGTATAATTATTCATGCCAATCTATCTGCTCTTAGGAGATAATCCACATGGAAAATCCAATAGCTTCTATTGTATTTTAGTGTCATTTACAGAGTTATCTCCCTTAATATTGAATTCTACAGTACATTCTAAGTAACTTTTTATCCGTATGAACATGGGTTATATGAAAAACCACATGTCACTTTCTGTTTACTTTGACATTTTAAGAAAAGATCAAAAATAAAAATGTAGGCTTTCCTGCCATGAATAACATTTTGCATGATTCTTTTGTGGAGTGCTACTTTTAACTGCTGATTCATTTTCATTTGTTTTGTTGATCTCCATTTGGTCTAAACCTATCTGAAGACATTAGGAATTTTCAATAGATGGTGAAATACTATGTATTTTGACAGTTATCTGCCCCTAGGTTGTGGCTGCTTTTTAAAAATTATTGCTAAAACCTAGCAGACAAAAGTTTGGCACATATGCATTTACATGAAGAAATCATCCTGTCTGTCTGACTTTCTGTTTGTAATTTCCACTCAATGATTTCATAGGTGCTAATCTTTAAAAATTCTGAAATGGGAAATCTCCCTTCCAAAATTTTCTCATAGCGGGAGATTTACAGAGGTTTGTTTTGCATATTATTTTATGTTTAGCTACAGACTTTATCTGAACTTAAAATTCAATTACATGTAGACAATTTCGGTTGACATTCCCTCTTCTGAAAGGTGACAAATTGCAATGATAGTAATGGGTTTTACCAAAGATTCTAGATCACTTTAATTTGTTTAGAAATAATTAACTACCATTTTAAACCCGAAATTCAGATAAGACTGGAGAAATTTCCAAATGGGGCGTAATCTACTGTTATGACACAGGCAAGGAAAAGGGATGTTGTTAATTTTTTTATGAAATTTCAGGAGGTTCCAGCAAAGACTTAACACTTATGATGATATAGTATAATAGGAAGATCAGACATTATGTATATGTTCAGGTAGTGAAGCTTGCAAAGGGAGATAACCATCTTTATTACCTTTATTGACATTTTCAATTAGCAAAAATATTTTTTGTTTATTAACAATGAAAACTGCAATAATTCAATTAGCCAATCAATCCTTTAGTTTTTGTTCTTCAGGTAGAGCAAGTGATACTTCAGGAGGAGGAGGAAGAAGAGGTAGAGGAAGATGTAAACCTCTCAGAGAGTAAACCAGCTGAAACAGCCTCTGCTACACAGAAGAATAGGTATACACCTGACACAACATTTTTGTGCCTATTCTTTATTAAAAAAAAAGAACATTTCAACCAATCATTTGAAGAATTTAAGCTATTATACGGAGGAATATTTAATGGTAGATAATTTGATATTTATGTCATGTTACATGTGTTGGGTAACTTTTAAAATACTCTACCAATCATTTTTATTGTCTGTGACAACAAAAGGAGGGGCCAGTATCTACATAGAATACCCAAATGGAGAACAATAGTCAATGGCAATACCGACAGGTTTACATTGCTCCAACTACAAGGCTGAAGAAGAAGCACTCATACATGCGGCAAATTACATCAAGGAAAACACAGAAAATATGCAAGTAGTATTCCTGAAAGATGCCCTCTCCGTAATACAAGCACTGACCAACAACAAACTACCAAAACTTGAAAGAGCTATTTATTCCATCAAGAGCCTTAAAACTGCCATACAGTGGATACCTTCACATTGTGGAATCAACGAAAATGAAAAAGAAGATAAGCTAGCAAAGGAAGGTGCTCAACAACAGCAAGATGAAAATCCTGCCTGCTACACAGAGATGAAGACCATCATCAAGTCTCTGCACAATACCCCTCAGAAGCAAGATAGCTACCATCAACTAAAAAGATTTCAGGAAACTACAATCTTCAGGCTCAGGACAGGACACAACAGACTCAACCAACATTTGTACAGAGTTTTGAAGGTCATACCATCACCTATATGTCCTTGTGGAGAAGCAGAGCAGAATACAGAACACTTGCAAGTTACAGCAGGCATAGAGAGAGAAGGTATGGGATAAACCAACCCCCATTAGAGAGAAACTGTATGGACCTGTGGAAGACCTACAGAAGACGGCCAGATATGTTGAGGAGACTGGCATTCAAGTGTAATGGCAAACGACAAGAAGAAGAATTTTTATTGTTCCCCGCAACAGTTTTCTGCACTCTTTTTCGTAATGCTTTCACCAATTGATTTTAAATTTTTTATGTAGTCCTACTATGAGAAGTTACAGATTAAGTTCAACTTTGGTTATGATTGAATGATTTTTACGGAAGTTACGGCCCTTGAACTTAGAAAATTTCAGTGAATTTACAGTTTTCCTCACTCTTTTTTGTAATGCTTTCAACCAATTGATTTTATATATTTTGTATGTAGTCTTATTATGAGAAGTTACAGATTGACTTTGGTTACGGTTGGTTGATTTTTATGGAAGTTATGGCACTTGGACTCAGAAAATTTCAGTGAATCTAAAGTTTTCCTCACATTTTTTCCGGGGGGATATTGGAACACTGATCTTTTATTCAGAACATGTTTGACAATGTTGTATAATTTGTGTTGATTTGTAATGAAATTATTTTCTGTAAACATATTACATGTGATGTATGTAAGGCCTTGGATCTATAAGGATCAGGCAAGAATTATACTCTAAAAATCACATGAATTTGACAATGTGGGCATATTGTATATGGTCTGTTGAAGACAAAGTGATGGTTCATTTGTCTTAGAAATGTCAGAGAATGCATAAAAGTGAGTTTAAAGCTACTGTAGAATGATGGAGGAAAGTGCGTTATCTCCCTTTGAGGATGAACTTGCAATGCATTTCATAAAATTTGTACCTGGACTTACTGCCTCTTAAAAAAAGAAATGAATGCTATTTCTGCATTTCAGTTGACATTTTGAATATGATTTCATGGAAAGACTTAGGTTTTTTTCCACCATGATACACCCACTGCCTGATTCTTATGAAGAATAGCTCAATTTTTTCACATTTTTGCAAAAGGGCAAAAAAGTAGTACTTGCAAAATTGATTTATTTTTTGCACTGTGAAATATAAATAATTTTTTTAAAACAATGGAAATTGATATCAGGAATATGTTCATTTGACAGAATGTTTGAAAATTAGCAACCATTGAAACTGTTTTAAAAGGTATCACATTATATGTAGCCTTAAATTTAAACATTTGAGTTTTATAAAGGGAGATAATTCAAAATTTTGCATAGAAAATAATAAAAAGTCTTTTTTTGTAAGCTGACATGCATTTTTCAAGGTAAGAAATTTGAAAAATGATGAGTTTCTAGCGAGCAGAAATTAGTAAATTTCAGCAGAAAAATGCACTGTTAATAAAAAAAAATTGTAAGTTGTCTGACCACTCCACCTTTTTTTTTTTAAAAAAGGACTTCTCTGGCCATGAAACCCTGTTTTCTAGTTAACTTCATTTTTTTTCATATTTAAGCATCAAAGAAGAATCAGAAGAAAACAGTCAACCAAAGAAGATTTCATTATCTGGTTTATCAGAGGCAGAGGTAAGAATTTTGATAGAAAATATATATATATATATATATAGATATAGATATAGATATAGATATAGATATAGATATAGATATAGATATAGATATATATATATATATATATATATATATATATATATATATATATATATATATATATATAGATATAGATATCGATATAGATATCGATATAGATATAGATATAGATATAGATATCGATATCGATATCGATATCGATATAGATATCGATATCGATATCGATATAGATATAGATATAGATATAGATAGAGATATAGATAGAGATAGAGATAGAGATAGAGATAGAGATAGAGATAGATATATATATATATATATATATATATATATATATATATATATATATATATATATATATATATATATATATATATATATGTATATATATTTCACTCCCCAGGAATACCCTTTTGTTAATGGCGTAGCCTGTTAGTCAGAAAACATATACAATTAACAGAAACTATCATTTAAAGGGAAAATACCTAATATTTTCAATGTTTGATTGGCACATATTCATATATCATGTCTAATTAGATTCCTGCCATAGTGTCCTGTCAGAAGATAGAGATAATGTTGTTGTAAAAACCAAATACTTTAGAAAACTGATGTATTTCACTAACAATATATTGTTGTTTTACTCATTTAAGTGCATTTTTGAGTAAATTTTGAAAAATATTTATGCAATTAAGATATGCGATTAAATGGAATCCACTGTATTTTCTTTTGTCACACTTTTGAGAGTAAACTACATAAACACATATAAGTAAACACTATTTTTGGGTTGTAAAGAGTTTTTTGTGTTTTACATAGTATTCCCATGTATGGTTATTTAAATAACTTGAAGTATTTCAATTTAAAAAAAAAATTGGCGGGGATGCAATATATGTCTATATTTAAGCAAGCTTCCGTGGTTTTTCAACATTTTCAGAATTTTTGTTGCAGAGATACAGAGTTTGCAAAACTTTAGAATTTACTGTTAGAGATATGTATATATAAGTCTGACACTAAGGAAAATCATGTCAAACCCAGAACAATTCTGCCAGACCTACAATTTTGCCTGTAAAATCAATTTTTCAAATTTCAAGACAGAATTATTGGTCAAACAATGCAAATTATTGTACTGTCATTTGGAACCTGGCATCCTGTGTTTTTTTTTAATACAAATTTACTACCTTTAAGATATTTACGTGTTTCTTCCTTGTTGGTTAAGTATCATTCTCTTTAAGAATCTGGGAGTGGGTAAAACGTGGCATGAAAAAAACATGCCATTTTGAAAGTGTAATTTGACTAATTGCATTGTCAGAATCAAGAAAAAAAGAAAAGATTTTTCCATGATATGATTAGATATATTTAGGTGTAGTTTCATTGGAATACACTGAAAGTGACTATTTCGAGGGCAGATAACTCTGTCAAAAATCTCATTCTTCTTGCATTTTACCTGTTTTACCTGTGTATAATGTTGTTTTGGGACAAGCTGCAGCCTGCCCTGTATTGTGACATTTTCTTCATAGTTAATTGAAGACCTGGAAGTGGCCTTGAGCTGACATTTTGTTCTGGTAGGGTTCTTGTCCTTTTACATAATTACCATTTCCATTCTCATTATATTATAAAATTTCTGAAAAAATACAGTGATGCAGAGGTCAATTAGAGAAATTATCATTGATTGGAATTACGTTTTCAGATCAGTAGGTTGATATGCATATTTCTGATTTTCCCATTTTGCCAGATTCTTAAAAAGACTAACACTTAAGAACTTATTTCTTTGATTACTAATAAAGTTTATTCTTTTACTTCTTTATTACTGCCCCCTTCCCCAGCAAACAAAGTTTGGGGGGTAATGGTTTCACCCTGTCTATCCGTCCATCCGTATTATTTTCTACGCAGATTGGAGCCTTGTTATGAAACTTCTTGGGATGTAATATAACCTATGTAATATGTGCATACTGTCAGGAATATATGTTTATTTAAAAATTTGTACAAATGACGGCTGTTGCATCTAGGCATTTTTCATTTAAGTTTAATGATCACACAAATCATTTCTCAAATGCAAAGTTGAGCGATATTTCATTTTTGAGTTGAATGCCTTGGACTTAATAGGAGTGTGGTCATGAATAGATATACTAAAATAACATGTCATTACGTTTTCTTTGGCATTGTATACCAGCCAATCTCATCCCTCACTCCATCCTTCTTTTAAAGTTCTTTTAGGCTGGTCGTTCTTTTTGGTACTCAGGTTTTTTTCTTAGAGGCCTTTGAATCAGATTTTTGGAAACACTGTGTTATTGCTGGAAAGGTGTATCGCATGCTTTTGCGAAACTTATTACACCCCTGCATACACAGTTTCTAGGGATTTATAGAAATCACCCCATATGTCTGTCTGTTTGCTAATGATTTTGTATCACCAATTCTTTGTAAACTGGTGAAAGGGTTTTGATGAAGTTTTCTACTAAGTTTGATCATCGTAATATATAATGTATTTAAATGTGCATGAAGGTACATACTCATTGTTGGAATCTCCAAAGATTGATAATTTAACTTACAGGTTTTACATGATAAGGCCTCATACTGATAGGCACAACTCCTCCTAAACCATTCAAGGATTTTGATTAAAATTCTATAGGAATGTTGGATATCATGTGTAGCTGTACATGGAGGAAATGAATTATTGTCTTATACTCCAAAGGGAGATAATCCAACTTAAAGTTTGTATGTAAAACCTTGAAAGTGCAACTCCTCTTCCATTTTTTAAGTATCTAGGGGTACTCTGTTTGCTAGCTTGCTCACAGCATTTTTGTTTTTCCATGCCTTTGGCCTTTCATTGAGTTTGGGAGCTCTGAGATCTGTTCATACATCTATGAACGACTGAAAATAGCTGTTTAATCCTATAATAAAATTCGAATTTCTCCTTCAGTTCATCATACCATTTATTCTTTGTTTTTTCAGAGATTAAAGAAAAGAGCAGACAAATTTGGTGCATTAAGTGCAGATGCAAAGAAAAAGCTTAGAGCAGAAAGGTATTTCTTCACATAAAATTCAGTTGTATTTGTGGTTTTAGCTCACCTGGACCGTAAGGTCCCACTGAGCATGTGCTATCTCTTTGCGACCATCATCTGTAAAGATATTGCTTGAGAACATGAAAACCTCTAGACCAATTTTAATCAAACTTGGCAGGAATGATGTGTGCAAGAGCTTCTACAAAATATGTACTTTTGGTTCCGTTTGATCAATTAAGATGGAAGTCAGAGGCTATCTAAGCTTCTAGTTGGCCAAGTATCAAAGATCAACTCCTGAAACGTTTTAAAACTTGATAAGTTTATTGACCTCAATGCCCTCTACAAACAATCCATTTTTTTGTGTGGCTCAGGGGGTGGCTGTTTTACTATTGAAACAATTAACTCTGTCTGCTTTCCAAACTTAAAAAATACATTTTTAATTTATGTATATGTTGTCAATAATCTCCCTTCTTGTTTTGGGTTTCGAGATTTTTGTTTTTTTGTTAGGTTTTTGATTTATCAAAATTCCTTATGTCGCCGGTCTGTCAGTGGAACTTCCCTACTATTTCTGAACACTACACAAAAATATAATTCATATGTAATTCCTTTTATATCATGCAATACCTCTTTTATAACCAGTAAATGTTTCTTGCAATATTTGAGCTCAATAATATTCTATTATTTCTGCAAATAGAATTTAGATCTAGTCTTCATATCAACTGAGGATTTGAGGGACTCTTTTTTGGCCTTGAAAGATCATATTTAGTAATAAAGTTGTATCTTAGAAATTTAGTTCTGCAGTAATGTGTCAGAAGCATAAAATGTGTTAAGCATGTAACACACTTATCAGTTAAATTCTCTAGCCTTTAATTAATAGTTTATCATTAAAAGACAGGAAGTCAAGAGCAGTGATTTTAACCAAGTAAAATTGGCTGGAAAATTCAAATTGATAAAAATGTCAAGGAATTTTTTTTATTTAGTAAAATGTATAATAAATAATCTGTTACTGTAGTTTTTTTGTAATGTTAATACAATTTAACTTTTGGACAGGTGAAATGGAACAAAATTTGTATATGTGTGTGAAGTTGGATCAGAAGTATGGATTGACAACCCGTTACATATTATACATATTAGGAAAAAAAGAGTTCTTGATATCAAATATGAAAAATGTAAATGTATGATCACAATTTTATTTTATATCATGTAATGTTTGAAATTTTGTTCATGCTACAATTTTCACAATATTCGAAAACCTCCAGTGATGACAGCACTTTGATTGTTTTTTATTTTTACTTTAAAATGAAATTCCACTTTTTCCAAATCCAGAATTTTTATTTTCTGCTTTCACTCACCTGGCGGTCATTGTCATTAACTACTTTTCATAACTCTTTTTTTCTGGCACTACTTGACCAATTAGAACCAAACTTTTTATGAATGTTCCTTAGGATATTGTGCATAGAATTGAGGAGCAAATTTTTATTATCCATCGAAAAAAAAAATAGTCACTGTTACTAAAAAAAGAACATAGGGGTTAGACAGAAGTTTTTCTCATATGTCTCAAGAACTGTTAGGTTTGGCCAAATTTGGACATGTGTTCAGCGTGATAAGATCTGTTTGTGGTTAAATTTTCATGTAAATCTGTTCAGCCATGTTGGATTAATTGCACTTTTTCAACATTTTTTCGCTATTTTAAATGTTATTTCGTACAATAATCTTCTCCTTTAACACTGCTGGACATTGATATGATTGTTCTTTAAGTTTTAGCATTAGAAACATTTATCCAAGAAAAATATGGCAGCTTTTACAAAAATTGGATGTTGCTTATAGAACCAGGTGAGCGATTCAGGCTCTTTAGAGTCTATAGTTAACCATATTTATGACTCTTGCAAATATACAAAATAGTCTATAAAGTTGTTGGTTCTTCAGCCTGCTGCAGTACATGAACCATAGCTTTCCTAAAACTATCCTTTGGGTAGCACCCTACCCAAATTAATCCCTCATTGTCAATATACAGACTAAATGGGTATTCGACATCCAGGTCCCTGACCTGATTACACACCAGGACCTGTCCTGTAGAGGTCAGTACATGTATAGCATGGTTATCACAGTCTGAAACAAGAATTGTGTTCATAGATGTCACTGTGATATCTTTAGGGTAAAAACTTGCCACTCCTCCATGCCCTCTCCCATTGTAAACCCCTTTGATATTTCCCCAGTAATCCAGAGTCACAACTCTCCCTTCACCAGAATCTTTCTGTATATCTATTACAGAGACAGTGTCTTGACAGGTTACAATTCTCCATGGTGCTGTAAATATTCTCTCATTGTCCCTGGCATATTCATAGGTACACATTGTGTCCCCTGTTTGGTTTTGAGACATGACTGGTACATAGTCATAAGTATGTTTTATCTCTCCCGTCGGGGTCAAGACAACCACTTTTCTAATGCTGTCTTTCTTAAGCACCAAAGATCCTGACTCACTTAATCCAACAAAAACTTCATTATACTTATTTACATGTATGCCTAATGTCAAAAAACCAGGGAAACTTTTGTATGGTTTCATCATTCCGTCTTTTGTAAATATTTTCAATTTTTTGTCCAAAGTGGAGAAGATAATGTCTCCAATTCCATTCACAGCCATGTCAAATACTTTAATATTCACAATGCGTTGTACAGCCATTTTATCACTTTCATTAAATGTCACTACTTGTATACAATTACTTCTGTAACTGGCAATCAATTTTGCATTATTGCCACTGCAAACCATTTTTGTAACAGTTTTCAAGTTAGTTTGATATGATCTCACTTTTTTCAGTTTGGTGGTGTCAAAAACATGACCAAGCATTTCTTTCACTTTGAAATCATTAAAATCTCCTAGAATGAACTTGTATTTTTTGTGTGCTACTCCATTTGGAAAACTTAGGGGTATTTCTTCATAAGGGGAATCACTTGATCCCACAAGTTCATTTTCGTTTTGTGTTAGCAAACGATTTTCTATCTGATTCCTATTTTGTATCATATTTTCTTTGGATCTAATTAATTCAGAGAGTCCATTATTAATTTCACCCTCTAATGATGTGAACATTTTGAGTAGCTCCTCAGAGATTGTTTTTGAATGAGACTTTGCGGCCGAAATAATCCTTTCTTCTCGCACAATGATATTTTCCCTAGTACTTTCATACTCCTTACGTTTCTCCAACAATAGTTTCAACAGCTTTATTTCTTCGTCCTCAAAAATAGAAATTTGTTTTTCGATTTCATGCTGTTTTTGAGTTTTTGACAATTTCTCTGTTTGCTTATTCAAATGTACCAGCTTGGGATTTGCTTGTATTTGACATGAGCATTTTGAACAAACTGTCAATTTACAATCTAAACAGAATGAAATGCATTCTTGACCTTTGTGAACTTTACATGTCATCTTTTCAAAGTCACCTAAACAGCATTCCTTACCTGTAGACTGTTCCATTATCTATCAAATCAATGTCTTCAAGATTTCCATGAATTTTACCACTTGATTGAGATACTGCTTCAGATGCAGTAAATGAAATTAAATTTCAGTTGAATTGTTCCACAAAAAATTTCAGACTCCTGTACAGATATATTCTTATTCCTAGTGAATATAATATTATTAATTTAAAACTTGAATGTACATGCTCATCAAAGGAGAAAATTCAGTAAAGATCCCTCTTGGCCCCATAATTTGGGCATTTTTGAAAATTTGATTAAAGCTGATTTCTGATTGATTGGTTGTTGGGGTTTAACATCCGAGCAGCAATATTTCAGCTATAATCAGATGATGAACATGAAATGGATAACAAAATAAAAATGAAACGATGATGATGAAATGAAAAAAGGGATGGGACACAAGGATAATAGGGTCAACAAATTTTGATTGCCACTAGAAAAAGGTAGGGATGTGTAGTGTTGGGCAATTTAGCCTCCTGTGGCGGAGCGCAAAGGTTCCTACTCCTATGGAATACAGGAGTACTTTAACATGCGAGGAACATGGCATCTTCCCAACACAGGCACCACTATGGTTTGTGGTCAGGTTTTCCGTATTATAGCCTGACAACCCCAGCATGTAACACACCAGGGGTACCCCATTCCACCACCTGGGGCACACATCCCAGTTGCTCTGAGGGCAGAGCGCCTAGCCTCTGGCTAGGTTTCTGAGCACTATTTAGTCACCTTTTACAACAAACTTAGCGCTGCTGCAAGCCTATTCTTTTGATTTCTAGGTAGTAGTATAGTGAAATGGTCACAAACACTGAATAGAAGAAATTTTTGATGAGATTTATGACGTTATTCCAAAAATAACAGTATGCATTCATGTACATTTGTAACTTTTACAAAATCCTTTATCTTTAAACATTTCTGCAATTTTTAAGATGGTTTTTATGTGGAACAGAAGTGGCCACACATCTGTTGATTCATGATTTTTTTTCATGAGTTGTAACTGACAATTATACACAAAATATATGAAGCACGTGAGTCAACACGCATGTGGCCATTGTTAAAAGAGTGAAAAACTGCCACAAAATTTGGTGTTTTCCAGCCTTTTTAACAGATTTACCCAATCTCAGTCAAGTTTGAAGGGCATATATGACTGTATATGTTCAAATTATTACAATAAACCAATCAAATCAACTATAAAATACATTAAAGACTTGGAGAAACAACATAAAAATTTTTTCATGTAGACTTTGTTTTTGAGGCCAATTTTGTCCTTACCGAACCAACTTCTTTATGGTAAGTGGTTTACAAAATGTTTACAATGAAAAAACCACTAATTCCACTTTCCATAGGCTTCTATGCTAATTTCACAATATTCAATGGCTTCTCTGGACTTTACCTTAACTTTAACCTGCAGAGGACTATATATCAGCATGATTCTACATATGTCAGCTCACAATCCTCAGAATGGCATGTGGGGTTAGCAGACTTGCAGTGCAGTACTGGTCACCGGAAGTGAAGGGTCTATAAATAGCATGGGAAATCCCAGTGTTTTCACAAGATAGGGGTATATTTAAAAATCATTGTGGAGATTAGGCTTCACATCACAAGAAACAAAATGCACCTATAAAATGTACAGAAATGTTTTTCCTTTCAGAAACTGTTTAAATTTTTTAAATAAGATGAGAACTTTTTTCACAGCACTATGAGGAACAGGGGTAATTTCGGCGTAGGACTATTTTTGCGTACGTTCCAAATGCTCATTGGTTGAATTGGTGGTCTGTAACCTAAAGAGTCACTTTTTGTCTTAGAAAAAATAAATAACTATACAGGTATCTTCCTACACACATGCTGAATGCATTTGCAAAGTTTCAGTGAAATGTGACAAGCACTTTTTTAAATATTTGATTTTTAAATATAGGGTAACCAAGTTGTGCGAGTTAAAAAGTGACAATATTCTACCATACTTAAATGCATTAAATATTTGCAAAGAACTTTTTCTGACTTTTCAAATAAAAAATATCAATCACAACTTGCTTTTTAACAATATTAATGAAGAAATAGTTTTAAAAGTAATCATTTTCTGAGAAATTGGTCTATTTTTAAAAATTTATTTCTGACATGCCTCCCCCTTTTTCTTGATCACATGTCAAAAATCCTAAATCTTTAAATTTTCACAAAAGGTGATATATTTGGCTTTAAATTTGTAAATACAGTGTTTTCACATTAAAACATGACCAGTAAAGGGCACCTGAAGCAAAAAAAGTACTCAATAATGGATTTTCCATGTTGCCATAGGGGAATGCTGATATGGCCTTAACCGCAGTAATGAAAGTGAGTTTTTCCTCATTTCTAACCTAATTTTTGCTCAAATCTACACAAAACTTGATTTCAAGTGCTTATTACCACCATATTTAGGTAAATATAGCCCTCAAAGTTTAATAT
Source organism: Perna viridis (assembly GCA_037379345.1). Classification (NCBI taxonomy): domain Eukaryota; kingdom Metazoa; phylum Mollusca; class Bivalvia; order Mytilida; family Mytilidae; genus Perna; species Perna viridis. Next base: position 9,840,480 of record CM074521.1, on the reverse strand, counting down.
TTGATACTTTTACTAAATTTTCTACACTTTTTACAAGATAGGACATAAAAATCAGCCAAAAAGACCAATTTTCCATAATTTGGACCTATAACTTAACAAAAATGCATATTTTGAAGGATTTTTGTAGTGTATTCCTCTCATGGCAAAGTTAACAAGATCTTCAAGTAGTTTAAAGCTATTTCAAGGAACTTTTCATTTTGCCATGGCTTCAACTTAAGGCTAAAAACCACTAATTCCACTTTCCATAGGCTTCTATGCTAATTTCACAATATTCAATGGCTTCTCTGGACTTTACCTTAACTTTAACCTGCAGAGGACTATATATCAGCATGATTCTACATATGTCAGCTCACAATCCTCAGAATGGCATGTGGGGTTAGCAGACTTGCAGTGCAGTACTGGTCACTGGAAGTGAAGGGTCTATAAATAGCATGGGAAATCCCAGTGTTTTCACAAGATAGGGGTATATTTAAAAATCATTGTGGAGATTAGGCTTCACATCACAAGAAACAAAATGCACCTATAAAATGTACAAAAATGTTTTTCCTTTCAGAAACTGTTTAAATTTTTTAAATAAGATGAGAACTTTTTTCACAGCACTATGAGGAACAGGGGTAATTTCTGCGTAGGACTATTTTTGCGTACGTTCCAAATGCTCATTGGTTGAATTGGTGGTCTGTAACCTTATTGGAAATTCTATCTACCAAAACCTCAAGTACTTGTACATAAAACTTAGATATATATTTATGGAACGCCGTAACTGCCTTATGTTAAAAACTTTCATTATATGATGGTACTTCAACATTATACGATGGTACTTTGACATTATTCGATGGTACTTCAACATTATACAATGGTACTTTGACATTATATGATAGTACTTTGCCATTATATGATGGTACTTCAACATTATACAGTGGTACTTTGACATTATATGATGGTACTTTGACATTATTCGATGGTACTTCAACATTATACAATGGTACTTTGACATTATATGATAGTACTTTGACATTATATGATGGTACTTTGACATTATACGATGGTACTTTGACATTATTCGATGGTACTTCAACATTATACAATGGTACTTTGACATTATTCATTGGTACTTCAACATTATACAATGGTACTTTGACATTATATGATGGTACTTTGACATTATATGATGGTACTTTGACATTATATGATGGTACTTTGACATTATACGATGGTACTTTGACATTATTCGATGGTACTTCAACATTATACAATGGTACTTTGACATTATTCATTGGTACTTCAACATTATACAATGGTACTTTGACATTATATGATAGTACTTTGACATTATATGATGGTACTTTGACATTATACGATGGTACTTTGACATTATATGATAGTACTTTGACATTATATGATGGTACTTTGACATTATACGATGGTACTTTGACATTATTTTCGATGGTACTTCAACATTATACAATGGTACTTTGACATTATATGATGGTACTTTGACATTATACGATGGTACTTTGACATTATTTTCGATGGTACTTCAACATTATACAATGGTACTTTGACATTATATGATGGTACTTTGACATATGATAGTACTTTGATATTGCTTCGAATTGAGTATTAAATATGAGACTATTAAACCACACTATTTAATACACTCAATTTGAAGCTTCATCATGTCTGCTGTATTTGAAACTCCTAGAGCTTCTAATTCATGTCTCGAAAGCATACCCACAATGTTTTGTGTTATCTTTTCTCTTTCAAAATGTACAAATGCATGTTTCAAATCAACCTTCTTTTGTACACTCAACATGAGTGATTCCTCCATTTTGTTTTTTTCTATTTCCCATGATTCTTTTTGTCTTTACAAAATGATAAAGTATCATCATATAATGTCAAAGTACCATCGTATAATGTCAAAGTACCATCATATAATGTCAAAGTACCATCGCATGATGTCAAAGTACCAACATATAATGTCAAAGTACCATCATATAATGTCAAAGTACCATCGTATAATGTTAAAGTACCATCATATAATGAAATTTTTAACATAAGGCAGTTATGGCGTTTCATACATATTGCTTTGATGTTAAAGGGTCATGCATGCACAGGTAACTGAGCTACCAATTTATGTTAGCTTATCTGTTTCTTATCTTGACTTACTTTTAAAAAGATCAAATTTTGTATATGTTTACATACCACTTCCTTGTTATCAGATACTATTTCAAGTTTATCTGTGTTTTGTGGTGTCATTTTAAGATAAGATTATATGACTTTATAATTTCTATTTAAAGATTTTTTCCTTTAAGATAAATACATGTATAGCTTCAATTTTCTCGTCATGTGTAATGAAGAGAGAAAAGATATGATTAACTTGTTTTGTTTGTCTTAGACAAATTTTGAAACAATTTTCTCAAGCATGATTCTTTTTATTCTGACTTTAAAAGTGGGCGGTATATAGTGATCATTTCATCCATTTGTCTGTTCATCCATTTGTCTGTCTGCACCTTTCTTTATTCCTGTTTTTATTACAGTTTTCTCTGCACCTACTTATCAGCTGTCTGATATTTTTGCTGAAGTTTTATAACAGTTTGCCATTTTGTTGGGTTAATTTTAAGACTCAAAGTTACATCAACTTCTTGTTTGACGATTGTGCTCACATTGTGACCATATTGTTTCATTGGATGGCTCTTTAGCTGCAGTCATAGTTAGTAATGAAACTGATTTAGGTTGAGATCTTTTAAAATGTGTCTGCTCAGTACTGTTGTCCCAAAATTAACATCATACAGATCTATCTGTTGAGATATCTGTAATAGGTTTGTAAACTATATGTCATATATGTTGTTTATTTATAATGTAGATTTGGTTTAACAGAAAAAACATCCAATGTCTCATCAGTAAAATCCACAGGTGGCGCTCCTGTAAGTATAATGTAAAGAAAGTATTGTCAGCCTTTAGTTTAATTTTTCTTGGTGTTCAAAACAACATGAAAAATACAGTGAAAATCCGTTCAATACAAGGAAACATCTTGTGCTTTTATAAACCTTGAAATTAGTGATTGTAAATATTTTCTGTAGGTAGACCTAGGGTAAGGGACATAACTCTTGAATGAGTGATATGTGTGTATTATATTCAATACTGCCAAAGCCTCTCAATTGAAACAGATTAAATCAATCCAAGTTATTTTGATGGTTACATGAGATTGATGTAAAATTCTGCATACAAACACTCCAATGATTTGTAAGATTTGTGTCCCTTACCCCAGGTCTCCCTCCTTTGATAGAAATAATCCAGGAATATGATAGCTGGATGTATGACAAAACCCCCAAAAAGATCTTAGATGTGCTTCTGCATTCTGTGAGTTTAAACCTCCCCAAACTAACTAAATTTTGACAAATATAACAAGAATGGAAATGGTGAATGTGTCGAAGAGACAACAACCCACCTGGATGAAATATATCAGATCGAGGCCACCCACCATGAGAATTGATACCAATGAATGAAAGTCCTATCACGGTATCAAAAATGGCAATCAGTTTTCTACCCTATACCTGATCAGTTTTGACTGATACATGTACTGCCAAATTACACTTTTATTTTAAGTTTTTATCAATTATAGGATGTTGACAAATTAAAACAGAGAGCAGAGAGATTTGGTGTAGTAGCTCCAGCATTATCTAAGGTAATTTTTCCAGCCAACGTAATTTAATTGAGTGGATAGATCATGGCAAATTACAAATACATCACAAAGGATGTAAAAATAACAGCATGAACCCCATTAATAGTTGGGTAAAATCAGGTGTTCAGAAAGTGTGACCATGAGTAGTTCCTATTTATCATTTAATCAACAGTTCAGCAAAATAGGAAGAATAGTTATGATGATGGAACTCATTTCACAAATTGGAAACAGTCATTTCATATGCAATGTTTACAATAACTGAGTAAATTTGCACACATGTCTTAAATAATGTCATCAAAACATGTACAAAAACATGATTTAGCTCTTGGGTTAAATATCGTTTGAAAAATTGACTATATTCCTTTAATCAAGTGGTTGCCAAAAGAAAAGTATGCTGTTTGCACACAATTTAATTGGAGGAAAATTTTACACCAAAATTAACAATGTTATCTGTTAGCTTAGGACTTTCTTTTACAAAGAAGTAGCAAAGTTTGCATGATCAATGTTATATGTTGGATAGCACAATTGTGGAAAAAAAAGAAAGATGCAACCTTGTATTCTGTTTTTGTAATATTGGTATGGAGTTTGGAACCCCCATGAACCTATACACAGCCAAATATGCCACACATGAGAATCATATAGTTTGCAACATGATTATCATATGAATTGATCATGATATGATAATCATATTTTTCAGTTAACATATAATTATCATGTGATTATCATATGTTCTTCACAAACATATTTTCAAGCCAAAATCATCATATTGGAATCAAATGATAATCATGTAATTATCATATGATCATCATATAAATCAGGTACCATGTAATTATCACATGTGGTACATTTGGCTCTGTGATGCAGATAACAACAATGATTACCTTGATGAAAGATGTTTTGCATTTTTAGACAAAGCAGATTTGACAACCGAAGGACATCATCATCTGTATCATACATACTGCATAAATCCACTTGAAAAAGGACATTTGCAGATTAGTTAAACAAAAATGCTAAAATATAATTGAGCAATTCCAATTTTGTTTTGGTTTCTTGAAGTCTGGTTTCCTTTTACTTCCAGTCACTCCTAAAACCAGCCAATTTTAAGGTGCCTGTTTATACAGATTTTACTGTATATGAAATTTTTTTTAAGAATTAAGATTTGAGTGTTCTGATTATTTTATATTGATCTTTTTTTTAAATTACAGGTATCTGACATGGAAAAGTTAAAGCAAAGAGCTGAAAGATTTGGAGGCTCTGTAGCACCAGCACTCAGTACAGTAAGCCAATTTGTTCTTGAAGCACTTGTTTCTGCCAGTACCTTAATAATTGATTCATTCCACATCACAGCCTAAGGTGCCATGCATGAGGATCTTATAGTTTGCAGACATATGATAATCATATGTATTGAGCATGATATGATGTTCATATGTTTCAGTTTATTTATGATTAGTGCATGATTATCATATGATAATCATGATAACCATATGTTTTTCACAAACATATGATTATTATATGTTTACAAGCCATAACTAACATGAGAATCATATGATTAATGTATAAATCAAGCATCATATGTTTGTTTGTCATGTGGGGCTCATTTGGTTGTGTACCAAGGACTTAAAATTGGTGATTGCTTTCTCTCTGTGAAGGATGTGGCATATGGAAGAAGACAGAGTTTTTCTGACATACTTCTTTTTAACAGATGTTTTGTGGTATATTGCTATGAATCTGTCTGTCTGTCTTTTTGTCCAGGCCTCTTACAATCACACATAAAAAATGCTTCAAGCAATTTTATTAAAAAAAAATAATTGCATTTTTATCTTTAAGGATGGTATCTCCAATTTTTATTTTTTTTTGTTTCCAAGTTATGGGTCTTTCATGTAAAAAAGAGGAACTTCAGATGCATTTGCATAAGTACAGCAGTTTATTAAATTTTGGAATAAATCGTAATGCATTAATGGAAGTTACAAATTTTATGCAGTACTTGAATGTAAAGACTTGACTTGACAGTCAAAAATTTGTAGAAATTGGTAATTTCACAAAGAAGCATAATTCAACACTTTACACAACGAAATGTGCCTGATAAAATAATCATATGGTAATTATATGATGATTTACATATGATAGTCATATGATTATCATATGTTAATGTTGGTTTGGAAACATAAGATTATCATATGTTTTTGAAAAGCACATGATAATGTTAATAATTATGTGATGATCATATGTTAACTGAGGCATATTATTAATATATCATGCTCAGTTAGTATGAAAATCATATTATGCAAACCACATGATTCTCATATATGGCACTTTTGAAGTTATATTTATCACTTTGTTTTATTTATTGCAGAGTGAAGAACAGGAGAAAATACTGAAACGAAAACAGAGATTTGGTGCAATAAGTTCAAGTGCAGTTAGTTCAGATCTAGAGGTAATGTTAAACTATTGTTTTATCTATACCTCGTTTAGCATCAATGACAACACTAGACTCTCTATATGATGTCTGAAAACAGTGCTTAAAATGTTTCGTGATAGGAGAATGCAGAACTTCAAGAAAATATATTAGCTGCACCTCTGAAATTCAATAAATATTTAGTAGGATGCATTGTTTTGATATTTTGGAAATAGAAAATAGCAAAGTGCAAATTAAAAGAGGGGAAAATCATGGGCAAAATTATATTTCAGGACTTATAAACTGACACAAAATCACATGAACAAAATTAAAGTTAGAAACTATAATTTTGTAGGAGTTTTTGAACTATAGACAATTTTTATTATTTTTCATGAATAGAACACCTTAGTCATTTAAGTCTTCTGAAAATGTAGTGTAGATACTGGTATTATGATTATTGTTATGCACACTATGCTGCTCAAATTTGAATTTTACCGCATCATGGGATGTTTTGTGGTAACGTGTAGCAATCTTGTTTCTGTTATTCATATTAGACCAATAATTACAAAAAAGACTTACAGAAATCATTTCTTATATAATATATCATATTTATTTTTTTTTGAAACCATAAATAAATAAAACACATTTTGTATATTTTCAGGCTAAGAAACAGAAAAGAGCAGAACGATTTGGACTGACATAGAACTTAGACATTTGTCATTTATTGTCATAGAATCATGATTCAAGTCATAAAGTCATGTTTTAACTTAGTCATCTTGTAAATAGAAATGAAACATTTTAGCATGTTTTCATTGTAACTATGATTTCATGCAATGTAGATTTTTGAAACTTGTGAAGCCTGTGACAAATTGTAAATTCAGAACTTAATGTAGTTAGAAAGGTCACAGTTATTTAATGGTCAAAAACGTTTTTTTTTACAATCTGTAAGAAAATATCACATTAATTTCTATCTTTTTTTAGTATAAGAATCTGCAGCATTATTCTTGTACATTTTTTTAAAACTGCATATTTGCAAAACTACCATTTTGGGTGAGTCTGATTTCAAAATTTTAATTTCTTTGATCACATTTATTCATTGTCAGAAATTCATAGTATTTTTAAACGGTCTAAAAATTATGACATAGAAACCTCTCCACCAAGTTAGAATATACTGGTTTATTTTTTTTTTAGAGAGGATGATATTCTTTATAACTTCTGAATTAACAGAGTAGTCATTTTTGTCACAATTATATATTTTTTAAATAAGTCATCAGAAATTTGAAATACCTCATTATGATTTAGGAGCAGAGAAATCAGTCTATCATAGGAGAATTACAATATGTAATTTTACTGGTCTTTCTCAAAGAATAAAATCATTGGGAAATACATTTCCATGAATCACTGCCTTAGTCATAATTTGTAATATATATATTTGAGAATTAGTTGCGCTAAAAATAAAAAAATATTCAATACTCCTCTAATAAAATGCAAGAAATATCTAAACAATATCTAATAAACCTTGTAATCTCAATTTATTTCTCTAAGAATTCGTTTTTACTGGTATTTGACCTGAAAGTCAAACCATTAGTTTTGTATATTATGGCTAAAATCAGCATACAGAGTTATCTCCCATCCTCAAGAGTTGTCTTTTCTTAGAACAACAAAGAAGACTTTTTTGCATCATTAATTCACAGGAAAAATTGCAACATATGTTTTTCATATGTTTTGAAAACACCTTAAAAACACATGTTTCTCATATGTTTTTGATATGTTTAGGACTGCCATGGAAAACATGAAAAACGTATGACTATATAAAAAAACATAAATCACTAACAAACACTTCATGAAAATAAAAATAATAAAAGTCATGTGGTCATTATATGTCTTCAATAGGACTTAGTGTATGAAAAAGGTATGGTTTTCATATAATTTAGAAAACTTTTGCTTTCATGTGATTTTATAGGCACAAAATCATAAAATTCCATATTGGTCCTAAGCATATGTTTCCAAGTTTTTAAACATATGAAAGAGGCACACTTCATGAACTACTGATGTATGAAATATGTAATTGTTCATATTAATGGCAGCATTTTTTAAAAATTACACTTCATGTACATGTATTTGTGTATCAAGTACTAGTACAATGTATACCTATGTATGATTACTTTATATATACACAGACTCTTTAACTAAATCTCTATCTCAGTGACAAAACCTCTTTCTTCAATTAACTACATTTAATCAATCTCAATTTTTAAACCATATAAACATGAAATATTATAGGAAACATTGTACATGAATCCTACATCTAAAGTCAAAACAATTACTATCCAATGCCAGTGGATAGTGGAGACTTTATTTAGTGTAAGTTGTGATACAAGTTCTAATTATGGACCTTAGTGTTAGATATTAATATAGATATAAAATAATCTACTTATTTATATATAAGGTTAACAATGAGAACCTGACAAATTAATGTCATGGCTTTCATATTTTAAGTTCAAGTTGTAATAAATAGATTCTTTTCTCTGTATTAGCTGTCAGAAGTGTACAGTCTTTTTATTTATTACTTTATTTGATTTTCAGTGAAATGATACTTTAACTTTATATAAAAGAGTTTCTGTGTTTTTATTGTTTCATTGGTAACAGCAATGCCACATGCTCTAGGTATGGTTGCTATTATGCCATAAACCAACCAATAGTGGTTGTGGGGGGGCTGTATCCCTTTTTGTGATGGAAATATGCTAAAATATATAGATAATCCCATAAAGACACTGGAGCACCCCCTCAGATGCCATTCACCCACCCATCTTTTGAATTTTCTGTATGTACACAAAAGGAATGTCTTAAAAGGCACTCCAAATTAATTGTTAAACCTTGCCCAAGAAGTAAACAGTGTATAGTGATCTTCATGCACCACATTTTGTTTCTTGATGATGAATTGCTTTTAACCTTGAGATGATGCTTTGACAATACAATGATGGCAAAGGATTAGTGTGATAAAAGTTGCTCTATTGTGCATTCATATCGAACTTTAAAAAATGTTCTTTCATCATGGGTAGATGTGCATGAACGGAGGAACTTGTTCTTGGAAAATAAGAGTTTGCATGATCACCTTGTGGGGAGATCCAATTTTAGGGTTTGACATCATTTTAAGGTCTGTCTAGTTGAAGCGATAGGTTCATTGATCTGGATATACGATGTACAAGCATGTAATAACGAACGTAATTTCCCTTTGTTAAGCCTTTCAGTTATGATTGTTAAAAACCTGATGTATTTTCAGGTACATCAGCATTAGCAGAGAATTTCCCGTATAAAAGCATAATTGAGCTTCATGAAAAAGGATGTATATGAAATAAACCATACTAAAATTATAGAACTCCATGCAAACAGTCTTTCTGTTTTTTATTGCACATAAAAAAAAATGGAATTCCACGCTTTAATAACCTAGGGAATCATATGTCACAAGGACAAAGCGAAGCAATAACAGTTTTTTGCTGGGGTTCTATTGGAAAAAAATATATATATATCAAGGATTTATATATCTACATTTATAACGAGAATGGGTACGGTGAATATGTCAAATAGACAGCAGGATAAAATATTAAGTATGTTAAGAAAATTGGGTGGAAAGTCTAAAAAAATATGTATAAATTTAATGAGTCTTCAGGTCAAATAGGTGATTTCGATGTAGATGACTTTAAAGCTAGAAAAGTCAATATTTTAAGAATTAAAATTACCGGTCTATGGAATTAGAAAAAAGATTTTAACAAAAACATACATTACTGGCAAGTTACCGTGTTAAGTAAAATTAATTTGAATAAGTGTCAATAATTATATCAAGAAGTAATTTTCTTTTCTTTTTTTTTCATTTGTGAACTATAAAAACAGTTAAAAAAAAAGGTCTTTACATTACACCAAATGCTATTAAATCGGTAAAAAAATATCCTTAGTTAAAAAAATTACGAAACGCCCACCCCTCCGCCAAACAGAAAGAACTCTGTGTAATATAGTTACGGCCTACATTATCGCAAGACAACTATACGTGACCAGTGACGGATCAAAGGGGTTCGGATTTTTGAAACCCTTTTCGATCGATAAAACTGTAAAGTTTTTACGAAATGTTGACAAAATTTGGCAAATGATTGGTTGGGGCATCCGTATTATAAATTAATGGATTGGAATTTTACCCCTTCCATATTTTTTTTGGATCCGCCTTCTGTATGACTTAAATCTACCAAGTTCCCTCCGTCTTATAACGTGGCATAAGAAGATTGTATTAGATCTGTAATTACCCCCCTTTTCCCATTAAAAACAACCTGGGTACTGACCTGTAACACAAGAACAGTAAGATATTTTCATAACATTGTTTGTGATGAGGCTCATTTCACAGTATGTTTTACTACAAGGATTTCCGTGATCCCAGTAACTATGCTTATCAGAAATAGGCACCAATGGTGTTACCACGCAACATATTTTGCCTCTTAATTCTTCAACCTTTCTCCACTTCTCTGAACTAGCATACTAGCTTAGTGTCTACGATGTATGACAATCCGGCGGATGAAAAAAATTAGAAATAAAACCATATTTCTTTGTCATAGAAAATAACAAATTATATATATAGCCAACCTTATAACAAAAGTTGATGCATTTCTATTACGGTCGAGCCCTTGAATAAAACACTTTTACAGCGTGCTATATATCTGATCTGTCCGTTTCTATTTTTTACACGATCAAACCAGTCGTTCATTGTCGATATATTCAAGTTACCTATTAATGCAAATATTCTTAGACGCATCATAAACCATTCTATGAAAACCCTATTACAGCCAGTTGTCCGTGACTTCTGACCTTTTTGAACTGGAATAGCCCAAGGTACAAGTTTCAGTTACGTGACCAGGCCACTGAAGTTTGATAGAATTCAAAAAAAAAACTTCCTGCACTGGTGAAATCAATGTTCAGATAAAAAAATGTTCTTTCATTTTTTATTTGTTCTCTGGAAGTTTATGTTATTTCATATTTTAAAGGAAAAAGAGTCATGACACATACTGGATAATTTGACCATCCTGTTGCAAATTTTGAATTGTTTACTATATATAATAAAAGAAGTGTTTAATGTTGTTTTTTTTCACATTGGTTCATGCAGAATTCAAAAAACTTTTTTGTATTTTATTATTGGAATTCCAGTTATTTTGATGAGAAAAAAGTTACTCTAAATCTTTGTCCACTAGTAATACAAAATATACAAAAATGATGCATGAAGCTTTTAGGAATTCACCATAAAGTCAATGTTCTTATTCGGCCAAAGTTATGAGGAGCTCAAGTTTGTTCATTCACTGTCTTTTTCCTGTTGGTAAAAATCTCCGACTTCAGTTGTTTAACTGGTTTAAGTATTTCTCCGTCTAAGAATCGGGCAAAATGTGTAAAAAGTGTGGCACATGAAGGAAAAAAACGCAGCAATTTTATTGGATTAACCAAGTATTTATATACGATTACCTCTAGAAATAACCATCAAAGTGTTTGTAAACTTTGCCCTTTTAAGATACTGATAGGTACAATTTATTTGAAAACTACTATGGAAAAATTGTGGGAAAATTTTCCTGCACTTTTTCCTTATATAAGCAGTCAAAAATATCTACGTCACAGATGCTGAAGGATAAATTCAAATAGACTGGTTCCCGATCGCAATATTCAGTATGTTCCACATATACAAATATCTTAATACCTGGAACGTAGTCCCGGGAACCAGGATAAAATTCAAACAGCTTTTCAGTTGTTTTCTAGATGTATTGAATGAATTTGAGGTAAAAAAAAAAGACCAACTTGAGAATTATGATGTGCCACCCGTTGCCTGATTCTTAAACAGAATGGTACTTAAATGACCACAGAGATAAAGCGTCATTATAGTTACTAATTCAATAGATGTGTTTTCTTAGCAAAACTGGTACATGTATTTACCTTGGGATATTCCAGTTAAAAAAAAGTAAAAATAAAACTGGCAGCCAAGTTGAAAACAAATCGGGAACTGATTTTAAACCTAACATATTTTAGTACGGTTACCGCCTCGTGACATCGGAAGCCCGGAGAAGACAAATAAAAATAAAACTGCTTAGACGATGGCATAGGAATTTTGATCATGCTTTTGTTGCTAAATGAGAGGTACGTGATTTACTTCAACGATTGTGGCTTAAGTTTAAATGGTTTGACAGTCTCGACATGGAGGTCGATAAATTGAATTTCGACTTGAAAATTTAGAAACTCGGAACGGCCAACTAGTAGTGTGTAGTTCAATAATGCCGTATTTCGGGGATTTTCTGTGTTCATTCATCAAGGTGTTCGATGTAAACCGTTATCGAACTTGTATTTTTCGCTATCTGTGAACTGTTACGATGCAACGTGAATTTCGGGCGTGCTTTTTAAAGATAAACTGAATGTCATTCGTAATCCAAAATAGAGAACTTAATCCAAAGAGTTCAATATTAACCATTCACAACAATACGTTTGTTTAGATTCATTTGAAGTCGATCCCACTTCCAGTTCTTTACTTTAAGCTTATCCCTATTTCTGTAATTTGATGATTATTTTAGGCGTAAAAATTCATCAATCGAGATAAATTGATTCAGCACATTAGTACTTTGATTATATATGGTATTCATTGACATTTTACTCTAATGTAGATTATGAGAGGTTAGATCTGTACATGGTTACATTTAACTGAGACATCGTGTCATACAAGTGCATATATGCTGCTACTTTATCATGTTTCCATTGAACATGTACCCGGCGGTATATGAATCATATTTTGAAAATTGAAGGTCATAAAATAAGGTGTATCTTAAAATTAAATTTTACTTATCTTAAAATCTATAAGCATGTATAAAATCTTAAAATATAAAAGGGAAGTGTATACGACATTTAAATGAGCTCTTTAAGCCCTCTCGACAGCAAATGTTGTAGCCCCTCATTTATTTCTGGACCAAGTCCACTCATTAGAATTGCTAGACGGCTCACTTTATATGACACTTAATAGCTGTCCATTTTAAACACTCGTTCAACACGAAGTGTATATATCCAGTGCCTGCATAAGCGATCTAGTTCCAGAGTTACATTGTATATTTAGTCTTTTATTATATAGTATAAGAATTGGTATGGTGATCAAAGGGACAACAACCCAATCGGGATGAAAAATGAAAAAATGCAGTGTACTGTAACAATCAACAGTCTAAGTAATGTTTTACTGAAGCCCAGACTTATTTTTCATTTTGTATATCATACATAATCTATATATGGCCCGAACACCTTCAGTTCCTTTGCAATGAAGCAACATGTGGACGATATCTTCCTGAGCATCTCCAAATCATTTAATGTTCCATTATGTGCCTTTTATTGATGATTGTTTTGTATGACCACAAAAATTTGCATTTTTTTGTGCTGTCGGTGTTGTCGAAACTGTATTGTTGTCTTTGGAAATTCTTAAATTTGCGTGTAGTTACTTGCCTTTAAATTGACTCATTGTAAGCGACGACTAAGGATTTTAAATTTTTTTTTATACCAAACAAAATATTATAAATATGAGCTACAATTATTCATTTAAAGGATGTCCTCAGATGCACATATAAATTATTATCCAAATATATCCATGCATGTGCACATGAAAAAAGAAATCATATAAAATACCAAATAGTTATACCCTTCCAAATAAAGTTTATAAAAGTAGCATACATGTATAATACAATTTTTAATCGCGGATGTAGATGGGTAAACGCAATGTATACATCGTGTTGGCACAATTGCTCTGTTTCGGAAAATTTTCCCAGTTACTCATTATCTCTAGTCTTCATTTGAGGCACTGATTGAGATTCTCCATCTTATTATCTCCTATACTTGAAAAACCATTTACAGATAGCAGAAATAAAACAACTGATCAAGGGTGTAGTCCGTGTTGATGCACTTAATTAAACCTTCTCAAAGGCTAGCGGCATTTTTTCCAACACGTGCATATCATTAACTTTGAGTTCGTAATTCAATTTCAACGCAACTTGTGGTATTAAAACAAATATAAATAAAGCAACAAATATTAATTGTCACAAAGGCATTATCCACAATGGTTTCCATAGTAACATGTAAATTATCGATGAACAACACAGCGCACCTGTTGTGCTGATAAGACGTTGACCAATCGAATAATAGATAACTCTTGACTTTCGGAATAGTTCCTGACAGGAAGTTCCAAGGTGAAAAAAAGCTCACATGTTGTATTTCACAGCAGTTGCACCCATCAATGCAATCCTTAATTGAACCTGGCTCATATCTAAAGTGTTCAAACTAGTTAGACTTAGTTAACCATTTCCTATATTTTTGATGACGCCTTCTTTAAACCACTTCTTTTCTGTGGCTTTAGGAGTTTAGCCCACTTGTGCTTGTCTATGGTCATGGATTTCTCTACACTTTTGTTGACTAATTTTACTTAAACGGCTTTCAGCTAATACGTTGACCATTTTTCGGCACAATTGAGGACCAAAAAGAAATTCTGCAGCGGTCAATACAGAAAACATTTTCAGATATTTGTATGTTTAATCATCTTAATACTAATAGCCATGGAACACATTTAACTATTATAAAATATCACCTGGTTAAATTTGATATTAATTATTTCTGGTGAAAGTATTTCACACAGGATACTTTTGGATGTTACCTGTGTTTGAGTTTGTGTGTGGGGTTGGGGGGGGTGGTGTGGTGGTGGTGATGGTGTCCAAAATATGGAGGCCTTACACCTTTGCCTAATAACCCAACAAAATTGTTCAATACCTGTATTTTAAGAAGGTTTTTGACCCTACCAAAAACCAATTTTCTGTGAAAAAAATTAAAAAAAAGAGCATTTTTCTGCCCCTTAGAGGCCCCTTGCTTTCTTCATGGTGACTGTGAACCACACACCTTTTTTAAAGACAATTTCCAGTCAAAAACCCACCAAGTTTGATTTTTTTTACTAAATTTTGAATGATCAAAAACATACTGAATTTTAGATGGAATCACTAAATTTTCTTAAAAGAAATGAAACATCAGCCACAGGCCTAAGGGACCAGAATTTTTTTATCATCAAAATATCATAAAATTATTTTGTTTCCATATTTAGACTGTTATGTGTGTTTTCTGACATGTGCACTTGATATTTTATGCTTTCAGTGCTATACCAAGATTTTCCTCTGTCACCTCTATTTACGGAGATGCAGGAAAATCTTAGCATAGATGGGGGGAAATCTTGGCATAGATAGGGGGAAATCTTAGCATAACACCGAAAGCATTAAATATCAGGCAAACATGGTGATATATGAAAATCTAACTCATTTCTTATGTTTAAGCATTTACACATGTAGATGCTGACCATTTTCATAATTTTTACTGACTTGCTGTTAAAACAGGCTTGCGAAAATTGAGTTGCAGTTACATAGAAGTAAATGTTTTCAAATTCGATAAATTTTGCACAATAGATTAGGAAGTGTGTCAAATCTTCAATTCTTCTTATTACAGCAATTACTTGGTGAGATATAGATAAATATTGGCCTTTTTCAAATATGTTCACCTTTTTTTGCACTTATTTTCATTTTAAAAAGACATCGCAGCTCTTTTTTTTAATAAGTCTACATAATCACTTCTTTTACCTTGTAAAACTTATGTTTTAAAGGAGACCAGTTTTTGGGAATTAGTTTTTTGTTTAAACATTTTTCCTGAAGAGTTATATCATTCAACCTCTGTTTTATACTGGGTAATATATTTTTATTGACATATCATTCAAATATAAATATGAAAGGCCAAGGTTATCAAGAGGATAATACTTTTTCTTTACCCTGAGGTCCAGAGGTCGTAGATTATTTCCCTTTTAGTACTCTAAAAGATAGTGAATTTTAATTAGACATGAGGTGGTTCCATTATTTTACAATTATATATATAAAAAACATAATCTTGATCTTAAGAGGGATTCTATTAAGTTACATGCCACATTAGATGCCTTCCTATTAACACCCAAAATTTCATTGATAAATTTCATGTGAAATTTTTCAATTACTGATCTGTGTCCGTTATTCATATCAAAACTCCATATTTCTCAACAATATAATAATATTAAATTGACTAATGTATTGAGAGGTTTTTCTAAAAAATTATTACATGTAAACTGGTAAAAATGGCTTAAAGTGGAAATAATAGTTGAAAAAAAAGTTAAATTCCCACATTTTTAAACACAAGCTCTGGTGAAGTGGTTACATGCAAAATCTGTTGTACATGTATTTCTTAGGTATTTAGTCATTGTAGAAGTCAGGCAGTATTGAAAAAAAAATCAAAAAATGCATGTCAATTGCCAGGAACTCTTCTTCTCTTGATCTGCCTCTAAATGTTAGAAAGAAAAAGTCACATTAACTGAGTAATCAGCCCTTAAATTTTCATAACAATACATTTCTGCTGTTAAGAAATTTGAAACATGATGTTTGAATATGTGCCTTTTAACATTAACAGGCAATTATGAACCCTTCCTTTTTTCATGTTCTACAAATTTTTGAGTGGCTTCAAATATGTAACAGAAATGGATCACGTTCACATCTGTATAAATACGACAGTTAACTTTTTTCAATTCAGATCAAAGATCAAAATTGAAAGCAATTGCCTAAAGCATGCATATTTGGCAAAGATCAGCATGATTTAAATGTGATATTTAACTAAAACTGTGACAACTTACATCATAGAAAATTGAGATGTTCAATTAAGTATTCACAAATTTTTAATTCAGGATTATTTTTAAGTGAAAATCACAAAGAACTGTGTATTTGCTCCTTAATACTGGATAGATAATGTAAGGAGAAAGAAAACTATGGAAGAGTATTTTATCAGGTTTTACTCGTTTATCTAAAAAACTTTGGTCAGAATGTGATTTAAGGAGGTAGACCTAGGGTATGGGACACAACTCTTACAAATCATTTGAATGTTTGTATTCAGCATTTTATTCAATCTCATGTATGTAACTTGGACTTATTTCATTCTGTTTCATATGAAAGCTTGATAGGCTTTAGTGAAATTGAATATGATACAAACATATCACTGATATCAAGAGTTATGCCCCTTACCCTAGGTCTACCTCTTTAAGCTATGAAAAGAGTGAGGTTTGTAAATCTTTTTTTTTTTCAGTTGTTTGGCAATTTTGATCAAACTAAATTACTAATACATTTTTACTACTTCCAATACAAATCTAGGCACATCTGTAGTTTTCTGAGTTACCATACGGTGGATTATTTTGGCAGGTGTAAAATTTGGTGAGTTTTAGGCTTAAAGGTATTTAAGAAATATTTTTGCATTTCTAATTTTTGCGGATACTAAATGGTGCACGAAGAACTTAAGCCAAGAGTTCATATTAGTGGATTAGACATTGTCATTAGCCGTTGTTCTGAATGCTAAAATGAATCACAAACTAGATTACTTTCTAAAAACAAAATTTCAAAATTTTGAGTATGGAAACTGAAGCTCAGACTGTCTTGCTTGACTCATGTGAACAATGACATCTATGGAAGCAGTTAATCCAACTACATGGAAATAATGAGAAAAAAATTGATGTTGACAGTGTATCAGTTCAATTTGTATTGCCCTAATTGGCTGAGTACTTCAGTACTTTGAAGTGTATTTGTGCCTTTTATTGATTACATAAATCATTAGCAACTAACTTTGCCATAGGCTAGAGCAAATAGATTTTTTGTTTTTGAGATTTTTTAAAATGACAAAATTAATGCATAGGTTGGCAGTCCCTTTTACACAAAAACATGGTTGATTATATACTTAGATGAAACTGGAGATGACTGGAGTGGGCCTCCTTTATGAAGATCCAAGTTAAATTTTACTGGATTGAAAAATGCATTTTATTGGCTATACGTTTTCGTATTTAACCAGTTTCAAGAACTTGGTTTTATAAAACTTGTGTCAAATGTAATTACCAATAAAAGTTGGCCATTATATCAGATATCATTAATTGTATACAGGTATGATATTTGTAGGTATCAGAAGTATTATCATTGAGAATTTTGAGGCTAAATCCAATTTACACAAAAGTATTTTTCCATGGCCTTATTGACAAAGTAGTCAGCTCGTTAGGACATTCATTATGGAAGGACTTTTGTCTAATCTTCCAGTTAATGATATCATGTTATGGTCAGATGGAAGATCTGATTTTCCTTTAATAATCTAAAATTTCTAGTTGTATAGAGATCATTCTCTTTGATCACTATCTTGATGGAGTTCAACAGTGCTTCTGATTTAAGAAGTAAACAATTTTACTTCCGCAGAAATTTACGATACAAATTAGTAGTAAGTATTATAAGGAAATTGATAAAGAGTGTAATTTGAGTTGAGCTACTTGTATTCTGTGGGCTGTAAGAAATTCTGGTCAAAAAATAGGAAAGCGTGTAATTAAATCAAAGTGCTCTTAATTATCAAAAGAGAAAAAGTCTTAGTTCAGCACAGTGTTCACAATATACAGTGAGACCTGTTTAAACCAACCCCCTTTGGACTGTAGATTTGGTTGCTTTAGACAGGTGTTTGGTTTTCATAGGTTTAAATTGTATTTAAACTGACATGTGAAGGGATGCAGAAAGTGTCTGCTATAGACAGGTTTTCAGTTATTCAGAGTTCAGTTTAGACATGTTTCACTGTGTGTGTGTGTATATAAGGGAAGAAGTTGAACACAGGAAGTTGTGTGGAAGTTACACCTAGGAGGTTTTTTTTGTAAGAGTTGTTTTATGGTTTTATACAATGTAATACTGTGAAAGTACTTCTTGTGGATTTATGGATACCAATTCTCATGGATTAGGGAAGAAGCGCATGTTCATATATTCTTGAATTTGTGATTTTGAGGTGTTCAGTATACTCATCAATGGAAATCTCCTTTTCGTTGGGATCAAAATTTCATGGTTAAGCTTACCCACAAAAACCAAAAAAATAATATCCATGAACAACAGTACTTTTACAGTACTGACAAGTTTATATGGAGAGAAAAGGGATGAAAAGGAAATATTGAATTTCATTTTTTGAAATTAGTGTTAGACCAATAGACATTGTCTTTAAAAAATCATGCAGGATTCCATTCAACTTCAGTAACTTGCATTCATTCAATAAAAAGTTTGAAGAAAATTTGCTGTGGTGAAATAAATCTTGCTTGAGCACTGGAAGTTTCAATGGTAGTTTTTTTGTAGAAGTTCTGTGAAGGATTGTTTTGTACAGTGTACTACACACAAGTACTGCTTCACCATATCTGTTCCTTTTCCTATTATACATGGATAGAAGTGGGAAATAGATACAGTGTAAAAGTTTCAGTGGAAAGATATTTTTTGGTCGGAATTTTGATCAAGAATTGTTTTGAACAATGTTATACATATATATATGGATGGAATTTGAAAATAGATATTGTGTCAAAGTTTCAGTGGAAAGAAATTTTTGGTAGGAGTTTTTATCATTATTTTATTGTTTATTAAATTGTACAATGAATAGTTGCACACATATGACAAAATATTGTAAAACAAATCTTGTCCAAGTCACATTGTGGAATTTTTGTCCTGGTATGTGTTCCTTTGGTTAGACAGAAGTAGCTGAAAAAAAACTAATTGTGCCCAAACTTTCACTATGGAACATTTTTTCTGATATGAGTATAATATAGTTTAATTAAAAGTTGATGAATTTTTTTGGTTTAATGATATATAATTGGTATGACAAATTTTGAATTATTATTTACATAATATTATTGTCAGTGTGTTAATGAAAAATAAATGTTTAATTAATTGAATATTGTTTTTCTCAGGAAGTAAGAAACCCTTTCATAATACTACCTTAATACCTTTTTTTTTTATATCTAGCACAAGTTTTGCCCATCAGGTGTTATAAATTCATCTATATTTTAATTTTTCTACACCACAAACTTACACAAGTGGCAATATTTAATTGGCTATTATTCACTTCAGGCGAATGTTTTTATATCTGACAGTTTTCTTTGATTTGATTAAATGTCGTCAATTTTTTTTCATTCTCTTACAACTGATATTTGTGCCCTGGTTGTTATGGTATTTCTCACATGTCGTATTATAGGCATCGAAGATTATTGATCGGGACAGAATCACAACAGGTGCAAATTACAGGTAAAAATTCCCTATCTGTTTACCTTTAGACTATATTTATATCCGTAGTGCTATTATTTACATGATGAACTTTTGATTTTTGGTCAAATGTAATTCTGACAGTAAATATTTATTTTACATTGCAACAGGTGTTTTGACGACATGACAAGATTAGTGGATTATTTAGAGATGTAAATTTCATGACAGATTGGTGACAAGTCAATTGCAGGTTGATATTGATTAATCAACTCATTCAATCAACATCACAATATAGGATTATATGGACAGAATTTTGTTTAGTTTATAGGTAATTATTTATGAAATAATGAGATTTGTAATGATTTTTTTTTCACAGTTGATTTAATGAAGTTACTTAGGAATTTTTCTATAAAATATTCAAATGAGATTAATTTTATTCAAAATTTGTATTTGTTGTCACTGTAAACACAGCAGAGTATCATTTTTTCTGGTGGATTTTTTTGTTTCTAAAATTCATTTAAGGAAAGCTGACAAAATGAAAATATTTGCCTGTTGATTTCAATATACAGTTTCTTGATTTTATATTTTAAATGTTTTTGGTTATTTCTCGATTTGTACAAAGAAGCTGTTATAAGAGTGTTTTTGCCTATATCAGACTTAACACAGCAGGCATGATTTTTAGCGGCAGACAGAATTTCTCAACAGAAAATTAGTGAATTTCTTCAAGTTGCTGTATCAAGCCTTTAAGACATGTACTATAGAGCTTTTTAAGAGACAAAAGAATTCCAGCATGAAAATGAGGCCAATTCTGCTTGGACATTTTTTGTTTTTGTAAAATAAACTGTGTTCCTTTTAACCCTACATAAGCATAGTTGTAATAAAATAGAAAGTATTTGTTGTGCTAAAGATAAAGAGCTACATGTTAAGTATCACCTTGACATATCAACGATAACACATGTACAGTTTGACTAATGTTTTATTTAATAAACTAATTACATGTAATTAAACATTGGTCTTAAACTAAGCCAAGGTCATCCAGGAGTATTAAAATCAGAAACTGTTTTATATATATATATACAATAAAGATTTAGAAATTTGTGGCTGTGATCCATTTGCTGTGAGTTTAAAAGATTGGATTCTTGAGTTTCACAGTTGCGGTACTGACATTGAATGTCACCAGTTGGTTGCTTAAATTTGACTTCTTGGACAAGGTTATGACTCAAAGTACTGTGAAAGTACTATTGTTTGTGGGCTACCATTTTTTGTGGTTTTCTTGGGTGAGCCAGACCACGAAATTTGGTTCCCAATGAAAAGCAGATTCCCTTTGATGGGTGTACTGAAAAACCTCCAAACCATGAATTCAAGAATCCACAAACTTGTGTATTTTCCCTTATCTACGAAAATAGGAATCCATGAATTAAAGTAATTTTACAGTAATTAGTAAACATTTACGGTAGAAAGAGATCATTACTGGTCAATTTCATTAACCTGCAGAAAAATTGTTGGTAAATGAAAAATATGCAGCTAAAACATCAGCATCCAATTCTGTTCTGTCACTTCTTTGTGTGTTTTTTAAAATTTAATTATAGTGTTTTGGAAAGCAGATAATTTTGCCCAAAGTGCATACTTTTTTTTGCCATTAAAACATCAATCAGACAAGGAAATGCTTACCCTTTCGGAGCACTGGATGTTTTTTGTGGGAGTTCATATAGCCAGTGTTTAGTATTTTGTGTGATGTCTTGTTTCTCTTCTTTTCAGTTTATATGTGTAATTTTTTTTATTCAGTTCACTACATTTTATATGTATATTGTTTCTGTTTCATGTATTCGTGTTTTGGCCATGTTTGTGGATTTTTTGTAAATTGTTTCTGTTTCATGTATTTGTGTTTTGGCCATGTTTGTGGATTTTGTGTAGATTGTTTCTGTTTCATGTATTCGTGTTCTGGTCATGTTTGTAGATTTTGTGTAGATTGTTTCTCTTTCATGTATTCGTGTTTTGGCCATGTTTGTGGATTTTGACGGAATCATCCAACTGCTGATGCTTCTATATTTTTTTGCTGATATTTAGAACACTCTTATTAGAATACTGTTGATTTAACCGGGTTTCTATTAAAAAGTACCCCTCCTGAGAACATTTTTGCTGTATTTACATGGATGATGGGCTTTAATGGTCAAAAGTTTTGTACAATCCATCAAAATTATTAATCTTTATGAATTTGGGTGCAGGTGGGTAAAAAAAAATGTGCTGACCTGAGAGAAGGGACACAATATTTTCAGAAACAGTGTTGCTGTATTGGTCATTTTTGTGACTCCTAATTAGTTAAGCATATACAATGCAGTTTCTTCTGAAGACCACCTCAAGTGACAATCATTTCAATGGATTTCGTTTATCTTGCGTTAGTAACTTACGATAACTATTGGATTATGGGAAATACCACAGTTAAGATGTCAATTTTATTTCTTCAGTGAAGCTGTAGTTATGAGGACATTCTAAGAAGGATTTAAATCAGAGCAGGATTTAATTGGACTGAAATTGAATTTTCCATTTCGGAGGTTTCTCTAGGAAAAATAGATGGGATTTTAATGTATGGTAAGCTCCTTAAGTTCTTATTCTCTCTGAAAGTTGCATACGTAGTGCAAGTTAGAATTCTTCATTTGCAACTTGACATTTCTTAGTATATAAACTAAAAAGTATTTTTTCTTTGCAAATTTTCAATTTTGTGTGAATTCCATATATTACTTAAAGCAGTAGTTTAATAAAAAAAAATTGTGTCAGAAAAAGTTCATTTGAAAAGTAAGGCATTTTTAGGATAAACTTCAAATGTACCTTTTCTATGTAATGTTTTAATTTTAAATAGTTTCCAAATCTTTCTTTTCAACCAACATTTTATTTATACAGAAAGGTCAGTTGAAAACTTAAGACATTTTTTAGAATGAATTGTAAAAGTGTTATTTTTGTGGAGTGCTTATTTTAATTTAATTTATTTTTTTCTCTGTTTTAGGCAATATCTTAATCACAAGCATAAGTTCAATTGAAAAGCAAGAAAATTTCTAGTATAAATTTTAAAAGTGCTATTTTTGTGAAGTGCTAATTTTCATTTCCATATGACAGTTAACATAAAATTTTAATCGTAAGGAAAAGTTAATTTGAAAAATAAGACATATTCATGTATTAAGGATGTCCTCTGTACTGTTTAAGAAATAACATGGATTTCATCAAAATTTCTTAAATAACATTTTAAAGTGTGTTAAATGAAATTATGAAAAAAGTGGGGCTCACAGTGCAAAAAATATCAATTCTAAGAAATGGGTAAAACCAGAGGAGCCCCGAAAATCAGACAAAAATAGATGAACATGAGCAGCAAACATCCTTGAATGTAAAACTGACTGTGGGGTGGTTGCTGAGCATGCTTGGGCTGTAATGATACACATACCTCATGACACGATACAATATGCATTGTGATATTAGGGTGACAGTATGATATGATACACAACAGCATGTTGTCCTATGTATTTTCTTCAATTTGGAATGAAGAATATTCAACAGATTGAAAAATGGTGAAGTTTGTTAAAGCCAGCTAAGTTTCATTCTTAGAGTCTGTAACCTTGATCTTAACAATGATTATTGGATTTTTCTTCACAAGACATGCCCTACTTTACCATTTGCATAGTAATTTCATCAGTTGTTTGAAAAAAAGGTATTTTGACCTGAATCATATTGTATCCAAATCTCAGTCAAATAAATTGTATCGTATTGTGACAAAAGCATGCATCCCAATCTCAGTTCAATGTATCGTACTGCATCGATATTGCGATGAATTGTTTCATTCTTAGAGCATGCTCAATGTGCACTTCTGCAAGGAAAATTTGTTTGTTCTGCCCTAAGCTCAATCTCCTGGTATATATCAGGCATGTACATCAGCTGACCTGGGATTTACAAGAAATGGTCTTTTGAATAGAACTTGTTCCATTTGCACTTAAGGACATAAAGTGGCCTTTTTGAATTATAGCATAGATATTTATGTAGTTTATTATATAACACCTAAGTTAAAACACTACCCATAAATGAATTTCTTTCAAGTATTAGTTTGAATGTTTTATTTTCTATTATTTCTCCACTGGTAATCAGTAAGTAATTTATATCTATTGAATAGGAAAGGACTTTGATATTACAGACTTCATTCTCTGTAAGAAAATGCATATATATAGAGCTGTTTCTTTTTTTTCAAATTTAGATGATGTTAATTGAAATTTGTGGTAACTCTTTTTCATATTCTCCATGAAAAACAAAAAAGATGTCCACTGGTCTATTTAAGAATAATAAGGATTTCAAAGGGTTTTGAAATCTTTCAAGATCTTTCATGCTAGAACAAAATAAGAAGAAAAAATACTGTGAAAGTACTTTTATTTGTGAATGCCAATTTTCGTGGATCAGGGAAGAAACACAAGTTCGTGGATTCTTGAATTCGTTGTTTTAAAGTTTCAGTATATACATTAAATGGGAATCTACTATTCGTTGGGAACCATATTTTGTGGTTTGGCTTACCCACGAAAACCATGAAAATTGGTACCCCAGGAACAATAGTACTTTCATAGTAGGTGGGTCAGCGTTGCTCATTTTTGAGATATAAGCATTTTAAATTTGGGTGGGAAAAGGATTTCTCTCGATTTTTCATAGGTTTTCTCTTATAGCAGGTTTTATCTATTAAAACACTGAAGAAATAACAAGGATTTCATAAAAAACTTCCCAAATAATATTTTAAGGTGTGTTTAATGAAATTATGAAAAGAAAAGTGGGAGTCACTGGACAAAAAATATTGATTCTATGAAATGGATAAAACCGGAGCAGTCCAAAAATCGGACAAAAATGTCAGAACATGTTAAACCTGTCTAAAACAATTCCTTTTGGACCAAAAGTTTTGTTTAATAGGCAGGTGTTCTGTTTATAAAGGTCCAAAATGTGACAGACTTAAAAAAATATTGAAAGAGAACCAAGATTCGAACAGTAATCATAAGAATATATTCCAAGGATAAAAATTAGACGGTGAAAAAAGACACACACAAAGTACATGAAATAACGAAAATAACAAAGAATTACAAGTAACCCTAACTCCACTTGAAACTGTGAGCATGGACTAAGTGCACCGGTAGGGTAAGTGTCCTGATTAAGACTGGTTACCAGTTTATCCTGGGCTTTGTGTAGCAAGGTTAAAAACAAGGACATACATGGCAGGATTAGGTTATTTGTAGACAGATAAAATAAATCAAATTAGTGCTTTAAGTAAAAAAATATTTCAAATTTCCAGTTAATGACCAGACCAGTGCCTGATCAAATTAAGCTATGAATTTAAAGATCTATTAATACAAAAACAAAAGAAAATCTGATTGATTTGGTTGAGCTGTATATGAGTTTATTGGTTATTCTAAACTAGTATTTGTTGCCTCATAATGTTCCACTTTATACGTTTTTGTTTTGAATAGTGCTTGGACTTCACAGGTTTCTTCTAATATCCGGAGTTGTGTCCTGTAATATTAATTTAGCAAACACAGTATTTGCTGTCTTTGATGAAAAAAAATTTTTTGAACAGATTATTACATTCACTATGGATAAGGTAGTGGGGACCAATTTGTGTTTAAGATGTCCCACTTAAATCAAACATTTTTTTTACAAAGAATATTAAATTATGGCATGTTGAAATTTTGAATATCATTGATAATGGCCTATTCTGAAGATTTTCATCCAAAATTGCTGAATTCACATCTGTCACTTACCTAATTTTAATCTATGCAGTATTACTAGTAGTAGAATTTTAGTAAAATCAGCCTTAATTGAGATCATTAAACTTTTTGTAAGTTTATTTTTATTTAGGCAGGTGATTTGTCAAGTTTTAAATACTAGTACTATAAAACAAGTAAAAAGAGTTTTAGAAGATGTCTGGTTTATCAATGCCCTCTTTTGTTTCTTCCTTAACCTTGGTTCCTGTTCCCTCTCATCTTGCAATACCTCCTCTTAATTTCTGTCACTGCCATTGACCTGTTTTTTTTCCATGGAAATAATTTTTAAAAAGAGGAAACTGAGGTGAAAACTTTAAAATTTACCATCTAAGAAATAAAATTTTTTGAATATAAAATCAGGTAGTGTGAGGTTCAGTTTAAAATTGACAATGCAGGTCTCTTGAATCAAATTTCCCTTTGCATATGGCAAATGTTTAGCCAAGGGAAAGTTTATTTTATAAGCTTTCCATGCTTTATGTAGATGGAGCATTAGTAACGTCCTGTATATGTAGAATGTAAGACCAGAACTATGAATGGCTAAAATATATTCTGATGGATTTGAAAAAAATTTTCACACAGAAGTAAGCTATTGTGCAAATGCGGAGGCACTGTTTTGTCTAAAATACAACATTGAGCTCCATCCATCATAGGTATATCCTAAAATCACATGAAGTTCTATTATGAAAAAATTCATATATGACAGATTTCTTTAGATAGCATAACATTTCAGTGACTTCAAATTAGTGGTAGTCTGGGCCCTGGGGTTATAGTGAAAATATTAAGACTTAGAATGAAAAAGGGGTTGCTTTTCTTTAACATCTAGTAGCACATTCATTTTGAGCTTGACATGACGCATTCATTTACCTTGTGTTCAGGGTTAAACATTTATTGTTGTATCATGCTGCACATAGTGGAGCATTCCATTGATGTCAAATACTTAGTTATAAAGATATTCTATGTGGGATATTGCATGTGCTACACTGCAATTAGTTTAATTGTCTTTTTGACATTAACTGTAATTTCTTAATTAGGTTCAGGTAGAAATTGAATACACTATCAATATCCACTTTAAAATTGACATTTCAAATATTTGTCTCCCTCTTGCTAAACAATTAAAATTAAATTAATTACAGTAATCAATCATAATTTTATTTTAATGTTTTGAAACTGTTAGTGACACTCCCTTGATTTATATGGTGAGTAATGTTTTACCAATACATTCTATATTGCCATATTGAATTCAGATATTTGAAAAGCTGGTAATTCATAAAGAATTGTAATTTTTGGCAATATTGATGGCTTGATAGAAAGGAAATCGTATCAGAAAGAAGTTAGTGGTACTACAGATTTTTTTTAAAACATAAACATTTTTATTTTTTACCAAATTTTTAAATATTTTGAAAGAATGGCACTATTTGTTCATTTAAAAAAATGCTGATTACTGGAACATAATTTTTTTATTTTCTGTTCACTGCTTGGCTTCAAACCATAATCTGAGGTAGAATTGAAACTTGTGATTTATTTAAAATGGTTAAGTTTTAATTTCATTGCCAAAAAAAAGGGAGTTTTTTTTGTGTAATCTGTATTTCTGTGCAAAGCAGAATCTGTTTTATTAGTAAATTGTTCTCATCC
The DNA here is from genome assembly GCA_037379345.1 of Perna viridis. Lineage (NCBI taxonomy): Eukaryota > Metazoa > Mollusca > Bivalvia > Mytilida > Mytilidae > Perna > Perna viridis. The sequence continues at coordinate 9,812,877 of CM074521.1, read as the reverse complement.
TGAAATGCATGAAATATCTGCCATTGGAAGTTAAACCATAATCAACCAATCAATGTTTAAATTCCTATGTCTCTACCTGTTACATATAGCTCTACAAAACTATTCAACTTTTTTTTCAACAATAACAAATGTTGTTAAAGCCTGGACACCATGTATTGCTAAATTTCTTTTATTAGATAAGGCTAGAATAGTCTGGATTATATATAGAATTAAGGGTAGAAATCTATGATAATTTTCAGTTGATTTGCGACAGGTGCGAAGATATGAAAATCAATGTCTGGTGAGGATTGAACAGAAATAGTAATACATTACATTGTGTGAGATTCATAAAGGAGTAAATAATTGGAACACCATGTAAAAGCTTACAATTTAAGGTAAGTCAAAATTTATTCGGTAATTTCATGGATATTTTGAAACCTGTATAAACCAAGCCTCCTTTTGGCTTAAAATGATTTGTAGTTTCTGAAGGTTTTCATTTATACATGATGGAACCATATTGAGATTGATATGAAGGGACTTTCAAGTGTGCCTGGTTTAAACAAGTTTCTGATTTATTCAGGGTTGGTTTAAGACAGGTTTTGCTGTTGTTGACAAATCTTAAACCAGAGGTTCACTGTATCAGTATAGTCCTAACACTTTTCATAAAATACATTGTAGTATGGTCAATTTATTTGTAAATGTTTTTGGGGAAGGGGATTGAACCATGGAAATAGATAAAATATTTGTAGATAAAACCTGTCAAAGAAAACCCTGATTAAACTGGAATTCTGTCTTAACCAGTTACAGGTCCTTTCCTGACATCTTAATGCATTTTGGACCTGGGTTAAACCAACACCTCCTTTAACATTACAATTTCTTATGAGATTAAGGCCAAACTTAAAATTAAGTTTGGTTTCCCTTACCCTATCTACCCATAAAAATTGGCCCTACCATGATTTTATTCCCATTCTCTGACAAGATCTTAGAAAAAAAATTCAAAGCAACATTTTTCACTTCTCAGATCATATTTTTTACAGAATCATATGAACTTCGGGAAAAAATATTTTCCCTACCTACTTACCCAAAAGCCAGGTGTTAAGGTCAGGTAAATGGTAATCAACATCATTGTAAGTGGGGCCTCAGATGTATGGTTTAGGGAGGTGTCACTGTACATACCAGAATTTCAGCACCAAATTATTCCTACCAGCTAGATAAAGTTGAAAGGTCAGAGGTAAAAAATAATCCAATTATAAGGGATCATTTTACTCAATTTTTTTTGTGTGTTTATGAAATTATTAGCTTGCTCAGCAAAGAGATATATAAATATTTGAGGACATATTTTTGACCAAACAAAAAAGAAAAAAACTGACTCATCTGCTGACCTTTATTGAATAGCTAATTTATTAGTGATTTGTGCAGACCTTTTAAAAAGATTCATCTGGACATTGGCTTGAGATAGTCTATGCTGAAACCTTGATTCAGTGGATTAAATGTCTGGTACTTGAAAACAAGTGAAATTGTACATAGTGGTATATATAATAATAGCTTGAAAAGACCTTTAGTTCGTTAGGTTTGTATCATCATTGAATCCAGTCGGAGAGGGGGGTGGGGTGGGGGGGGGGGGGGTTGGAACCTCTATATCGTTGGAATTTAATTTAATGAGTTCTGTGCTATGTATTACAAAATCTCCGGATCTGCACTGGTGTTAAAAGTTAATCAGAATACCAAATTGTCACTAGCTCCAATGACAATTAATAGCGTTAGGCATCTGTCTAGTAAATCACAGTGGAATGTATTGGGGTTTGACCCGGAAGCATCTATCTAGTAATTCACAGTGGAATATACTGGGCTTTGTCCCGGCCAAGAACCTTTTGTTGACCTATAAAATGGACACAAGACCTATATGTATTAAAATAATTAAGTACAGATCAATATTAGATTCAGGCAAGTCTTGTAGCAATGGTACAAAAAAAAAAAATGGTGAGGTTTTACTGTACCTTTACACCAATAGAGGGGAGAGACTGTTTCACCTCATCTGCCTGTTGGTGATATCTTTTTTTATCCTGCAATGAGGTTATTTGTTAAACGAATAAAGGTATATGGTTATTTTTTTGCTGTATCCGTACATTAGCAGGTTATCGACTTTCTGGCTCCTCCCACTCACGTGATTGGCAGAACTACTTTTTCTGGTATGCATAAATTAATCATGGCCGCCATCATAGATACGATATAAACAAATTGCGATTATGTATCTGGTTAATCTTTTTTTCGCTGTTTTGTTTCGTTTTCACTTTTTTTAGCTGAATGAAATAAAAGATTTTATGTAAACCAAATAATGATTTTGTTTGTATTTTTTTCACCGTCATATATATGGCAAATTCCTAATCTCGTTCAGATTTGATTCATTATCAGTTTGCAGATGACTTCCCCTGTCATTTCAGTCATGTCTGACTCAGAGCCAGAGTGTCCGTCACAATTTAACATAACCTGGTCCCCACTTAACACTACATTGTAGATCTGCCCATACAATTGCCTCCTCTTCTTCAAAAATCTCAAACAAATATTTCAAATCCCAAAGAAACTAGTGCACAAATTTCACCCCTTAAATCTACTGCCATATACCAAGCAGAAACAAGTCAGCTTCCACCTTTCTCGAGAAATTCAAAACTTTAATGTTCTTAAAATCGACTTTACAACATTCAAAATATTTGTATTTATTGTTCATTTTACTTATTTGTCTCTTGGAATTGAATAAACTTTGATACATTGCTTATTTTATTCAAACAGCTTTGACAGATTATATGGTGCGGATTGAATTTCAATGTTTACTGAGTCATGCGCCATGTGTATTAATTTTTTTCTTCCGGTTTAACAATCGGGGTTTCTCAGGGGATATGCATTTTAAAATTTTATTTTAAAAATGTACACACGCACAAAACTATTAATATAACAGGATAAAAACAATATAGGTACATAGGTACATTGTCGAAAATTATTGAAGATATGTGTAATCTGCTTTGAACGGGGGAAATAGCTTGGCGGAGCCTCGCATTTCCTACCCGTTCCGTCACCTTATCACATATCTTCAATAATTTTCTACAACATACCTATATTGTATATGTAACAGTTTCCCTTACAACTGATTGTAACAGGTACTTGATATTTTGACTCCGGCTTTATATTGGTGTGCCATATTGTGGGATTTGATTTTGGGCCTTGGCAACAACAACTTCTCTCTTTGTATAAGGATTTTCAGGGGATCAGAAGGTAATTTTATTCAGTTTTCTTTTTAGTGTTTTCATTTTTTTTAATTCTGTTTGTTTGTTATTGTTTAGCTTTGCTGTATACAATTCACTTGCCATTCCCTCTGTAATTTATTTTACTCAATAATCAACAGTTGACTTAACAATTTTTTACTTATAATGCAAGCCTTACTGAAAATGAAAATTAGATGGTTAGGTATCCATTCTTAATATATACTTTCGGTACACGAAAATCTGCTCTCCAATAAATAATTTCCAATGGCCTTTTTGGACTTCTATGAAATTCCCACAGATGGAAGCTTTACTACAATTGTAGGCTATCATTTTGTCAAAAATCATGGTCACTATCACTAAAAATAGAATTTTGCAAGACAATGTGCTTTGAGCACTACATAATGAATTTTTAGATATGAAACCAAAGTATCAATATACCACTTCCTGCCAGATTCTTATTATGAATGTTTTAAATTGTATGTAGCTGTTGGCAGTGGCTCCTCAGATATGGACATTCACCATCCAACATGCTTAAAAGTCATCAATTTTTCATGACCTCTTGGAGAAACTTTCACCTCCAAAGATTGTATGCATATGAATATATTCATTTGTGTCCATTTTAAGATAAAACATCTAGATCTACAATGGCACATTATGTTGCTGGCCTTTAGACATATTGTGAAGGTCTGGAAACAAATAGCAGTTGACAATGAGTTGTCTCTAGAGAGCTATATAGTGATGGTCTTATTGTTCTGATAATTAATTACTTTTCACATATCGTGGATTGTTCTATCAATCATATGTGCGTGAAGAATAACTTTTTAGGAAAGAAACTCAGCAGGTTTTTAAGTATGATTATAGCTGACATTGTTAATAGAACCATGGGTTTTTGTATAGAAGAAAATTGTAACTAACAAGTACTAATTCTTTTTCACAAGTGTATCTGATAGATAAAGAATAGCTTAGCTTATAGTTATCCTTTCCTCTTTCGACTACCCCGGACTTGACTTTTTTGAGTAACTCGGCGGTTGTTTTTAGAAAAGCAGGGGATGCTTACCCTACTGGTGCACCTGGTCCATGCTTCCAGTTTTTAGTGGAGTCAGAGTTGCTCATTTACTTTTGTTAATTTGTATGTGTTATTTTAGTTAATAACTTTATGTTATTTGTTGTGTTTGTCTGTTTTCCATGTCTGGTCTTTGTCCCTGGATTACGTTATTTTGGTTTCCGCTAGAATCTTGGTTCCCTTGATTACTTTTTAGAACTAAATGAAGTTGTTTCTCCACTTTGGAAAAATGCAGTGATTTTTTTTTTTTTTATTTTGTAGTTTTTAAACATGAGACTTTATTATTTTATGCACAAGACAATATACTGTACTATTATTCATGGGTTACCAATTTTCCTGGTTTTAGTGGGAAAGAATGTATAAATATACAGCTGTGCATTTTCTCAGTCCAACTCACAGCTTTTCTATCTTAAACTTATGTATCAAAAACAAAAATAATCATGAAACTGTGAAAAACTAAATGATGGCTAGATGCACCAAATAAAGTGCTATATTAATTAAGAAATTTTTCATTTTTGACCTGAGAACTGTAGTGAGCATGATAATTTCTAAATTTTACCATCAAGAGTTGAGAAATATTTTAGATAAACAAAAATGGCTGAAAGAGAATGGATTTCTCCCATAACAATAATTGCAGAAACTAGGAAAATGCATCACTGAAATGTAATCATTGCCTCATAGTTTTAAAATTGTTTTCAAATTTAATTACATGTTTTCATTAAGAATGGTGTTTAAGCATTTTTTCTCGCATCCAGGATATCATTTATTGATCAAGGGTTTTAATGTGCTAAAATGCTATTTTTATCTGAGAGCTGTTATTACATGCATTGCTAAGGGTGTTAATTTTCTTCAGAGATTGAATTTTTACACATCTCTTTTTAGAATTATGTGAATGAAGGCATTAACAAAATTATCAACTCTCAAAGGAAGGCTACAATGTAAGAAGGATTTGAAATAAGCTGCTTTGCCCCCCCCCTTTTTAGTTTAAAAAGTGCCATTTTTCTGGAATGATAAATCAGAAAATAAAAACAATTAAAAATGAAAAGAAGATTTCATGAATACATACTGGTATTGTTCTATTAAATTATTTAATTTGATTCCAGTTGTATGGCATATACTTGACAGACATACAGACAGGCAGACAGACAGATTGACAGAGCTTCAAGTAAAGGTTTATGAAAAGGGGCATTGTCCAGACAACATTATTCAAATCAAACATGATAAAAGTGTTGATAGATGAACATCCACTCTCTTTCTCTCTCTCTCTATATATATATTTTGTACCATGTTTATTCTGGGGAACATGGTTGCATTTTCAGCTGAATTGTCTGAAATGGGGTATGATTTTATCAAAAATTTGTATTTGTAATTTTGTTTTACCATATTATTTTTTACTTTCTCAGAGGTATTAAATACACTTTCTACAATTTTCCAAATTTCAGAGATTATACTTTTTTTGCAGTAATTTAATAATTACTTTTCACCTGGCATGCGGTTTTGTCATAATGGCACAACTATATCAAACTGATGTATGTTCTACAAAAAAATCAAAATAAAGTATTGATATCAGCACAACAAATTAACTGGTTTACGGTTTGTTGGTTGCTTATATTTCAGGATTCGTCACAACTACTGAGATAACTTGTCTTTGGTCACTTAGTGAAGAACTGAAATTTGATCAAACCTATTAATCATTGGGAAGGGATATAATAGAATATCTGACAGTGTTCATTATCGTTCCTTTGTTGTTCCTGATTGTTTTGTTTTTACATTGTGTAGGTTTGTAGCCGTTCTAAAAACTGCTGTAAATAATCGTTGTCTTTGATAGGATATTGTGATAATCTGACAATGTTGGAAATGTCAAAGGTTTTGGAGAGTTTAATTGAAAGGGCTTAATTTTCACTTGCTTTACCTTATCCTTTTGTTTCTTTGTTAGACTGTTTATGGATTGCAATTGTTTGATATTTATTCTTTGAAATTTATCCTGCAACTATAAAGTATCTTCTACAGTCCTTGAACCGTTCCACGCAAAGATTTGTCGGACCGATGACTGCTAACTGATTGATTGCTGATGGATCGATAGCTGATGACCGGTGACTGATCTGATCGCAGTTTTGTTATGTGAAATGACATATGATCTGTTAGAAATGAAATAAGTATGAAATGAAAGTATAAATTGATGTTTAAATCTATTGCATTGTGTAATTATGTGTAAAATTGACAAAGAGAACAATGGAAACCATAAAATATATTGACTGCGCTGTGGTCAAATGATGCAATTACCAGTTTAATGGATCAGTTTGACAGATCAACGACTGATCAGATACTGATCTTTGATTGATGACTGATTGTAATTTTTGTTCCACGGATCAGTTCAGGTACTGTACGAAGAAAACTGTCCAAATGGAACCTATTTTGAACTGTTAAATATGTACATTTAGGTTCAAAATACATTAAATCTGATATATAAGTACTTCAGAAGATATCTGGTTTAGACAGGTTTTTGGTTTATTCAGGGTTCAGTCTAGATAGGATTCATTTCAAATACAGGGTGTGGAATAGACCATTGCTGTATTGGTATAAAAACATTACATCATCTTTTTAATTTTTACATTTTTCATTTTGAGCATCTCCTAGAGAAGGAAACAGGTAACCAGTTTATGGGTGCTCCCTAATATCGTCCAACATTCAAGCAACAGAATGATATAATAGATGTTGTTGTCTTCATTGTCGATAGCATTAATTTTCATTATTAATGATAACTTAAATATAACTTCTTCAATCTTTTTGAAATTTTAACACATTGTTCCTAGGGACATGGTGGAGGGCCTTATAGTTTTCGGATGTTTTTACCCCACGTTTGTAGAAAATTAGGGGCTGAAAGTGGGATATTCAGTATCGTCATTATATTTGATAGAAGAAAGTTATTGTTGATCCAATTTTTAGGATTCAAATGTCTACCCTTTTGTTCCTTTTGATATTCTGGTTGAAAAGATTTACAGGGTAGACTTATGTTTCACCATTTTGGAGTGAAAGAGATATGAAGTTGAGCCACAGGTACAAAAAAATGATACATTTTTTGTCTGATTTTGAAATTTGTATCCATTGAATTCACTATGAAAATCACTGCCTCCATTTTTCAATCAGATTTCAGAATTCACATACCATGTATGGTTTCTGAGTTATAAGGGGCCAATTGGGTCAGCCACCCCCAAAAGAAACGTTTTTTCAGTTTCAGTGATCGAAGGAAAAGGTCTTTGATAAGCACCTTTAAAGCAACACTTGTTTCACCTTTAATTGAATTTCAAATTTTGCGCTATATTGTGTCCAAACTGGTTGTTGTGTGTGAGCTGTAAGTCCCTATAAGTGTGTCAAAAGCTAATATTGTTTCCACACTTGCTCCAAGTGTACAGAGTTCAACATGCTGTTGTTTTATCATGCTGCATTTCAAAAGCTCTTTATTCTAGTAAAATGTACTTTTTCTGGAGAACTCAATTCAGTTCACAACTGTCTGCCATACAGGAAGTAGGTCATTGCCACTTTAGATTTTAATCCACTTGTGACTTTCTAGTGAAATTTGCCTCCAATTGTGATCAACTACAGAGAATCTTTAAGTGTAAGTCTTTGTAAGAATCAGGCAAAAGTTCACCCAATTATGATTTCTCTATTTGTAAATACCTCTGCATCACTGAAATTTTTCAGTAGAATATTAGAAAAGTGACTGTGAGTATCTGTACTATAAATGATCACGTTCAGTGAATTTCAATGAAATTATATATGAAAAATCTTCCTGTTTTTCCGTGATTCTGGCGGTGCAAATAGTCAAATTACACTTTTGGTATTGGTGGGTTTTATCATACCATGTTTCACCCACTGTCTGATTCTTACAGGGAAAAAACTGTATTGATAAAATTTCTTACAGGAAAAGATTCTTGTTACACTGTTATCAAATTGTCATTTTTCTTCAGAAATTTTTTTTTTACACCCCCACTTAAAAGGAGGGCATGCTACTATTTCACCCTTGTGATGTCTTGTCCATCTGTTTTTAAAATCTTAGCAAACTTTGGCCCTTGCTATTTCATCAAACTTAAGTTATTTACACTTTTTCTTTCATGTCCTATAATAGTCAAAAATTCCCCTGCAAAATAGTTCATACCAAATTGGCTTAGTTAGGCCTTTATGTTGATAAGCTGTTTCTTCATGTACTTGTGATAGTAACTTAAGTTTGTGAGAACGCTCTAATGCATTTTGTAGTACAATCAAATTTTATAAATCTAGTGATCCCGAAAATAACATTATGCAAAAATAAAAGCAACTTATTTGAGAACAAATCCATGAAATTTTTGCATAATTAGCTACACGGCAGAATTTTTATTACAATATGTTACAAATGAACAAATTGAAGCAGTTTTGCAGTATATGAAAAACCGCCAAAAAAGAAAACCAACACAATTATTTTCCTCTTTCTTCCATTCTTATAACGATTTCAACATTTTATAAAATTTTGGAAAGAAATTCTTATGTATGATGGTAAAACAGCTGAACTATACATGTGTAGTTTAGAAATAGGTGCAGATAGTAAGATCAAATAGGTTCAAAATCTGGGCAACTGTATATCACAGCCACTAGATGTTTGGTACACAACTTCAGTATGGGGTCCCATATCACTGAATGGGATTTCAGGCCTGTTACACTTCTACTATTTATCAACTTTACTGCAACCCGTTCATTTCTCTCTGACCCATATTTGTTTTATTTTGTTTTTATCTTTTTGTTTGCAACTTTTTTATCTAACAAGTAACGGCAGGGCAGTTAATTTTAATTTCCTATTATATATCTATTTTTTGTTTTAGAGATGGAAAAAGTTGACATTGACAGTATAACCCATCCATGTCTTGTCATAGATACTGGACAAGTCCAACAAAATGGACACATAATACAAAAACTAGAATCAAGAGCGAAGTTACTTAATGGGACATCTGATAAAAATGGACTGGACAGCCATTCAAATGTCATTAGCATGGATGGGACAATATCGCCAAATAGTTTGCGTCCAGAGACGCCCGCTTCAGCAACAAGGAAATCAGCATGGGAAAGAGCCAGAGAAAAATATAAAGCTCAGGAGTTGGAAAGTAGTAAGAAAAAGACAAGAGTAAAATCTTTCTTGGACCCTGATGAAAAAATTGAACAGAAAAAGTGTCTGAATTTTGAAAGTATTAAATTATTGTTGAAATCTTGCCATTTTGAAAACAAAGAATTAGAGACTTTGTATCAGCGATACTTTTTCAAGCTGAATCAGATGAACCTTTGCATATCAATGGGATTTATATGTGTTCTAAGTGCAGTTTTGCTACTGACGTACTATGTTTACGGGGCCACGATGCCAGCTCGTGCAATCAATTTTGGAATTTTTTGCTTGTTATGTATATTCTTAGAATTTCTTTGTAATCGATCATCGTTTGATAGACAACAAATGCTGATTTCCCTTTTTGTAATCATTCTATTTTTCTGTATGTCATCTGTCCTTGTTTCTCTTGACAATTCACCGAAATCTGGATCAGATGGAGTCTGGATCAATGTAGTGTTTATTTACATGATGTACACATTGTTACCTGTACGACGGAGAGTGGCTTGTTTGACGGGCTTTGTACTGACATTAATCAGTGTTACGTGTAGTGTTAGTTTGATAAAAGACAAGGAGTACCGAATCAAACAGGTAAGATGAGTGAACAGGCGTGGACTTATATGTCTAACTATTGTAAGACACAGACTCACAAAACAAACCGGAAATTGTTGACAGACTAGGCCTGGGTTTCATTTGCTCAAATCCAATGTCCCCTGTAGACCTATAATCACTTCTTGATTTACTAGGTATCACTTCTCAAGATAATAGGCTCTGCTGTATATGATGGGAATAAATTCACTCACGAGTATGAGCACTCTTTATTACAAATCCACAGTGTTCTGTATTAATTTGCATTAAGGGAGGGTGTTAAGTACTGTTTGGCAGAGGTGTAATGATTGGTCAAAATTTTAATTGAGGAAGGATTGAGGAAAATCTCAGGAAAAGGGAATTTTTTTTAAGAAACCAGGCACTGTCAACTCACAATTCAAATAGATATTAAAATTTACTTACTTCTATGATGAACTCCACAAAATGTATCAAGTAAACTTAAAGATTGTGTCAGTATAAAACTGGAAAGCAAAAGTTTCCATTGGTTTTTAGGAAATGGACCGCTGAAGGAATTTGACTTAACTTCCTCAGTTCAGCAGGACACACGTGAACATATATTTTCAATGATCTTTTTAATTTTTTCCTCTAAATGAGTGGAAATGGTAGTTAAAATTTTCATTAAATCGATGGGTAAAGTAGTCTTATAATATATGTACATGTAATTTTGAAATTATATAAAATGTAACAGAATTGCTCAGAATTAAAATGTGTAGTGCAAGAATGAGTTACCCACCAGACAAAGTAATTTGACCTGCTCAAAAGTTGATGAAATCTCTTCTTAGTAATTTGACTCTGTAAAGAGCAGACACACATTTATATTTTTACTATCACATAAACTTAAGGGAAACTTTAAAAAAAAACTTATTATATATATCAGAGAAAGTTTAATGCTTAGATCTTTTCTTATAAGTAGAAAAACATTTCTCATCCGCAGTCGGTATAGTTTCGGTTTTTACCCTTTGACCTTAAAGACACTCTTCCTTGGAAATGCAAGTCACCTGATCATAATTCTGTTTCCCGATTGGTCAAATACTAATAACCTAATGGTATTTGAAAAAATTGTATCGAAAATTGAAATTGCATGCCATGTGTCGAAAATTATAAGTAAAAAAATAAATTTTACTGCATTGGCTTTCTTTTTTTATTTAAAGATTGTACTTGTTTACCATTGTGTTTTGTTTTTCTCTCCTATGAAAAATTTCAAATTATATTTAAATTTTCATTTGCCATTGCTATAACTATACATACTTACAATGAAATTTGCAATAGCTTATTTGCGCTTAAAAACATGATAAAGACATTATCTTGTCTTATCTTAGTTTTTAACATCAACAAGTCAAATTTCATTTCGCATTCCTGACTTCTTATTTGCAGGGGATTTCAAATGCATTGATACTTATAGCGACAAATATAGCAGGAATATTCACACACTGGTCAACGGAGTTTAATCAGCGACAAGCATTTTTGGAAACAAGACGATGTATCGAGGCTCGACTGACTTGCCAGAGAGAGAATCGTGAACAGGTACTGTAAAATTATTAAGTAGCACTCCAGCTAAGGATCATGCAAAATGTGATTCATGGGTAAAAAGCCTACATATTATTATTTTTGATATTTTGTTTGAAATGTCATAGTAAACAGAAATTAACATGTGGTTTATCATATCACCCATGCTCTTAGGAGATAAAAATTGTGTAGAATGCACTGTAGATTTCAAAATTAAGGGAGATAACTCTGTAAATGACGCTCAAATACAATAGAATCTACTGGACTTTCAATGTTGATTATCTTCTAAGAGCAGGCAGATTTGAATGAATAATTACACATTTCATAGTATATAGTAAAGACCCATAAAACAACTTAATTACAAAAATAAAAATATGTAGCCTTTTTTAGGGTGTATCACATTTTTCAGATTTTGCATGATTCTTACAAAGACAGCTACTTAATTTTCATGGATTCTGTCAAAGGAACACATTCGAGGGTATCAAATTATGGGTTTTCAAAAATAATATTAGTGTAATATGATGTCGAATAATCCATTTTGCAGGTGCTGTTTTCGCAGTTTTCTGTCCATTGCGAAAATAGTAAAAATTAGTACACTGCTAATAATGATACGTTTACAGTATTTAATGGACCATAAATGGGACCTCAATTTTTATACCCCACCATATGATGTGACAAAGTATTATGTTATACCCTCCTAAAAGTTGCATGAATTTTTTTGACACTTTGCACATTTGTTTAGTACCATTAAATACAGGTTAAGTCATTTTCAGCAAAATCCAAAATATATTTTTTGAGTTAGACCATTTTGAACATTTTACTATCCCCCTTCTTTCACAATTACTCAGCAGGGTATCACATTAATAACCTATTTTTGCCTATGTAATAGGTTTAGATCTGAACTACAAGCATCAATTGGGCATATGGACATTTAGTTTAATTTCTCTCCATATGTATGAATGGAAGTCTTATTAACATTTGTGGGAATATGGGAATATTATAGTGAAAAAGAATTTTTAATTTTTTTAAATATTTTATTTTGTTTCCTTTCCTTTAAACAATAGGTAAACTAAAATGTAAGTTTTTACTATAAACCCTTAAAAAAAACAGCCTAAGGCCTAGGAAAAAAATGTCTGTTTTTAAAAGGTTACTTTGGATGAAAAAAAAAGGGTAGGTAGGTAAGTAAAATTTCTTCATTTTCTCAAATTATTTTGTAGAGATACATACAGGAGAATTACTTGACTTTGATAGTGCTCAACTAAAAAATGTTAGCGTAGCAGCATTTCATAAAAAATACCAATAAAACATGCTCCAGTAAGCAGAAATGTAGGGTAGGAAGGGTTAACTTAAACAAATGTTTTTTTTCTCTTGCCTGACAGACTATTTGCCTTTAAGGAATGGTAAGAAAATATCAACCAGATTATTTGTTTGCATAGAACGTTCTTATTCTCCTATGCAAAAGATGTATAAACTCAAACATAGTTACTGCTCAATCAAGAATAGAATTTATATATAGTGTTAACATTACATATTTTAGACCTTTTTGAACTCACAATCCAATTGAGCTGCATTAAATGTCTGTGGTTGGACAGGAATGAAAAACAAAGGATTTTATTCAACAGGCCTTAGGCATGCAAATTGTTCTTTAAACATTAATGTAGGGAACAACTAATTTTTGTCTTCATTATCTACTAAGAGACCAATTACTGATAATCAGGTTTCCGCAGCTTTTTATGGCAGTAATCAAATTAGGAGTGCTTGTCTTTATCTTATTTATCTTGACAATAACCTTTTAGGACAAAATTCTCGCTCAAGGCCCTGATTGTTTTTTTTTCTATGGACAATGAATTGACTTTGCTAGAATATGATACTGCTTTTACTTCTTATTGAGTTCTATTAATAGCCAAGGACAACAAAACTAGGAGAACAAAATGTATTTTCACTTTCAGTTAAAGGGAAAGACCATCTTTGCATTAAGTTAGGCTGTTATGATAAATCATACCCACGTAAACAAAAATAAATAACCTTTAATGCAAAATGCGCTTTTCTAAAATGCTCATGGCTATGCAAAGTTCGAAATGTTTGAAATATATGTAAATGGCCATCTTGCAGAACTCTCCTATCTGAAGGAAGGTCATAGCCAGATTTTATTGATTTTTACAGATAGTTTCGATTGGCTCATGACGTCACTAAGTCGGTTTGGTACTGGTACAAGTACTGCAAATAATATGTAAACAAAGAATATTCCGTAAATAATTCTACGATCATGTTTATCTAATCACCTAAACACGATGACTTGACAAGCTTGCGATTGCATGAATGATAAAAGAGAAATGTTCCAAAAGTTTGTTTGCATGTTGTGCCTCAATCTCTTCTTCTATTTATTTTTGGTTGAATTTATAGGGGAAAAGTCCCAAATTTGTGATTTCTTCGGACATCGTAATCAATTACCTATTTACTTTCACTTTACAAACTGACTTTGTGACATCACAATTCAACCGATCATGGTGGCGCCCATAGGCGCGGGAAATTAAGATTTCCTAATTATAAATCTCGATTAATTAATTAAGAAAAGGAAATTATTTTGTTTCAATTTAACTTTCATGAATATTTAACAGATTAGTTTCGATTATTTATGACTTTCACAATAACATGGTCTTTTCCTTTAATATGTCCATTTAAGACCAAAAAATAATATGTCTGTTTCCTGCCACCCTACCTACATTTTATGGCCATTTTGGCTCAAGCACTGCTAAAGTCTAGATTATTTCACCATTAACTAAATGTAAAATGTTTTTTTTTTTTGAAAAATAGAATAATTTATTATAATGATAGCAGTATTTTATCGAATGTTCCCAGTGTAATAAATTTCTATAATTCGGTCATTTTCCTCTCGCACCTTCTCCCACCAAAACGTCACAACTTTGATATCAATCCACCTATCGCAGAATTTCAAATTCATGTTGAAAATATCGATAAATTATGAAGAAAATCTATATAATAAATAGGATAATCAATTGGTTATCGTGAATAACCAAAATATGATCAGTCGTGCCAAGAACGCATAAAGAACGTTTGAGGATTTAACTCAGAACAAGTTCCATACGCTTGTTAAATCTAGGAATTCTTCGGCACATGTAATAATATTTTAGTTATTCACCCTTTCCAATTAATTATCCTGTTATTCCCTACCTACAAACCCTATTTTTTTCTGCACAAACTGATCATTCGTAATTTTTCATTGGTAAAAAAGACATGGCCGATGCTACAAAAAATATAACGTATGGGTCAAAGTAATTTGTTTGCTACTTTTACCTCAACTGTAGAAGAGAAATGAAGATGAAGGCTACTCATAAGATAAGCATGATATCCTGAGTTGACTGGAAATATTGACATTTTTTTTTAGGCGTCCAATATCCAAATGGCTGCCATTTTTCCGACCAATTTCACCAGTTGCTTGAACTCGAATGATTTTTGGTTTCTTGTAGGAACATCATGTTCTAAATTAAATGGTGATGATGAAAGTTTGTTCTGGGTGGCCATTTTCCTGCTGATTTTTATATTTGCTTTGATTTCAACAATATTTGGTTCATATAGTAAACATTCCTGAGTTGAATGGCGATAATGAAAATATTGTATAGCCATGGTTTAACTTCATTGTATGTTCTTTTTCAACAAGTGTATGCTGGACTAATGCTCTTCAGACCCAGTGGAATAATGGGGCATAGGGGACCCCTGCCCAAATTTTTCAGAGGTTCTAAAACAATTTAAAGGCATTTCCAACATTTTACAGTGCCTTAGTTACTCAGTTGAACTTACATCATTCATCATTATATGCTTTTTTTTCAGCAATTTTTTTTTTGTAAAAAATGGTAACAAATCATGATACCTTTACTTACTTAGTTAATAGGGCATGGTTTGCCAGGTGAGCAATTCAGGATCTTTTCTTGAAGGTAGCTTTTTTGCTCAACAACTCATACACATATGTAATCTGGTGTGTTGAAGAAAACAAATTACAGCACAAACAGTGATGACGTTCAGAAAAAAAGAGTTGGTCTCCCCTTGTACCTAATGTTGCTGTCTTAGGTTGTTAATTGGGTAATTGACAAAAAAAATTAAATGAGCTTTCTCTCAGAAATATATTCAGATACTCATATAATTAATCAGTTGGTGAATAATACCATGCATCAACATCCGTCGAACATTATCATTGTATTTGCTGTAGAAGCAAATGTTGAAATTGAGATGAAATGTCTAGTTTTCAGTCCTGTCTTCTTCTTCAGGCCATATTCTATTTATGACCTTTATATATGGATTGGACCTCTTCACTTAATTATGTAACTCATTGCTCATGAAGTGCTAATTCAGAAATTATTTAGATGATTTTCAATGCATAAAATATGACTAATAAAATTTTTAGTAAAAAATCCTTGCAATATAGAAAATATAGAATTTTTACATTTATTACAGAACCATTTTTTGTAAAATTGTCTTTGACATAATTCTGGTTAAAAATTCATTTTCATATTCAATAAATTCAAGGACAAAGAAGAAGTGCATTCACCAGACCGATTAATTCTGATTGATGGCTAATTTAAATGATTATTTTAGATGAAATTACTTAATATCTCAAATCTATACATTACGCTGATGTAATATCTAGATTTTCAAGAATTCAATAGATTCCATTTTCTTATTTGATGAGGAAATGTCGTGTGTCAATTTTCCAGCGTTTCCCTTTAATGCTCAATGATAGATTCGTCATTGAATTTTTAATCCTTTTAAACTGAGAGGCTCTTTATGTTCTCGGCAATTTGACTTTGTATAGAATGAATTAACACTGGAAGAGTTCTGGGCTGAAAGATTAGTACTTGTAACGATTGAATTATCACCAAGTGAGATTTTCGGATAAAAGATCTTTTATGCAGGATTCGTGCGGATTTGATTTAATTTGTAGCAGTTACTTTCAATTTCATGGGAAGTGATTGCCACGATTGTATTTACGGCTCTAAGGAATTAGTTGAATAACGCTACAAATTTTATTTGTCTTTGATAAATTGATGTCAGACTGAAATTAGCATGTTTATTTACGATACATTTTGTTTCGTTGGAAAATTGTTTTGTTTTCCCTATAAAAGGATCTCCTAGTATTAGAACACTAGGAGGATATTGTACGACATTAATTCGCTTTTATTGCATTTATTTTATTGTCTCCATTTGATCTACCTGTTTTCTTTATTACCATGGTAACAGTCTCTAATGACTTCAAATACTGTGGTCTGCTAATAATATCTTATCAGATCTGATAAATGTTTATTTAAGGTGCATTGGATTTATTGATTTATATATTTAGATTTGTGTAAATGTGTGACTTAGTTATTAATTTAAAAATAAAACACAGAATAATTGTGTTGACCTAATTATCATGACCAAAATTCTTGACAACCTTACCCCAGTTATGTGACTGAATTTTTTTGTAGGTATCTTTGGCTCCAGAAAACTTTGAAGGATAATAATGATAATTTTCAATGTCAAGGTCAACTAAAGGTGTCTTGTTTTACAAGATACTAAAATACTCAAGTTTACGATTGGACAATTCTTTACATCTATATTTTGATTATATTATGGTATGCTGTTGTCTTTTACTTTCTTAATTACGGTACTTATAAAAATAAGAGATGTGGTATGATTGCCAAAGAGATAGTCATCTACCAAATGCCAAGCAACGAACAATTTAACTTCTACAGGTCACCCTTTGGTTTTCAATGATGGGCAAAACCCATACCATAAAGGAAGCTGTGAAAGGCCCCAAAATAAATGTTATGAAACTATTCATAAAAGACAAATATCAACCTTCGGGACTGTTTGGATTGATTTTGGTGTTATGGCACTTACTGTTTTGGGACCAAAAACAAGCATTTTATAACATACTAGTAAGGCAAAAAAAAACTAATTAGGAGATTCTCATTCCCTCCTGCCCCTAAATAGTTGATAAAAATTTGAAAAAATTAAACGGAATTTCAAAATCAGGATTTTTTTTTACGTCAGTTTCTATTATTTAGATACTATTACACTCATATCTTTCATTTCTTGGTGACTAAAACTATGTTTCTTCTCTGAACTGATTAGAACATATCTATACATGTATTCAAATAGCTAAAGAATAATCAAGGGAAACAAGATTCTAGCGAAAATCAAAAGAATGCAATTCAGAAACAAAGACCAGACACAGAAAACAGACAAACACCACAAAGAACATAATAATACATATAAAGTAACAAAAGTAAATGAGCAACTTGCACTCCACTAAAAACTTGGAGCACGGACCAGGTGCACCGGTACTGGTAAGAAATAAAAAAATAAAATCCTTCCGCCTGCCCCATATTTTTTGTGAGGGTTTTACACATAAGAATCTATCATTTAAGTTTACTTTGCTTAATATAAATTTCATATTATTTGACCAATTTCATCGTGGTTTTACATTTAACTTCTATGACCACATTCAGTCTCTGTGAAATCTTATATGATATCGGAACTTAATCTGAGATTTATATCAAGCTTAATTTGTAGTGTCTATTTGTCATACTGGCCCAATATTGATCATCATTCAGCCTTGATTGTCATATCAAGCTGCATCCTACAGAGCTTAATGTTATTGTTATAAGATATGGTATGTGGGTCTACCTTTATGAGTTCCAGATCAAAATTATGCTTCGTTCCACTCTGCTAATTTTTGTCCAAATTATGACCCTTGAACTTTGAAAAATTTACAGAAATTCGTGTTTTCAAATCTTATTTTCTAAATGCTTGTAGATATTGAGCTAATTTTTTGGTATGTGAGCCTATCCTGTTGAGTTACAGATCAAGTCTAGGTTTTGTTCCGCTTGGTTGATTTTTCTCTCAGTTATGTCCCTTGAATTTACTGAAATTTAAGTTTCTACATTTTAGCTGATTGTTGGTATGTGAGTCTACCTTGATGAGTTACAGATCAAGTTTGCATTTCATTCCACAATGCTGATTTTTTCCAAAGTTTCAAAATCAAGGTCATTTCCTCAGTTTGTCATTTATACTTTATGATCCAAGGTGGTATTTGGGTCAGTGATATAAACAGTCAGTAGGGGACTATGTATTGCTTTGTAATACTCTCAGAATGCTTGTTTCATATGTGTTATAACTTCATTAAAATGGAAAGAAAGTGATAATTTTACTTGAAAATGTATTCCGTTTGATTGATTATGGTTTATCGGTCTACGTCAGATAATATATTCAAAAACATAATTAAGTGTGATTTCCAATCTTCATTTTGTTGACAAATTTCTTTTTGATAGGTTGAATTTACTCTGTTTAAATATTTTCCAACACGTTTATTCCCAAATGGCGGTATTTAGCATCAAAATCAAGTTTCAATTCAAACAGCTAAGTTGTCATTATAAATATAGAAGCAATTGATGCTTGGGATAATGTAAATTTTATTCAAATTATTAAAATCAACTGCATTTTAAAAGCGATACTTTAATTTTCACTTCTATATTTCTCACGTAGTGGTAGTTATTTTGGCATAGGAGTAAAGCTTATAATTATTTTGAAATTAGCAATTTTTTAAAAAGTTTTCTTCTTTTTGATTGGAATATGTTAAGCTCATTTCGACAGCAAATTTAGAGTAACATTTTTAGCATTATTATACCTCCACTCAACAAGTGGCTAGTATATTTATATTCTGCAAAGCAAAAGATGTACATGGTAATGATAGCCGTCTATTTTTCTGTTGTTTTCATTCAAGTGGAAAATGACACTGACTTTAAATCACAATTAGAACTTGCATTGTGGAACTTCTAGCATAAATGATGCTGGATTTTGTTCAAAGTCACACTTTCAACATGAAATCCTATCAAATATTCAAGTTTCCTCCTTGCCAAAGGAAAAGATACCTTTAATTTTTGACACCAATGCTGGGTTTTTTACATGCATGAATCACTTCTTGACTGATTTTTATAAAGACTCTATTTAGATATCTTTAACATTTTATTTTGCATTCTATTAACGAATTTTTTTATTCTCCCTCCCAGTGGGAATATATAGTGATTGGAGTGTCTATCCCTTTTCCTTTCCTTTCCTTCATTACACAGAGAGGTACCTATCTCTTATCTATATCCCCTCTTATGATTCCACTGAATGGAATTGAATGAAACTTTCACAGAATCTGTATTACATATTCCCACTGTGTACCTTCTATTTCAGATATTTGGATGCTAACAGGTGTATGGTATTAAATGGGAAATGGGAGTGTTTTTTTTTAATATTTTTTTCTTATTTTTGTGTCCCTTTGTCCCTACAGTAATACTGAATCCTAGGGGATTGTAGTAATGCTATATGTCTGTCCATTTGTTCATTCACAGAGCTTTCAAATCTACATTTGTTCATTTCACATGAGGAGGAGGATATTGAAAAATCATGTGGTACTATTTGATCATTTTTGTGGGAGTTATGCCCTTGGTGGTTAAGTTAAATGGATAATTAATGGTTTCACACCTACGTGTCTCCTTCCATTTCTATGACACTAATACCAAAAATTGAATAAAAAGTTTTAAGTCATGACTATGAGTGTTAGATAATTTTTGTGGAAGTTATGTCCCTTTAAAATGTAAACTTAATAGAGGTTCAATTTGATCTCCTACATATCTCAAGAGATGTTTTATTAAGTATAACTGTCTGTTCCAAAATGGTAAGAGTAATAAAGAATGTTAAATACCATTATGTCATTGTCATGTAATTTAGTATCAGTATCGCAAAAATGTTCGAAAATTTGATTAGTTATAACAGAAGACACTGGTGTCATTATTTTATTTGCTTCTTAAGGAAGTAAACCTAGGGCAAGGGGCATAACTCTTGAAATCAGTGATATGTTTGTATCATATTCAATTTGACCTAAGCCTTTCAAGCTTTCATTTCAAACAGAATGAAATCAGTCCAAGTTATTTTGATGTGTGCATGAGATTGATATAAAGAGCCTTAATACAAATGTTCCAATGATTTTAAAGTTTTGTCCATTACCTTAGGTCTACCTCCACAATTTTTTCTTGAGTTTCTGTTAATCACATGGTTTTTTTTTCAGAAAAAATTACTTCTCCATACAGGAAAGCACCAAATATTTTCATACTATAATTGTGTGGACAGTTTTTATACCCTGCCATACAAAGTGGAGGTGTTGTGTAATACCTTCCAAAATATTGTGTTTATCAGTTAATCATGTGGACAGTTTTTATACCCTGTCATACAAAGTGGCGGTATTATGTGATATCTTCCAAAAACTTGTGTGTTTGTCAGTTAATCCTGTTGGCAATTTTTATACCTTGCCATACAAAGTGGAGGTATTGTGTGATACCTTCCAAAATGTTTATCAGTTAATCATGTGGACAGTTTTTATACCCTGTCATACAAAGTGGCGGTATTATGTGATATCTTCCAAAAACTTGTGTGTTTGTCAGTTAATCCTGTTGGCAATTTTTATACCCTGCCATACAAAGTGGAGGTATTGTGTGATACCTTCCAAAATATTGTGTTTGTCAGTTAATCCTGTTGGCAGTTTTTATACCCTGCCATACAAAGTGGAGGTATTGTGTGATACCTTCTAAAAACTTGTGTGTTTGTCAGTTAATCCTGTTGACAGTTTTTATACCCTGCCATACAAATTGGAGATATTATGTAATACTTTCCAAAATATTGTGTGTTTGTCAGTCCACCTGTCCTTCCCCCTGATGGTTTCCAGATGGTAACTCTAGTACATATTCAAGGATCTTTTTTTTAAACTTTGTGTAATTATTGAATATCGTAAAATATAGAACAAGTTTGAATTTCAGTTTGATCGAATTATCTGCACAAGAGTAATGGTCATTTTCAGTTGTTTTTACCCCCATAAATTTTGGCTACATCAGGTGAGGTATCATATAATGTCATAATGGATGCCATATTTTTTATACCAAATTAATTATATCACTTCACACATACCCCGTATTATTTTTTCGTATTTTTTTCATGATAAAACGTTTTTAAACACCAGTGTGTTCTTCTTCGGCTTAAGGCGGTAGACCGAGGGTAAGGGACATAACTCTTCCAAATCATTAGAACGTTTGTACAAGGCATATTGCATCAATCTCATCTAAGCATCAAAGTAACTTTGATTTATATCATTCTATTTTAAATGAAAGCTTGATAGGCTTTGATGAAATTGAGTATGATGCAAAAATATCTCTGATTTCAAGAGTTATGTCTCTTACCCTAGGTCTCCCTCCTTAATTCAATATATGGTCATTGTTTGATTGTGTACTTGTAAGGATGGACAGCTCATGAAAGCTATCAAAAATTGTCCCACTCTTCCAATTTGTCTTAAGAGATTAGTAGGATGAGAAAGAATTTTCTTACATTGTCCTATAAATCTACAAAAATACAAGAGTTATTACCAAATGGTAGGCCATGGAAAAATATATGTCTGTTTAAGGCTACATTGGATGAAAAAATAGGGTAGGTAGGTAGGTAAAATCATTTTATTTTTGAAGTATAGACACTTATTTGAGGATTTCTTAACTTGATAATGTCCACCTAAAACTTAACGTTCTGTGGCATTTCATAAAAAAAGATACCATTCAAAGTGCTAATGTATGTAGAGAAAATAGAGAAGGAAGAATATCCAAAAATAGACTGTTTGTTTTATCTTTTGTATTTTATTTTATTTCAAAGGAAAGGCTATTGTTATCGGTGTTGCCAAGACATGTTGCTATGGAAATGAAAGCAGACATAGCTGGGGCACCAAAAGACACCATGTTTCATAAAATTTATATCCAAAGACATGACAAAGTCAGGTAAGTCAATTTAAGTAAAAAGTGTTGTTTCTTAGAACAAGATATTGTTATTTTTTTATCAGTATTTTTTACACAAAAAGATATTTTGTTTTTAATATTGAACTCAATGATATGTTTATGATGAATCTCCATGCATGAATGGTAAACAAGGACCCATTCTCATGAAAACGCAGAGTCACATGAAGAGACTTACATACCCTAGTGTTGTGAAAATGACCTAAAAAGAATATGTTAAATCTATAGGATTGTATAAGTTAGATTGATTAGTTGTCAGTAATCTTCAAGGTTCTAATTTATGACCTCTCATGCAAAGAACACCAATAGCTTAATCTAATACATGGAATTTGATCTACTCATTTTTCACCAATTGGTTCATATGCACTTATTAAACATTTCAAGATTATTGTCTCCCTTTCCAATTACATATAAATATCCAATAAATATTAATAGGGCCTTTATCTGACCTTTACATGCAAACTTATAAATCTTCTAATTTGTTTCCAAACTCCTGTAATTTGATGGCCCTATTTGATTGGATGATTTATAATTTGTTTATTTTGTTTGTTTTGGGGGTTGTGCAAGCTAACTGAAAACAGAGGTATTTTCATTTCTAGGTCTTCTGAATAGGGGCAAATT
Source organism: Perna viridis (assembly GCA_037379345.1). NCBI lineage: Eukaryota > Metazoa > Mollusca > Bivalvia > Mytilida > Mytilidae > Perna > Perna viridis. The sequence continues at coordinate 9,789,846 of CM074521.1, read as the reverse complement.
GTTGTGCTTTCATTACTTATTTATATATTGAAGTAATTCTTTGTTGTAAAGTATGGCTGTTTATGGATATTTCTAATTGCTTAGAAATGTTTTTTTTATACCTCAGTTAAAAGGTTTTCAAGTCCTGAAATAAATATTTGATGGGATTGAACTTCACACATATGAGAAAAAAAATGCTCTTATTCACTTAAATTCATCTTCAAATGTTGTGAATGAAAAATATTTTTTCATCTTAATTCCTTGATTTTGTTACTAAGTGCTATTTGTGTCTCTTCAGCATTTTATTTGCCGACATCTGCGGTTTCACAGCCCTATCATCACAATGCACAGCCCAAGAGCTGGTCCAGCTTTTGAATGAGTTATTTGCACGATTTGATCGACTAGCTGCTGACAATCATTGCTTGAGGATCAAAATATTAGGGGACTGTTACTACTGTGTCAGTGGGTTACCTGATATTAGAGCTGATCATGCACAATGCTGTGTGGAAATGGGCCTTGACATGATAGAGGCCATTTCGTAAGTATTAGTTAAAGAATAATTGTTTTCAGTACTTGGTATTTTAGCATGAATACAGGGCATATCGTAAGTATTAGTTATAGAATGATTGTTTTCAGGTACGAGGACACAATTAATTTCGTAGTGCATTTCAGCAGACCCATCTTGACATATAAAAAAAATTCCACTGCTTCAAACTTAATAAAACTTCACGAATATGGAAACATATTAGAGCTGATCATGCACAATGCTGTGTGGAAATGGGCCTTGACATGATAGAGGCCATTTCGTAAGTATTAGTTAAAGAATAATTGTTTTCAGTACTTGGTATTTTAGCATGAATACAGGGCATATCGTAAGTATTAGTTATAGAATGATTGTTTTCAGGTACGAGGACACAATTAATTTCGTAGTGCATTTCAGCAGACCCATCTTGACATATAAAAAAAATTCCACTGCTTCAAACTTAATAAAACTTCACGAATATGGAAACATATTTAAAAGCAGATTTCTGTAAGAGTGCCAGAAAAATTCACCATCATTTTTTATTTTTAGCAACTTTGCTCCAGAGACCCCGTAGACATGAAATGTGACCACTGCCCGATGTCCTAAATTTTGACCTTTTTTCATAGGACCAAATCACAACTTCCACATAAATTACAGGATGAAAAAAAATCCCTTGTAAATTTGATCCTTGCCCTACATTTCTGCAGTAAATACTAAGCAATAAAGTTCATGGCAGCAAAGAAAAAGATCAGGAAGAAACATATTAAAAAAAAGGAACTATATTCGTATACAACGAAAAGTCAAGGGGAATTAATTGTGATCTTGTACCTTCAGTGCTAGATATTTTAACTTAAACAGAGGGCATTTCGTAAGTATTAGTTATAGAATAATTGTTTTCAGTGCTAGATATTCTAATATGAATAGATGGCATATTGTAAGTGAATGCTTTAAAATTGCTGTTAAAAAAATTTCTAACTGATGGTCAGTTTGCATTCATTAGGTAAAATGATTTTTGGATTAATTTATGGGAAAAATGTATATTAAGCTTGAAAAAGTAATATTATAATCAAGGTTGGTGAGCTCATAGATTTAAGGGACTATCTAAATAAAAACGTGGCAGATCCTATGATGTAGGCAGCACACAGTTGGTTTATCCTACCAACAATCCAAGAGAACAAGGATTTTTTTCTGTATCAAAATTGAATGACTCGGAGTTTATTATGCTACCAAGTTTCCCAAACAAATTTAATGATCAACAGAACGTTATCTCCCTTCATTTTTAGGTTTCTAGTTTTTTTTTTGTAATTTATTACATTCTTACCATGAGGTTTTGATGAATTTTGGATCTCCAAAGGATGAAAATTTTTCGAAAACAAAATTTGGCATCTGCCACCCACTGATTGGGTCACCCTCTTAATGAGTCTGTTAAGTTCCTCCATACAGAGTTTAATCTACTTGCGCTTACTATGCTTTTCACTCACCTGGTCAAAGGTCATGTGAGCTTATGCAGCTACTGGCATCTGTTGATGTCCATGGACACATAAAAAATCTTCTCTGAAACTACTTGACTGATCAGAATAAAACTTGGCATGATTTTTCAATAGGGGATCCTGCACAAAATGACCATTGGGTTTTTTAATACATGAAGATAATGGCTGCCATAACTGAAAATAGAACTTAGGGGACAAACAGTAGTTTTTGTAAATTATCTCTTTAATTTTAAGGTTCCACCAAATTCAGACTTAGGTAAAAGTGTTTTGCTTGATGAAATCTATCTGTGTACAAATTTTTCATGACTATCCATAGACCAATTAAGGAGTTATTGCCCTTTTTCATTTTTTTTTTGCAATTTTTTGTTATAATTTTCGCAAATTTTCTCCTCTTAAAATACTGGACTAATTGGAAGTAAATGTGTCATGATTGTTCCTTTGGGTATCCTGCACAAAATGACTTGGGTTTGTTAATCTGTGAGAAAACATGGCCGCCGTTACTAAAAATATAAGATAGCTGTCAAATTGTTGTTTTTTGCAAATAATTGAATTTCACTGAGTGTTCAAAATAATTTCAAAGTACTAAATAAACAAATCAAAACACGTCAAAAACTCATTGATCTATCAATAGTTCAGAAATTGAGAATTATTTATAATAAAATATGAAGACATTGTTCTTTATCAGAGTTATCTCTCCTGATTTTTCACTTGATGAGCTTTTAAATTGTAACATTATTAATAATGATATTCCAAAGTGGTCTGGGTAGTTTCTATCCATTATTGCATATGGTGAGGTCAATCTAATTAAAATTAAACCTATAATTATTCCATCGCAACACTCCAGTCTACTTTTTGTTCAATAAACCTTTTGATCAGTCAATCAGTTAATAGCTTTCGTGATTGTGGAAGCATTATTTAAAGGGAATAAACAGAGGTTTCTTAAAATGTCATCTGAGCAAATAAATATCATGAAATGTTTCAAGATCCTACACTTATTGACAAAATAGAATAGTAAGTAGGTCAAGTTTTAATTAGATTTCGATGAGATTAATCTTAAACCATATTCCATGTTCTGCCTAACTCTTAAAAAGGCTTGCTTTTAAGTAGAAACTATCGAATTAGGGTTTCTTTCTGGTATTCATAAATACTTTGGATTTATGGCAAATTTGAATCACCTTGACTGTCCCTCTGAATTTTGTGACAATTATCTCGGCTCCTAATGGACACATTGATTTGTAGTGTAGCTTTATATAAATGGGGAAAAGATTGTAAGAAATTTTGGGTGCTGTCTGATATCAACTTCATGTTGGAGTAGGAATATTTGCAACTTAAGATATTATTTAGGTTAATTTTGCCTAATTCTTAGAAAGACTGGTTTTTGAATTAAAGCAATCATATATGGGTTTCTATTTTTTATTCATAAATGCAATGTCTGTTTTTTGTTTTATTTAGGTGAAATTTGATTACTTCCTGCTTATAAAAAAGTTATTATCTGCAATATCTCCAGTATAAATTATCTAATTTGATAAGATTTTCATCTAATATTCAAAAAGTACAAAAATCTTATTAATTATTAATACAGTGTAATTTCTATTTAGTTTTTATTTTCAGCCATTTTCTATTAGATTTGAGACAGTATATCATATTTTCTCTGGAACGGGGAAATTTAATCAAATAAACTAAAGATTATGAAAGCAATATGTCTAGAAGATTATGAAAAAAAAAACACTTATTCTATCTAATTTTGTATATCGATGATTTTTTTGTTAGAAAACAAAGTAATTTATGGATATTGGGATTTGAAAAGAGTTCATTCAAGACTGTGTAGTCTAGATTAATGATAGTTTTGTCTAAAGAATATTATCAATGATATGCCTCAAGTAGATTTTGGGTTGAATTTCGCATGTGAAACTCTCAGGTTATTAGCAAATTGGGCTGATTTGTTAAATCTCAGTGATATAAATTTTCATAAGTTCTCATGTAAAATGGTTTTTGTCTATTCACTATCTAACTTGGTTGTGCCAGGTGCAGATCAAGAGATTTTGAAAAGGGTCATTGATGAAGAGGATTCCAGACTATTATTGGCCTTTTGAAGTTAGAAATTTACCATAAATCATCATGTATCAGCTTGTCATTGTAACTACTCTACTTAATTTCCTGAAACTTAGTGTTTTGCAAGAACGCTGTACATAGTTGTGCATTTTATCAAGAAATTTTGATTCTCCTGTTTATATGGGAGTAATGGCTTTTTGAACTTAGATATTTACCATAAATCATCATGTATCTGCTTATCATCATGATTACTCTGAAACTTTGTATTTAGCTAGAACACCATAGCATATGTGGTTGTGCATATTATCAGGACATTTTGATTCTCTATTTTTTGTAGAAATTGTGCTCCTTCGAACTTAGATATTTACTGAAAATCATCATGTACCAGCTTGTCATTGCAACTCCTCTAAATCTACCAAACAAAGTTTATAAAACTTAATATGTAGTAAGAACACCATATGTTGTTGTGCATTTTATCAGGAAATTTTGATTCTCTGATTTTTATGGGAATTATATTCAGTATTTCTGTTTATCTGTCCATAACACTTTTTTGTTGCATTTTCCTCAGCAACAATAAATCTCAGCTGCAGTGTGACACAGGTCTACACATTGATTGGGCTAGCTTGTTCATTTTATTGTTGCACTTTTGAGATAAAAATTTTATGAATTTGCACTTTGCAAGAGTTAATCTTGTTGATTTGGTTTGATTTGGAGATGACTGTATGACTTTCTCAAAAATACAGATCACAACACAGAAAAGATTATTGCTGTGTAAAAATGTAGTGTATGTAGACCAAAAAAGTATTATAACATTGCTTGGTGGGTTTTTCAACACCATGAATCCCCTCTACCATTGGCAGTGTCTGAACTTTAAATGGAGTTGTACTTATATACTGGATTGTTGTTTATGTATTTTTCAAAGAAAGTGATAATGCTACTTTTAGTAGTAAATGTGTTATGGAAATTCCCAAACTTAAAAGACTTTAAGGGTTTGTTGTTTAAAGATTATTTATTTCAAAGGGTTTCTTGTTTGGAGATTAAAAGAAAGGTCAAAGTTGTAGTATGTTTACTCTGCAATAATGATAAAATAATTATTAGGTACGATCTTAAGTGTTTTCTTTGATCTCGGCTGTGAGTCTATTTACAAACGTTCTCTTTGGATGCTGTATTCTTGCTCAAAGAATAAAGTACAGACCCAACTAAGAATCATGCAGAAATGGATAAATCCATGTTAGTTGTTAACTTTCTACATAGCAGAGAAGCATAAGTACCTCCCATTTTAGGAGGTAGCCTAGGGTAAGGGGAACAACTCTTGAAATCAGTGATATGTTTGTATCATGTTCAATTTCACCAAAGCCTTTAAAGTTTTCATTTGAAACAGAATGAAATCAACCAAAATTACTTTGATGCTTACATGATATTGATGTTAAATGCTGAATACAAACATTCCAGTGATTTACAAGAGTTGTGTCCCTTACCCTAGGTCTACCTCAGTAAGTGATTTAGAACCACTGAAAGGTATGATAGTGGTTTGGAAAGTGGTAAAGCAGTGATCAATTACAAACATTTTGTGAGAAATATTTAAACTAGATTGGTTTTGACTACTTTCAAAATCAGATACAGCCCTAAACGGTATTATGTGGTTTGCTCCAGGATTTTAGGATGTTGAGGCAGTTCAATATTCCTTACTAAATATTTTTTTTCTGGTATTTGCATGACTCTTAGGTGAACTGTGGTTTTATTAAATTGCAATAAAGAGTAATATGCAGAGAGATTATTGATAACTTATTGTAAGAAATTTACAGTGAAGTTAGAAAGAGAATATGTACTACATGGGTAAATGTTTGGAGAGTGAAAAACCGAAATATGATCATTAATATAATCTTGAAGCATTCTTGGCACATGTTTTTATATTTTATTTATTCATAGTTATATACTAATTGCCATTTACTACACTACTTTTAAATTTTGTGACCCGCAGACTTGTATTCATGTTGAGACATTTTGGCAGAAGAAAGTTAGAGAGTTCAATTACCAAATTTATTTTACAGTTTGAATTTTGAAATTTATTACATAGGGAACATTGGATAAATCACTGCTAAGGCAGAGAAAAAAAAACAAAATTGTCTGTTAAAGATTACTCTTTTCTGGTTACATGAGTACATTTTATTGGTGATTTTTATGAAATGCTCTGTAACTAATTTTTAATGAGCAGTATTAAAGTCAAAATATCCTCCAATTAGTCTTTATATACAACTATTTGAAAAATAATATAATTTTGCCATGGCCTACTAACTCTATTTTTTATCCAATATAACCTTAAACAGACATATATTTTTACTTGGCCTACTGACTCTATTTTTTTTCCAATATAACCTTAAACAGACATATATTTTTACTTGGCCTACTAACTCTATTTTTTTTCCAATATAACCTTAAACAGACATATATTTTTACTTGGCCTACTAACTCTATTTTTGTCCATATAACCTTAAACAGACGTATATTTTTACTTGGCCTACTAACTCTATTTTTTGTCCATATAACCTTAAACAGACATATATTTTTACTTGGCCTACTGACTCTATATTTTATTCAATATAATCTTAAACAGACATATATTTTTACTTGGCCTGCTAACTCTATTTTTTGTCCATATAACCTTAAACAGACGTATATTTTTACTTGGCCTACTAACCCTATTTTTTATTCAATATAATTTTAAACAGACATACATTTTTACTTGGCCTACTAACTCTATTTCTGATCCAGTATAACCTTAAACAGACATATATTTTTTCTTGGCCTACTAACTCTATTTCTGATCCAGTATAACCTTAAACAGACATATATTTTTACTTGGCCTACTGACTATTTTTTTCCAATATAACCTTAAACAGACATATTTTTACTTGACCTACTAACTCTATTTTTTATCCAATATAACCTTAAACAGATATATATTTTCACTTGGCCTAGTAAATAGGAATCAACCTGTCCATTCATCTGTATTTTATTCACTACTCATACACTATTTAATTGATTTTGATGAAACTTGATATTAATGAAATGAATTATTGCACTTAAATATGCAAGAAGCAAGCTTAAGATGATTACACGTAGATATTTGTACTTTTAGGGAATTAGTTCAATTTTAAGAGTTTTACCATACATGCTGCAAACAGAGGAATCACTTGTTGAGCTTGAACACATTTCTAGATATGAAATTCTGTATTTACCTTGCCTATTAAGTAGTTCTCCAGTTAAGAATCATGCAAAATGTGATTCATGGTTGGAAAACCTACATATTTTTATTTTTGATATTTTGTTTTAAATGTTATAGTAAACAGAAATCAAAATGTGGCTTTCCGTATAACCCTTGTTCTTAGGAGATATAAATTATATAAAATGTACTGTAAAATTCAAAGTTAAGGGAGATAACTCTGTAAATGACACTATAATTTAATAGAAATTGTTGGGTTTTCCATTTGGATTATCTCCTGTAGACAGACAGATTAGAATGAATGATTATTTCTTTTATCATATAGACTTATAAAGCAACGTAATAAAAAAAAAATGTGTAGCCTTTTTTTTGGGTGTATCACATATTATAGAATGTGCATTCTTCTTACCAAGACTGATACTTAATAACTACATCCTAAGAGGGGACAGGCTTATCACACTGATGACCCAGATTTTGTTGAAATGGACCTTGTGCAGATTTAATACCTGTCTAAATTATAGTGAAACCTGTGTAAACTGAACCCTTGATAAATTGGAAAACTGTGTAAACCAGGCATCTTATGAAGTTCATAAACATCATTTTCAATGCCTCTTGAACATGTGCAAAGTAAACGTCTGAATCTAATGAAACCTTTAGCTCAGAAGGGTTTGGCTTTGACAGATTTCCCGCTAATTATTTTTTGAAGTTTTGTGTCAGTTGTCTGTGCTATAAATAGAGTAGCACGGAATCTGGTCTGTTTTACTGTATTAATTAGCGCTTCAGCTAAGAATCATGCAAAATGTGATTCATAGGTAAAAAGCCTACATATTTATATTTTCGATATTTTGTTTAAATTGCCATAGTAAACAGAAATTAATATTCATTTTTTTTTTCATATAACCTGTGTTCTTAGGAGATAAAAATTATATAAAATGCACTGTAGATTTCAAAATTAAGGGAGATAACTCTGTAAATGACACTCAAATACAATAGTATCTATTGGATTTTCATTGTTGATTATCTGCTTAGAGCAGGTAGATTTGAATGAAAAATTACACATTTCATGGTACAGACCCATAAAACAATTTAATTACAAAAATAAAAATATGAAGCCTTTTTTGGGGTGTATCACATTTTTCAGATTTTGCATGATTTTTACAAATACAGCTACTTAACTATTTCTCTGAGGTCAATTAAAACATTGTGTTTAGCAAATTGAGTTGAACATTAAACGTACAAACCTAGATTTTCCTTAACACACTGAGTATATTAGTTGCAAAGGTGGATCTAGAACTGTAAAATTTAATTCCTGTAATCCTAAAATTTAATTTCGGAGAGAAAATTTGGGGTTTTGGCTAGTGTCAAACAAATGATTCCTTAGACTTCATGTTAACAGGCCTAGATTTCTTATAAAAAATATCAATCTTCAAATCGGCTATTCCATGCAATCTCAGGGTTGGAATATCTAAATCTGAGATATTTTATGAAAGCAGTTTCAGGTCCGGAACTGTATGGTAAAAGAAGAAAAAGCTTTTATGTACTTTGTTTTTTGTTATTTTAGCTTGGTGAGGAACGTAACTGGTGCTGATGTTAACATGAGAGTCGGAATACACTCAGGCAGGGTCCATTGTGGAGTGTTGGGGCTCCGGAAGTGGCAGTTTGATGTCTGGTCTAATGATGTTACATTAGCTAATATCATGGAGGCTGGTGGACTACCAGGGTATGTATTAGTGTAATGTCTGTCTGTTCTTTGAGTTTGTGTTTTGCAGTAAATTGGAATTGGTTGCAGTTTAATTTTAATTTTAAGAGATATGTTTGACTTAAACAAGAAAAACTGATATGCTTAGAATTTTGAAAGTGACATAACAGTAACTAAAATCTACGAATTCCACTGCTTTGAATTCATCACAGGATGAAAACTGCTACTTTTTTTGTTACTGTGAAAGTACTTTAATTCGTGGTTACCAACTTTCATTGATTAGGGAAGAAATACAAGTTCATGGATTCTTTAATTTGTGGCTTTGAAGTTTTCAGTATACACATCGATGGGAATCAAACTTCGTGGTTTGATCTACCCATGAAAACCATGAACAATAGTACTTCCACAATAATTATTTCTGAAATATGTAACTGGTAGAATTTGCAGTATTAACACAAATTTTGCACAACTTTTTTTGTCATTCACAAATGAAAAAATGTCATCAGATATGAAAAGACTAAGATGATGTCATAATCACATTCCATTGTTAGGAACGTCACCAATCAAATTCTAAACTCAATCATTCAATAGATTCTAAAATATGTCTGATATTGAATATTATAATGTGTGTGTTTTTTTTAATGTCAGTGAAAAGGCCTTTGGTTCTTATTTGTTTTGACCCATCTTGAATTTCATGATAATTTTTTTTTCAGACGAGTACATATCACTAAGGAAACTATGAAATTATTGAAGAATGATTATGAAGTAGAAGAGGGACATGGTGGCGACAGACATCCCTATCTAAAGGAAAAAAATATAGCGACCTATCTCATTGTACAGGATGAGAATCGTCTCAGCAAGGTAGGAATGAGAATATCCCCATTACTGATGGTGGGAGAATTTTTGAGATTGACATCCTGTCTAAGATAAAAATATGTGTACTTATCTCATAGTAACGAATGAGAATTGTCTAAGTGAGGTAGGAATGAGAATATTCCAAGTACTAATGGTGTGAGAATTGTTTCTTTAACATCATGTCTAAAGAATAAGTATATCTACTTATTTCATGGTAATGAATGAGAATTCTCTCAATGAGGTAGGAATGAAACTATTTCCAGTACTGATGGTGTGAGAATTGTTGAGACTGACATCCTGTCTAAAGAAAAAATATTTGTATATATCTCAAAGTGATGGATGAGAATTGTCTCAGTAAGGTAGGAATGAGAATATTCCAAGTACTGATGGTGTGAGAATTGTTTCTTTATGGTAGAGTTAAACATCATGTCTAACGGAAAAACATATCTGCATATCTCATAGTATTGGATGAAACTTGTCTCAGTAAGGCAGGCATGATAAAATTCCAGTGATGGTTGTTTGAGAATTGTTTCTGTAGAGTTGAAATTGACATTCTTTCTAAAGAAATATCTACATATCTTGAAGTTCAGGATGAGAATAGTCTCAGTAAGGTTAGCATGAGAATATTCCCAGTGCTGATGGCATGGAAATTTGTTTTGGTCAAGATTTACTTCCTGACTAAAAAAAAATTCTACATATCTCATAGTACAGGATGAAAATCCTATTAGACAATTAGAGATGAGAATACTCACGGTAATATTTGTTTGAGAATTGACTCGTTTTTATATAAGATAGTTTCAAGGGAAGTATATTATAATAATACCATTAAGTTTGCTGTGAGAATTATCTCTAAATTTCGGATAAATACATTTATATCTAAAGGGGAAAAATATCTACAGTACTGTTCTCAAATTATTTCAATAGGGTCAGGAATGAGAATACTTTCAGTAAAAGTAACCATAAACATTTTTATACCCCACCACACAAAGGGGCAAGGTATTATGTGATACCCCTAGAAAAGAACCATATAAGCCAAATTCAGTTGTTCAGCAAAATCCAAAATGTAGTTTTAAAGTTAGGGCATTTTGAACATTTTGCTATCCCCCTTTTTTCACTATTTCATTAGAGTATCAGTTAATGTTCCACTAATGCCCAATTTTTCATGGAAATCTTTTGAACGGCTAATTCCTTAGACTGAGTATCCAATATGACGGTATGTTCAGTATATCAATGTTCTCACTAAGTTCTTTCATCTTCATTATTTTAAATACTGTACTTTAACATTATACATAGTATCTTTTGATGTATACAATATTCTATTGATTGTTTTAAGACTAATTTATACCATCTCAGTCTACTGTGTACTTTTAACTTCATCATTATCTTATGATCTATTCAATCAATCAGTTTATTCATCCGTTACAAGGATATAATTTCCTGCGTCAATTATTGCAAAAGAAACTGTACGGGAAAAGCATAAATAATTAAATGGAAGCAGTTGCTCATTACTTTCAGCATATACATATTTTTGTCATAAAACTATAATGGAGTTTTCCTTTCACCGGTAGACTTAATATTTTGTGCTGGTAAAGTACCGGTACTTCTTTAGCTCTGTTTGTAGAGCATCAGCTTATCATGCTTGGGGTCCATACTCCATGTGTAGCAGGCCTACCCTGTAGCCAGAACTTCTTAGGGGTTTTGAGCATAGCTTTTAGCAGGAGCCTCCCAAAGTTTCATGAAAAGTTCAACAATTACCCCCCTTGCAAACTGGTGTTAAAGCTGGAGATTTAGCCACCTTTGCAGAAATTTCTTCGGTCTTATTTGAATTTTCAGCTTAAAATCTTTATTAATTACTTCAATTCTTGTCAAAACTAGTTGCAAAAAAAAAACAGCAAATCTCCTGCTTACACCTGCTTGTTTTCTTCTAAAATGGGGGGTCATTACCCCTCTCAAACATTCTTAGCTAGCATTTGTTTAGTGCAATTTGTTTAATTTGCTCCTCTATTTCAATAATTGTGTCACTAACTCGTGTGGTTATCATGGATTGATTATACAACATATTCAAGTGTTTCAATGAAATAGGACTTCAATTTATAGTATTATAAGCAAAAAGCCTTTCACAAGTATAATTTTGAAATGACTATTCAAATATAATGGGTTATATGTAAATAAAAAAAAAAAATTGTTGGTGCCATCACCTTTACTGTTCATGGTAAAGTTAGGTCTATGAGATGACTGACACAATTTTTTTTATCTAATCAGAAAATAGATTGTGAAAATCTTGGTAGGACCTATGTTAAAATTCACAAAGTTCAGGATTTTAAGGATCATTTCTATAGAATATCGTGAAAATATGGATTGTCATCCAGTAATATAAACAGGTCTGTAACTTTAACTACCTATAATTCTTGCTAATTTTATAGGAACGACCTGTGTCTCCACGGTCAGCTTTTAAGAAGAAACATTCCATCAGCGTATTTGCCGCTCGAGAGAAGAAATTCAATGACGATCCTAACGCTGCAATACACCAGAAGTAAGTAGTCACACAATAGTCCTTTTCCATATTAATGAAATGCTAGCCATTTTTTTTTTCAAAGGGACATTATCACCAACACACACCAACCTAGTTGGGGGTCTTTCTAGGTAAAAAGGAACCATAAACATTTTTCTTTGGAAGTTTTAACTATTATCACTGTTGTAAGACCCTGAATGGTTTGAGTTCAGTTATTTAAAAGTACCCAAGTACTTACCACAGGTCATAGAATCAGTAAACACATGACCAACATTTCATGCAGCACATAGGCTGAGTCTATTAAAAAAAATATGAAGAAACTAGTCATATTAGAATTGACAATATTCTATATATGTATTTGAATTTTTTCTTTGACAATAAATCATGTTAAATATAATTTTAATCGTAAACTGTAAAAGGGCAATGTATTTATAAGAAATAATCAATTTAATACATTTTGATATTCATCAGCCAGATCTCTTTCATGGTGAAGGTACTTTTAAGGTGGTTATCAACCCGAAGTCCTTTTGATTGACATCAGATGGTTTTAAGACTCAGAAGTCACATGACTTCCGAGTAAAAATTGATATGTTTATAGTAGTTGTGTAGTTCAGTTCAGAGACTGTTGAGGATAAGAAGAACTTTATTCTAATCAAAGGTGAATAACAAATAAATATTTAACAATTACAACAGCTTATTGCATACGATATCAGGTTTTATGGAACACAAAGCGATATGGATGGAGGCCCATGGCCAAGGTTGATATTTCTTTATTTGTTCCTTAAAACATAATATTGCATGCATCAAACTGACATTATTGTTTTATGACATTTCTCTGTAAAAATTTAAAGAATTTTCCACTGAGTGAGTTTCTCTTCATTGTGGTTAAAAAAAAAAATGTTTGCTTTACATTTAATTTTGTTGCATCAAGTATAACCTCATTCTGTATGTATTTGTTTTTCGGTGTCCTTTTTTAAAGTGAGCAAACTCTAAAATGAAATAATGAGTTTGTTTCAATGGATTTAAGCCCTTTCTTGTTATTGGTTGTAAACTGAAAACTTGTGTAGGGTTATTGGTCATAAAATACCAAAAAAAGGTACACTTTGACATACTTTGTACCTTAATGCAGCCAATTCCTTTATCATTTAACACAATTTTTTCAGGTTAGGGATAGGAGATGACCAAGACAACAAGGACCCAAATGAAGAAGTAAACGATTATCTACGGAGAGCTATAGACGCTCGAAGTATTGACAAACTCAGATCAGACCACGTTAGATTCTTCTTTCTGACATTCCTGAAGAAAGATTTGGAAGAGAAGGTTTGTTATCAGGAAAGGACTTTCGATATTTCTTTTTATGATAGTGATTTGTCAATGACCAACATGGAAAAGAAATATGGAATAACAATATCAATGAGGATATCAAAACAATGCCATACAGTGAAACATGTTTAAGGAGGTAGACATAGGGTAAGGGACATAATTATTACAAATCATTGGACCGTTTGTGTAAAGCATTTTACATCAATTTTATCCTAGCATCAAAGTAACTTGGATTTGTTCTATTTCAAATGAAAGCTTATAGGTTTTGATGAAATTGAATATGATGCAAACATATCACTGATTTCAAGAGTTGTGTCCCTTACCTTAGGCCTACCTCCTTAAATCAAACCCCTTTAGCAGTGGAGATTTGGTTCCATTTAGACAGGTGTTTGGTTTACACATGCTCAAATTGTAGATATTTGTAAATATAGAACTTAAATGTATTGCTAGTGTGGTTTTCACAGGTTTTCAGTGTATTCTGGGTTCAATTTTAAGTAATTTTTGTGTATTTTATAAGATTCAATTTTAAAATATTTTCAGTGTATTCAGGGTTCAGTTTAGACAGATTTTGCTGTACAAGAAATAAAAGCAAAGTAAAACAGTAACAGTGACAATCAACAACATACAGAAATTGTATGAAAGACACAGAGAAAAAAAACAGACATGAACTTTAAACCACACACACAAACCATTTAGAAAATACATAAAATACAGAGAGAAAAAAAAGTCATGAACTACAAAACACACAAAAACCATGTGGAAAGCGTATGGTAAACAGAGAAAAAAAGAAAACACAACCAAATGAAAAACACAAAGAAAACCTGAAGTAAATGAACAACAGAAAAAAAAACATGAACATTAACCAGATGCATCGGTAGGGTTAGTGTCCTCTACCTTTCTAGAAAACAACCATAGAGCTTCTGATGTTATATCCAGTATTTGTATAAAGATGAGGTAAACTGATCAATGATTTTCATTCATCTTCATACAGATAAAAGCATCATTATGATACCGGTCAACCAGTTTACACTGATTCAGATGGCTCATAAAAGTTTATATTTTACAGACATGTGTCCTTAGATGAAATCTTCATCCATTCTGAATACATTAGAACTAAAACATTTCCCTGGGTAAAAGTAACTGTCATTACTTTTACCAAATCTTAAATTTGTGGTGACAAGTTTTTTTTGTGTAGGTAGTTTCAGGAAGCATATGTCAGGGATTCTGTAATTCTAACAATATATCAGACCATCATTCTTTTTTCAAAGGCAATAACCTGAATCCAATTTGAAAAATTTAAAGAGCAAAATACTGAAATTCCATAGGGAATAACTTGTAAATTTAGAGTTATTCTTCAGTATTACCTGTCATATTGAAAAATAAGTAAAAAATAAATATGAGAAATTCAATTCACTAATTTATAGAATTGAAAAATTTACCTAAAAATTCAGCTCACTAATTTATAGAAAATGTATTCTGAAACTCCAGAGGGAATATTGAAAAAAATAAATTAGAAAAATTTACCTGTGTTCAATTTACAAACTTATTTTTATATAAAAAAATCCTGGAATTGCAGAGGGAATATTTTATATGACTTTGAAATATTTTTGAAATATTTCTGTCAGATTTAATAATAGATAAATGACTTCTCTTGAACAATTGAGCTAGACAAAGTAAGGATTTGTTTAAGTGTAAGTGCTTGTAAGAATCAGGCAAAATGGAAAAAATCAGAAACGTGCATGTCAAAACCCCACCAATCTGACAATGTAATAGCACTCAAGGATGCTTTGTCTATTTGAGAAAACCATTATTTGACCTTTGAATCATTGATTTGCTCAGAAATTTTTCAATAGAATCTTAAAAAAAATGAGTTATTTGCCCTTGAAATGTTCATTTTCAATGAATTTCAATGAAATTGTAACTCAATAGTCTAGCATGATATGGAAAATCATTTTTGTTTTCCTTGATTCTGATGGTGAAAAATAGTCAAATTACACTATCAAAATGATGGGTTTTTCATGCCATGTTTCACCTACTGCCTGATTCTTACAGGGACTGACAATTAATTGATGAATGAGGTATGTATTGTATATCGCAGTTCTGTATAGTTATTCATCATTTATGGTAAGGCTTATTTGTATGTTAATATTATTAATAATCAGTCATCAAAAGGCCTGCGGTATCGTTACTGTTACTTATCATTGTCCTTATTTTAACCCCCATATCGATTTCAATTGAAAAATAGTTTCTTAGATAAAACATGTTTAATTGGATAGAATAAATAACCACAATAGGATCCCAGGTGTAAAGATGAAACTAAGCATAAATGATAAGTCATTTCTGATCAGCTAAATATAACCTCGGATGTAGAAAGAAGAAACTTTCTTGATATTTGTGGGTGATCCATGGTTCAGAGTAGTTATATCTTACAGATTCCCCATTCTTACCTCACCAAAAAAAAAATGATATCACAGAAAATAAAGAAACACAGAACTGCAACTTTTTCATGAATATTGGCATTAGGAATGGTATTGAAAAAAATATAAAGGTTATTGTCAACATATTTGATAATAAATTAAGAATCAGATTTGACTCTTTCTGGACAGATTATTTTTCCTATTACATACAAGGTTTTTTTAGTTCTGATTGAAGTAATTATAATCTGAAATACTTACACATGATTTTTACTTTGGTTCTTGCTACGGTATCTGTTGACTGATTTTCACCAAAGAAAGTAGAGATTCTGTCACAAAATGGTCTGATTTTGATCCAGTTTGAGCAATTGACGTGCCTACCAGATGCATTTTAAGCTTCTGATTATAATTGGCTACTTCTTAAATCTTTTGAATTTATGTCAGAGGAACCCAAAGGGAAATAATCCAACTTAAACAGGTTTTTTTTTTATATCACAATTAACTTCTTTGGAATGTTCACTTTGTAAGCATGTTCACAGTTTCTCTAGTTTATTTATGTTTACACATTTTTATTTTATTACAGTATTGTTAAGTTTGAGATAAAATGTATGCAAGACTTTTTCGCATACTGTGAAAGTACTTTAATACATGGATACCAATTTTTTTGAATTCGTCGGTTTGAGATTTCCAGTATACACAATGGGATTCTCCTTTTTGTTGGAAAGCAAATTTCGTGCTTTGGCATACCAACACAACCATGAAAATTGGTATCCCATGAAAAATAGTACTTAAACAATATTTGTTTTGCACTGTGTTTTATTAAGTAATAGAAATGCAATGTTAGTTCTATATTAGTTTTCACATTTTGATTTTATTTCAGTATTGTAAAGTACGAGACACAATGTACACGTCACACATCGGTTCTACACTGGTTATACTATTGTTTGTATGTACTGTACAGTTAGTTATTTTGCCAAAGTAAGTATAAAATTCTGGTATAATAATTCAGACACAGCCGATGGATGGGATGATTCATGGTGTAGAAAAACCTTCTGAATAAATGATGCTTTCTCAGTCTGCATATGCTGTATTTTTATGTAAGGATGGTCCTTTATGTATTTAGATCTGCACTTTTCAGAAAGTCATATATTCATCTCCCACTCAGGGTTTGACACTAACATTTCATGATAGGTAGCCCACAGGACCATGTGATAGATAATTAGGTATTACTCACAATAATTTTGTGGTCATGTTCTTAAGACTAATGAAATTTTAAGAACTAATTGAGGTAGCCCAAAGGTCTACCCATTGATATTTCAAGGTAGTCCTCCTAGAAATTAGATAGGCACGGGACTACTGTACTACTGTTAGTGTTGAACCCTGCCAATAAAAATCAACAAAATAAAAAAAAAAATGATAACTTTTGCAAAGTGTCAACTTGATACACAATTTTTAACTCAAAAGTGCAACTATGAAATGACGAACTAAGACTGATTATATGGTCTGTGACTTGTTTCTGAATCAGAAATAAAAATTGAATTCGGTGGGTTTTTGACATGAATGAATCACCTCCTATCTAATTTTTCTAAAGACTGCTACCTAAAACCAAAGAAATGTTTCCTATAACAACTTCGAAAGAAAAGGGTTGGTAGGTAGGATTTTTTTTACTTTTTCATTTTATGTGGAGTCCAGAGAGAAACATTCTGACTGTAATAGTACTTATTAAAAATGACCACAAAAAAAGGCAAAACAAAATTGGATGGTTAGGGTAATTAGAAATACAATGTTTTTTAATTTGCCTATAATATAAAATGTTCCTGTAATTGTTGGCATCATACATGTAAATGTTAGTAACTTTAATAATAAAAAATTAAAAAAAAACAAGTCTGTCAAGTGTTAATAATTTTTGCAAATTAAAGGCAAAGTATGCACATTTATATTCCTTATTGTGCTATGACCTTTCTGAATTTTCTCAAAATTATTTTATGCATTTGGTTTCTCAAATCGACTTCGTCATGTAAATATATAATAAAAAAAAGGGGGGGTTGTGCTGTTGAGAGTAGGTGAGAGTACCTGCAGGTAAACATTACAAAATACTTGCAGGAATACCAATCTATTGGCAACATTTTTTTTTCTTCCATCTGTCCGTCATACACATGTCGCTCCGTAACTTGAGAACAACTCATCCAAACTTTTTGAAACTTCATATAGGTGTTTGTCATGAAGGTCAAACTAACTAAACGTTTTGGTGAAAATCAGATTAAAACTTTTCGAGTTACAGGACTTTGTAACTAAAATAGGGAACGATTTATGATTATTTTTCACAAACCCATATTTCTTGAAACTAAACATGGTTGTTTGTTATGATTATTGAACGGTCTGTATACTTTTTGATTAAATTAAAACTTTTTGAGTTACTGGACTTTGTTACTTAAAAAGGGGGGTTCACATGTTGCGCAATATCTAAAAAACTATTTATGATTATTGCATAAAACTTTACACACTTGTAAGTTATATTAATCGGAAGATCTGTATACTTTTTTGGTGATTACTCTTTATTTCATTTTTGAGTTATTGATTTTTTTATTGAGTTTTCTAGTTTTAACTACATGTACTACATTTTGTGCTGTATGAGGGTAATTCAGGAGGTGCATTAATCCTTCAAAAATATGTATTTGTGGTTGGGTGGCAAAAAACTGCCTCCCAACCCTCCAAACATTTATTGAGGGGAATTGCTCTTAGAAAGAACCAATATGGGGAAATTATTTGAGAAATATTATACCATGAACACTGAAGCATGTCATGATATTTTTTGTTTCTCTCTTTTATCAATTTTCTGTTTTATGGAACTTTGAAATTTTCAATTTATGTATTGACGTGCCAAATTTTTGTTTCAAAAATCTTTGCTCCCTTAATCAGAATTATTGCTTCAGTTTGATATCAAATAAAACATGTTGTAACAATTTTTGTCTGTTGCTTATATAAACTTCTTATTGAGCAAGAATAAGGAATGAATCAGGATATACTGTACAGCTCAATGATTTTCCAAAAACATGTTTTTTGTTTTTTTCACAAGACGATGGGTGTATCATATGCTTGTGGCACAGCTATTTTTATTTTAAAGTAATCACTTTTCTGTCTGTTTGTTCATGTATCTTTCGTCAACTTCTCCACTTTTTGACAGAAATTGATGACACTTTTTGTGATTTGCACCATATGCAGATGTTAATGAAGCAAGATGTTTAAATTCAGGTGATACATATCAATCAGGTTTGGAAGGGAGATAATGTAATATAAGATTTCTACATATTGCTACCTGTGGTATGTCTCCATGAACTCACATTACTAGTTTTTTCTTGTATTTTCAGGTCTGTTGTTATGTATACTCTGTTCCCAATATCATTTCTTGCCATTCTGAGTGTTTTCCTGCTCATGATTTCTGAGTCATTCATGGTGAGTTATATACAGTGTACTTCTGTTTAAACAGTTATTGTACTTATTTTACAGCTAGTTGAAATAGACCAGTTCCAATTTCAATACAAATTTAGCTAGGCTAGTGAGTAATTTAAATAGTTCTTTTGGCAGAAATCTGCCATACATAATACCAAAGTTTCCTATTCAACTACCACAGAACACCTGTATGAATCATTAATTTGATCCTCTATACTACATATTAACATCTAAATGAACTGTCCTGTACTACCATACATCGTGTACTAAGTTACAGCCCTAGATTAATCCTACGAGGAGGAATGATCCTGCCAGCGAAAGCTATATTTTTATATAGCCTAGTTGGCCGAGTGGTCTAGGGCGCTGGACTTTGTGCAGGAGGTGTTGCCATAGATGTCACAGCAGTATGAACAACCAAAAATTTGCATCGCTAATTTGACAGTTCTAACATCGTTGGGAATTTTGAATTTTTCAGACCTTTCTATACGTTTATATATCTTCCCTGTATCAATTTAATGCGATGGAGCAGTGTGGCAAATAGAGTCGTCACATTCTGAGACGTTTGATAAATAGGATATATATATATATATTTTAATTTTAGTGGACACCAAAGAGACTGAGGACAATTGCCAAGACGATAGCTGTAAATCATTGGTTGAACCAAGTTGTAACTGTTATTGTTATCATTTTTCTGTATTCTTGTGCCTTATTTCCAGTTGTAAGTTTATTTCTACAGTATAGCTTAAGTATCAGTCTCACTAAAAATCAGGCAGTAGGTGAAACATGATATGAAAAAACCCACCATTTTAAAAGTTTAATTGACTATTTGCACTATCAAAATCAAGAAAAAAGACAAAAGACAAGATTTTCCATATCATTTTGGTAAATTGAGTTATAATTTCATTGGAATGCACTGAAAATGAACATTTCAAGGACAGATAATTCTGTCAAAACCCTCATTTTTTAACATTCTATTGAAAAATTTCTGAGCAAATCCAGTGATACAGAGATCAAATAATGTTTTTTTTTTTTTTTCAAATAGAAAGTTATATGGTTGGTGGGTTTTGAAATGCATGTTTCTGATTTTTCCATTCTTAAAAAATTACTCTTAAATGATACTGGCTTTTTTTACTTTTCATGGTTAAACACATAAATGAAATGTTCAAATTTTGTTTCTATATTGTTTTCTAATGTGAGGTAAATACAAAAAGTTGCATCAGATTTTTGTTAACTATTTCTTAAAGAATCAAAATTAATAGTAGTCAAAGGTCCTCAATTTCTGACCTAGGACTATTGAAATTCATTTACTTACGTCTCAGACCTTCAACTGTCTTCATTGACACTTTATTGGGGACTTCTGACTATCCTCATCGGACCATTGATTTGAAACTTGGAAAGGTCAAGGACTTTCCAATTTTGAAAGTAAATTTATGCCCCTGATTAATTATGGGTTCTTGGTCAACATTAATCTTAACTTAAGCTTTAGGTAGTGTATGCTAAGACCTCATATAAAATGCAAAAAAAGTAAAGATCAACCTAACACAAGCTTTAGAATATGCTTAGACTTTATATAATGTGCAAAGAAACAGTTAAAATTTTTGTGTTATTATTGACATTCATTTGATTTGGTTTGATGTAAAATACTTGATTTTGGTGGGATATTCATTTGACCTTGGTTTGAGATAAAATACTTGATTTTGGTGAGATATTCATTTGACCTTGGTTTGAGATAAAATACTTGATTTTGGTGGGAGATTCATTTCACCTTGGTTTGAGATAAAATATTTTATTTTGGTGGGATTTTCATTTGACCTTGATTTGACATAAAATACTTTATTTTTGTGGGATTTGACCTTGTTTTGAGATAAAATACTTCGTTTTGGTGGGATTTTCATATCACCTTGGTTTGACATGAAACACTTTATTTTTGTGGGATTTGAACCTTGGTTTGAGATAAAATACTTTATTTTGGTGGGATTTTCAATTTCAATTAATCTTGGAAGTTGGTACTCTTACTATTTCTACAAATTGGAATACTATACTTGTTGGTAGGTAATGTAACAATGTAGAAAATACAGTGTAACCTGTGTAAACCATATCCCTGTTCAGTTTAGGCAGATGTGTGGTTTACACAGGTTCTGAGACCTCAGTGGTCTCAGGGTAACTGAGGTCTCAGGGTAACATGCTCTAGATAGAGTGTTGGCTTGTAGTCAGAAAAATGTGAGTGGGGTAGCATACCTATGAGCTGTTGCTTCTGTGAGCTAGCACAATTAGGATCCATCTCAGAGCACCAGTCTAGTACAAGGCAGGGTCTGTTCAATATGTCAATTGGTCTCATTTTGAACTACATGAAATATCTGTCAAATGATGTTACAAAATAATCAATCAATCAAAATATATTGAAATAGTGAAATAGGTTATCAAGGGACTTCTGAATGAATCTGGTTTGGGTAATTTTATTCATTGTTCAGTTTAAACACTCGGTTTCAATGTAATTTGTTTTCTAGGTGACAATATACCAGTTTGATATAAAGGATTGTTTATCATCCCTATTGGGTGTGCCAGTATCAGAGATTAATGTAACGCATCTGAGGATGTCTAACATCAGTCTAGGAATGGAGTACTCGTTGTGTAACCCTGGACATCAGACATCACACTTCCCTGAGGTAAGATTGCTCTAACCTTTTGCATTCAAGGTCAAAGTTAAAAGTCACAGTATGAATAAGTGATCTAGGGATTTTTGCAAAATTGCAAACAAAGATAAAATTGCATTGATACAAAAAAAAATACTTAATTCCTTTAAAAATGAAACAATGATTCTAATTTTTCATTGTATTATGGTATTTTTTACTTATACTTCTGCCATCGAAATCCATACCAGTAGTGTCCCACTATCTATCATAGTATACCAAAGTCATAATACAAATTTTTATGTGACATTTATTCCTTTGCTTGGGTTCTTGCAATGAAGTAGAATAATTTTTTTGATCTACACCTCCCATTTTTATTGCTGCAAGCCAAAAAAAATAATAATATATCTGTTTCCTGCTATCCTACTGACTCTACATTTTTTGTGCGTACTCTTAAATATTTTGTGGCCATTTTCAATCCTTTCCTTCAAAATACTCAACAACAAGCCCGAATAATAGAGGACTGTATAGGATTCAACTACCCCGAAACAAGAAATGTACACATCATTTCACTATCCCAAATCTATTTTTACTAGCCCTAGGCTTTGGGCTAGTGTCTAAAGGCGAGCACTGCATTTTAGCTCAAGCACTATTAAAGTATAGACTGTTTACCCATTAACTAAATGTAAAAAAAATTCAAAAATAATAGAGTTTCCCTACCTAACTACTGTATTTTTTTTTCTGGCTAGTTGCAGGAAACAAGACTACTTTTTTTGGGGCCTTATTATAAATTATAATATTGTTTTCAGTACCTGTCCTTCTGTCTGATGTTAGTGATGATAGCCCTAGCAGTCTACATCCATGCCAGTAGTGTACTGAAGTTATTGGTTCTGTTTGTAATGGTCATGTTCCATCTGCTATTGATGCAAGTTTTCTTCATAGATCTGCTAGACAACAGAGATTTCTTACTACAAGGGTCAGATTCTGGGTAAGTATCATGCAGGCAACAGTTCCTTAAATTGCTCGTGACAATAAGGTTCATAGGCAACTTTAAACATTTTTTCCAGTGTTCTCACTTTCTGATATTTTCTGCTTAAGGCTGCCATGTGGTATTGAAAATATTGCCAAATTTCAGTGGTTTTGTAATATAAACTAACTGTGATGTCTCCATTCACAAAATTAATCTCACTCTCCAGTGATTTTGTTACCCTTTTATTGCAGCTGACTATTGGCTGTTTCCCCTGGAGACTTTTCCCAAAATTAAAAACAATTTTTCCCAAAGCCAGGAAAATTCCCAATTGTCAGGCAGATTTTTTTTTTAAATCAGGACTTTCACCTCTGTATTGACCCCTTAGAAGTTTGTCCTCTTTGGAGCACATTCCCCTCTGTATTGGCCTGTTAGAAGTTTGCCCTCTTTGGAGCACTTTCCCCTCTGTATTGACCCCTTAGAAGTTTGCCCTCATTGGAGCACTTTCACCTCTGTATTGACCCCTTAGTAGTTTGCCCTCTTTGAAGCACTTTACCCTCTGTATTGACCCCTTAGAAGTTTGCCCTCTTTGGAGCCCTTTCCCCTCTGTATTGACCCCTTAGAAGTTTACCCTCTTTGGAGCACTTTCCCCTCTGTATTGATCCGTTAGAAGTTTGTTCTCTTTGGAGCACTTTTACCTCTGTATTGAGACTTTCTATTTCAGGATCAATGTTTGGGACGACAAGACAATAATTCCCCTGAAGTGGGAGATGGTAGTATTCTTTCTTTTTTTCCTCGTGTTTCTGTTTGTACACAGTCAACAAGTAGAGGCTACAGCCAGACTGGACTTTCTGTGGAAAATTCAGGTACCATTAATGATTTTGTTTTGTTGGTTGTACTTTTGTACTCATTTTAGAGAAGTTCGTAAAATTGTTGGGTAAAGTTTCTGTGGATTAGGTCAACAAATATATTAAAATTTGCCAAAAAATTAAATACATGTACCAGAAATTAGATGCAATATTGTATATTTATTTTTGTTCCCTGCGATGTGTCGCAAGTGGACATGGAAATGCCAGGCGTATGTGTGTCTGTCCGCTTTTTCCGCACTTTTTTTTGTAATGCTTTTATCAAATAAGTTTTTAGTAAGTGGCCTTATTATGAAGAGTTACAGATTAAGTTCAACTTTGGTTACTGTTTATTGATTTTTATGGAAGTTATGGCCCTTGGACTTAGAAAATTTCAGTGAATTTAAAGTTTTCTTCACCTTGTTTTTCACGGGGGGACATTAGAATGCTGTTCTTTTATAGTGTATAAAAGTAAAAGTAAATTTTTTTTTATCAGTTTTCACTTTCATATTGTGCCTTGAATGTCATCCCTGAATAAAGGCTAGGAAATAAAATATTGGAAAATTCACATGGCATGTATATGGAAAAAGAATAAGGACTTAACTATCTTAAACATAGGTTCCAGTCTTAGAACCTTTAGCTATGGTGGATGAGGAGGAGTTATGGCTTCAAAGTTTTGTCTTTTTTAAAATCAAATTGTCGTACTGTCACATATTTTGATTTGTGGCTTTCAGTTTTTGTGTTTTCTAAGGTTTTGGTTACTTTGTGGAGGTTTAAAATCATTGTTTAAAGTAACATTAATGTAATGTTTCATTGTGAATCTCTATTTGTGGTTTGATCAAGCAATGATTGATTGATTGATTGTTGGGGTTTAATGTCCGAGCAGCTATATTTCAGCTATATTCAGACGATGAACATGAAATAGATGACAAAATGAACATGAAATGATGAAAATGATGAGATCAAGCAATGAAAACCACAATACTGCATGAACGCTATTTTTCTACTGTTTCTAATTTATTTCAGGCCACTGAAGAAAAGGAGCAGATGGAGAGCCTTAGAGCCTACAACCTGAAACTTATAGCCAATATATTACCTCTTCACGTGGCCGAAAAATTCCTTAAAAGTCAACATAAAAAAGATGAGGTGAGATAACGCTTGAATTATTCAAAACTCTTTTCCAGAAGGATATGTAATTTTCTATTATATCCCCAGCAAAGAAAATTTGGAGGTACATAAGAAAAAACCTGTCTGTCAAACTGTTCTTCCATTTGTTTCTTGTAAATGCAACTCCACCTTAATAAACCCCATCCCCAAGTTATTTTGATGAAATTTGATAGGAAATTGGGCGTGATATTTCTGTAAATGTATATGAAGAAATATAATTACGGTGTAAGGACTTAAAATGAACATAATACCCTAATAAACACAATTGAGGAATTTTCTGAAACCTTGTTGGGCATTATATGTAGATGTTCCTTTAATTCCATTTGATGTGGGCAGGTATTCTCTTTTTGAGCTCGTCTGAATATAGCTGAAATATTGCTGCTCGGACGTTAAACCCCAACAATCAATCAATCAATCTTTTTGAGCTTGCTTACAGTATTTCTAGTTTTCAGATTGTTGTAGGGTCTCATTTTTGATTGTATTAAAATTGTATATAATCTCATGATGAAATGTTGTGCCAGGTAGACGAAGTTAAACTAGATGTTTTATTGTATCACAGGATCTGTACCATTTAGATATTGACAACACTGGAATTATGTTTGCATCCATCGCCAACTTTAATGATTTCTACATAGAGTTGGAGGGAAACAATGAGGGAGTGGAGTGCCTGAGGTTGCTGAATGAAATCATTGCTGATTTTGATGAGGTAAGTGATGAGGTTACTGAATGAAATCTTAGATGATTTTGATGGGGTAAGTGATGAGGTTACTGAATGAAATCATAGATGATTTTGATGAGGTAAGTGAGGGAGTGGAATGTCTGAGGTTATTGAATGAAATCATAGATGATTTTGATGAGGTAAGTGAGGGAGTGGAATGTCTGAGGTTATTGAATGAAATCATTGAGGCTTTCGATGAGGCATATAAAGTGGTTAAGTATACAAGAAAAACAAAATTGTATATAATACTTTACTCTTGACATTATACATACATATACAGTTTGGAGCTAATTCACATGAACAATATTTGTTTGAATAGCCTTTACTTTGCTCTACTGCTAATCCAATTTTCCTTGCTTTCCCTTTTAGCTTATTAGTGAAGACAGATTCAAGTCACTGGAGAAGATAAAAACTATTGGATCCAGTTATATGGCTGCCTCAGGTCTGACCAAGGAGACGAACTACTCAGACATGAGACACATCATTGCTCTGGCAGAGTTTGCCTTCTCTCTGCGGGAACAGCTTCAGTATGTCAATGAACACTCATTTAACAACTTTAAACTGAGAATTGGTAGGTTTTATATGTACTTTATATAAGTTATATTAACATTACAGTGGCAGATTCAGAAAATCTGAAAAGGGGAAACCTACTGTAGTGATGTCTAGTTTTTTTCTATGCAACGAACTTTTCGGGCGTGAAGAAGGCCTTAGATTTGCCTATGCAATATGTCCATGACATACATTTTAAAAAATGTCATATTTCCTGATGTGACTTAAAGGTCCATTGGGCTGGTTGTTGGCTATTTGATTTTATGATTTAATCACATTTGAATTTTATAAATAGTTTTATAACTTTCTTTATATACTTATTGTATGTTGGAAATATGAATCATTTATGAATGTTTTATACTGTTATATGCATACAAATTTTCCATTCAAACAAAGTGGTCAGGTATTATGTGATACCCTCTGAGAAGTTGCATGTCTGTCAGTCAGTCTGATCCACAACAGTTTCCAGATTATAATTTGAGAACAGACCAATGAAACTTTACACATTTGTTTAGTATCACTAAATACAGGTCAAGTAAATTTTTCAACAAGATCCAAAGTGTAGTTTTCGAGGTGTGCCATTTTGAAATCCCATTTTTTTTCATATTGGGTGACGGGGGTATCACTTAATTTTCCAATTAAACAGAATTGTTTTCCCTCAAAATATCAACAACTTTCTGCCCTTCCAAAAAAATCATTATGAAAATTAAAGAATCAATATTCTTCATCATGACCAGAATTGTAAATATTCTGTCCTTAAAATAACATGGGCCTTACTGACTTCAAAGGTCAAAAGTCAAGTTCACTGGGGTTAAATGTTTAGACAGGAAGAAGAGGTCCAACTTATTGCATCATATGTTTTCATGTTTTAAAACATATGGAAACATATGTTTAGGACCAGTATGGTAAAAATGATGTGTTTTTGTGCTTTTAAAAACACATGAAATTATATGCTTTCCAAAATCATATGAAAACCATACTCCTATTGAAAACATATGCCTTTTATTTCATTGTTTTTCATGAATTATTTTGTTTGTCAGAAACATAGGTGGTCTTAAACATGTGTTTTTCATGTGTTTTCAAAACATACTGGTATGTTGCAATTTTTCTTGTGATAAGTGTTGTCCTTGCAGATGAAATGTTTTTTTCTATTTTTAGGCATGAATATTGGCCCTGTCGTGGCTGGTGTGATTGGAGCACGGAAACCTCATTATGATATTTGGGGTAACAGTGTCAATGTTGCCAGCCGTATGGAGAGCACTGGACAAACAGATCATATACAGGTAAGAAGTGTATTACGATAATAAATATTTTTGTTTTGTTGAATTGTGATATTATTAAGAGGTGGATATAAGTCACTGTAAACATTAATTTTCGCAGGTTGCTTATTTTCGGGGATTCTGTCAAGAGAACATATTCACAGATATCAATTTTCATGGTTTCAAAAAAAATAAAAAGATCAATTTCGTGGGTACTATTTTTCAGTTTTCTCTCCATCAAAAAAATAAAGATACCATGAAAATTAGTATGTTTACAGTATGCAGTGAGAAAGTTTTCTAATCATTCTATTTGCTATACATAGTATATGTAGATATCTGTTTTTTTAATAGTAAACAAAACTGTGGAAATTCTCTCAACAATCTGTATCAAATTTCAGTTTTGTGACCGATATATTTGATCTTAAAAGTTTACAGTTTGTTCTTTCAAGGTCATCTTTGAGAATAATTAGGAAAATCTATCTACTAAAAGTATAAGGTTAAATGTTACCGAACCTTTGTAAACCAAACACCTGTCTAAACGTATCAGGTATGATCTACCATAATGTCAGTTTAAATGTTACCAAACCTTTGTAAACCAAACACCTGTCTAAACTGGACAACATCTTTAGTTCATCTTTGACTCACAGGTTTCACTGTATACTGTTATTAGAGGTTAAGGCCAAATAAAATTAATTTGTAGATTCTCATCCCCTCCTGACAGAAATATAAAAAATTGAGTGGGAATTTCAAAATCAATACTTTTTCACGTTAGTTACTAGTATTGAGATACTATAACACACACATCTTTCTTTTCTTGGTGACTAAAACAATGAAATTGATATGGCTATGAGTTTAGAATATATCTATACTTTAGATAGCTAAAATTAGGATGGCAATATCTGGTAAGTAATAAAAAAAAATAAAATTCTCCCACCCAACCCACATTTTTGTGAAGGTTGGATGAGAATCTACCATTGAAGTTAACTTGGCCTAACATTAAAACATTATGTAAAAAAGGAGAAGGAAGAATTTTTATTTATTCACCTCTTTCTTTTTAAGGTTACTCAAGAAATCTACAACATCTTACACAAGAAAGGTTATGTCATGGAAAGGAGGGGACTTGTCAAGGTTAAAGGTAAAGGTGAAATGTTGACCTATTACCTTAAAAGTCGACCTTCATCTAGCAGCAAGACATGATACAAAGCAAATGATATATATGATGTGCTGCAGTGAAATAAACTTTGAATGAAATGGAATATTTTGGGGTTTGACATTTTAAATGAAAAGTGACATTGTTGGATTTTTTTCTCTGGCAAAAAAATAATTTATGAGTATTTTAAATTTAATGTTTTTCTTCACACAGTTGTGAACTTTTAAATTTCTATCTATGATTTAGTCTCATTATTGTATACCCTCACTTGTTAGAATGGGATGATACTGCAATCACTTAATTTGTTCATTTATGGCTACTTTTCTCTTACTGGTAGTTAATTTGAAAGGGCATTTTCAATTTGGTATTCAGATTTGATGAGAGTGGTATGTTGTCTCATATTTTAAATTCAAATGAACCCCTTTTAAAAAGATTTGGATTAGATTTTAAGCAATTGAGGTATACTTACCAACATTTTATCCTTTCTCTTTGTTTCCCCCTTTTTTCGCTAATTGGTGTATACTTCCATATTCATTTATTTAGTGCTTACCTCATCAAATGTGAATTGTTAAGTAAATTTCAAAAGTCATTTCTAAAATAGGTTGCTTGTTCTGATGTAAATGCTGTAAATATTGGCAGAACTAAGTTATTTTTGTATTGAAAGTGAATTTTACATTTGCATCCCATGACAGTTTTCTCCTTATCAGTGATACACCCAGTAGCTTTTTGTTGCCAAAAAAATTGAATAAAAGCACCACAGATTATTTTAAGAAGGTAGCCTACGGTAAGGGACATAACTCTTACCAATCATTGGAATGTTTGTGTAAAGCATTTTACATCAATGTCATCCTCTAAGCATCAAAGTAACCTGGATTGATTTCATTCTATTTCAAATTAAAGCTTGATAGGCTTTGTTAAAATTGAATATTATGCAAAACATATCACTGATTTCAAGAGTTATGTCCTTTACCCTAGGTCTACCTCCTAATGCAGATCTACAATGGTGATTTTTAGAATGCTTTAATCATTTTAAACTGGATTCAATTACATTATATAATTTCCCACTATTTTAACATTTTATTAAGAACTCAGAAGTTGATCGGAATATTTTTAATTCAGGTCTGTCAGATAGCAGGAAACAAAATTCTTTTTGTCTTAAAACTGATTTTTATGCAATGTATTTTTAATGAATTGTTCCACAAAAACTTAAATGTATGATGACAAAACTTGACTAATAATAATCTACTATGCTAGACTGTACATTGTATATACCTCTCTGACTAAACTCAAATAAGCTTATTGATGTTTTTGTTCTAGTTAGTCAACATCTTGTTATAAAGCCAAAGCCGGAAGCTATCGGTAAAAATCAATAAAATCTGGCTATGATCTTCCTTCAGATAGGAGAGTTCTGCAAGATGGCTATCCCCTTATATTTCAAGGATTTCGAACTTTGCGTAGCTTTGAGCAATTTATAAAAGCGTATTTTGCATTAAAGGTTATTTATTTTTGTTTACGTGGGTATGATTTATCATAAGAGCCTAACTTAATGCAAAGGTAGTCTTTCCCTTTAAACTTCTTAAATTGATGAAAAAATGTAATGAGCATTTTCGTTTACATTGTCCATCCCTGGGAAATAAGGGGACTTTTCATTATTCCCCTATATGCGATTTTCATCTACAGGGTTTTCTGCTGGATAGAGGACTTTGTATTGTTTGAAGAACCAAGAAGTTACAGTCCTTGAACCGATACGTGCAACGATTTGACGGATCGGTGACCGATCTGATCGCAGTTTTGTTATGTAAAACAACATAAGATCTGTTTAAAATAAAAGAGATGTAAAAAAAAGTATAGATTAATGTTTAGATATATTACATTATGTAAATATGTATCAAATTGACAAAGAAAACAACAATAACTGTAAAATCCATCGACCACTCTGGGGTCACGTGATGCGATCACCAGTTAAATGGATCGGTTTGACGAATCGATGACTGACCGGTAACTGATCAGTGATTGATGACCGATCACAATTTTTTGTTGCACGGATCAGTTCTGTATTTTAGTTGGCCTGACTCAAGTTAATTTAAATTGGATTCTCCTTCAGTGTATAGTGGTTTAAATTATTTCTCGACTCAAGATAAAAAACAAATATATGATTTCCAACATGTTCTTATCATATTTACCATAGAACTTGAAGAAATAGTTTTAATCAAAAATAGACTGAAGGAGAATCGATTCGCATTACGTAATATGTAGACAGAAAACTTGGAATTGTAAAATAATGAGAGACCTTTCACAGAAATTAAATTACTGCCTTGTGATTTAAGTCCCATGCATTTTTAATCACTACCTTAGATAGAATGTGAGATATTTGATTTAAGTACCTGTCCACATAAAGTTCAGACAGTGCCAATGGTTAAGTGATTCATGGTGAAGAAAACCCACCAAACAAACAATGCCTTTTTAGTCTACATATGATATACTTTAACATAACAACAATCTTTTCTGCATCCAGATCTGCACTTTTAAGAAAATAATACATTCATGTCCCACTGAAATCAACCAAATGAAGCCGAATCAAGAATGATAACTCTTTCAAAGTGCAAATTTCATGTACAATCTATATGATTTTTGTCTCAAAAGTGCAACAACCAAAAGAAATACCGAGACTGGTTATGTGATCAGTAACTGTTTCTTAAAAAGAAATAAGACTGAATTTGGTGGGTTTTTGACATGCATGAATCACCTTCTGTCTGATTATTAGAAAGACTGATACTTAATAATCTAAAATTTTTTATTTTCATTTTTGAATGCCATTGTACAAACATTAAAAGTAAGTAACTTCTGATTTCATGTAGTTGTATCTAAATTTTTTTTCATTTCCATATGTTCATTCACCTCATTTTGAATACTTTGGTTGATTGGGAACTATTTTTCCCTACTTTCTGGAAGGTATATTGTGATCTTGTTGTTCCTTTATCAGTCCATCAGTCCATTCGTCAACAACAACTTTTTTGTAGCAGTTTTCTCTGCAATTGCAGGGGCAGATCCAGACACTTTGAAAAGGATAGGTTTCTCATAAAAAGGGGCATGCTAAGACATTTTTTACCATTTTTTGTCAATTTTACACATGAAAATGACAAATTTTCCTGTAAAAAGGGGGGGGTGTCAACCCCTTGCACCCCCACTGAACTGCTTATCACAGCCACTTGATATTTGGATAGAAGCTTTATATGGGCATGTCATATTGTGGAATTTGTTTCCAGATTGAAGCTAAAACAAGTTCCTGTTTGATGACTTCGTTTATATTTGGACTATATCCGGTAATGAGAGCGGGTAATCTCTAGTCAGCTTTATTCCCAGTTTTTTTACTTACCTACCGGTATGTACTTTGATCCAATGAGGTACATTTGATGTAATGCAGGGATCCTAATAAGCACTCCCAAGCTAGCCCCTGGCAAGCATTTTTTATGACCAGGAAAGTCCAACAGAGGTTGGCTGCTGGTCCACCTAAT
This sequence comes from Perna viridis, assembly GCA_037379345.1. Lineage (NCBI taxonomy): Eukaryota > Metazoa > Mollusca > Bivalvia > Mytilida > Mytilidae > Perna > Perna viridis. Next base: position 9,757,526 of record CM074521.1, on the reverse strand, counting down.
ATTGAATGTTTTTTTTCCTGTTCGACATATGGGCGAGTACCCTTCACTCTGTGTTTTTTATTCATTGGCTAATAAATAAAATATATGATGAAAAATATGTGGTCCCTTCAGCGGCTGCACTTAGGTTTGTAGTTCCAATAGTTTTAGAAGAGGTTATTTATTTGCCAGAGCTTGTATCTATTTCTACCTTTGTCTGTATGCATTTTTTTCTTCAATTTTTCAATTCTCCATTGTTTTTCAGTCATGGAAAATGTACTTAATTGTGTGCAGTATTTAATCTGTCTCAGTTTTTCTGTGCAATTTTGTAATACAAAAATATTACTGTACTTATTTGCACACTTTGTCTTGGGAGTGAAATAACATATTTTTGCACAATCAATTTACAGGACTTGTGTTAAAAAATTTGTCCCTTCACTCCCATCAACCCCATAACAATTTGAATTTATTTTTTGTACAAAATCTTGATTTTTTTATAATTTGGACCCCCAACTTTTTCAGACTTGTTAGTTCTGGTATTTCATAAGATCATATATTATTACTAAGAAATACATGAAATGAACATATCACAAAAACTTTTAGAAAATCAGGCCAAATTTGGGACTTCATACACCTTTTTCCCATATAAAATGTCTTTTATAATATATACATTTAATTGATACACATTTGCTTTGAAATTTTGTTGCTATTTTCATGTCAGATTTTAAAGATATTTTGAATTCTATGTCATTTTTTTTTGTCATGATTGTACATCTTTTTAATTGAATTCCATTTTGTACAAATGTCACTGAAGATGATGTTCATTATTTTTTGCAGTGCAGTGATGGCTTAAATTATTCCTCTAGTCTTAAGAACAGAATTCCTAGTCATACTGTACTCAGTTTTTTTTGTTGATCCTCTTTTATTTTTATTGATGTTGATATTATATTGTTATTTGAATAAATGTTATATTTCTTAAAACTTCTTTTTTAATGTATTGCTTTCAGACCCTTGTGCAGTAGAGATGTAATGCTTATTTATTTGCACATACATGTATAACCCCCCTTTAAATCTAAAGTACACTCCATGTTTTGGGTGAAGTCCCAAGTACAGTTTGAAACATCAAAATGAAACATTCAATTTTTAGCTCACCTGGCCAAAGGCCATGTGAGCTTTTGCCGTCACTTGGTGTCCGTCATCGTCGTCATCGTTAACAATTATACAAAACTCTTCTGCTCTGAAACTACTTGACTAATTAGAACCAAACTTGGTATGAATGTTCCTTGGGGTATCCTGCATAGAACTGAAATGGGGATTTTTGATTCGTCAAAAAACATGGTCACTGTTACTAAAATAGAACATAGGGGTCAGACAGTAGTTTTTTTGCATATATCTTCTAAAACATTAGATTTAGCTGAATTCAGACATGGGTAAAAGTGTTCAGTATGATGAGATCTGTCTCTGGTCAAATTTTGGTTTTAATCCGTTAAGGTCTCACTAACCACTTCTAACGTTTCCATTACTTTACATGTTAAAAAAGTAATTTTCAAAGTCTCACTGTGAATTCCCAGGACAAATGACATCTTAATATTGCATACTGTTGCGAAACTTGGAAAATAAGGCTTCCAAAATCATTATGCTAATGGTACAATGATAGTAGAAATTCTTCACAAAATTTACTTGAATAAATAATACTGAAAATACACATTTTTACCTGTTCTGCTAACTGACAGCATGGAGGCAAATTACTCACACATGTAAACAATATTCATACACTTTTGTAGTTAATTACATATATGATTTTAAAGTACACATTTTGCACTTACAATGCATATGTCTAGGTTCAGTGTGTTTTTGGTACTACATAGGGGGTGGTGGCCATTTGACCCGGAAGTGGTTAGTGAGACCTAAGCCATGTTGGAGTTATTGGCCTTTTCAACGATTTTCAATTGAAACCAACTTCTTATGAATGTTTCTTGGGGGTATCCTGCATAGAACTGATGTGGGGATTTATGATTCATGGTCAAATTTTGGTTTTTAATTCGTTAAGCCATGTTGGGGTTATTGCCCTTTTTCAACGATTTTTGCTATTTTGAATGTTATTTCTTTCCAAAATCTTCTCCTCTGACACTACTTGACCAATTGAAACCAAACTTAGTATGAATAATCCTTGGGGTATACTGCATAGAACTAATGTGGGGATTTTTGATTCGTTAAAAAACATTGCCGCCATTACTAAAAATAGAACAGAGGGGTCAGACAGTAGTTTTTCACATATATCTCCTAAACAGTTAAGTTTAGCTGAATTCTGACATGGGTAAAAGTGTTCAGCATGATGAGATCTACCTCTGGTCAAATTTTGGTTTTAATTCGTTAAGCCATATTAGAGTTATTGCCCTTTTTCAACGATTTTTGCTCTTTTTAATGTTATTTCTTTCCAAAATCTTCTACTCTGACACTACTTGACCAATTGAAACCAAACTTGGAATGAATGTTACTTGGGTATACTGCATAGAACTGATGTGGGGAGTTTTGATTCGTTAAAAAACATGACCGCCATTACTAATATAAAAATAGAACATAAGGGTCAGACAGTAGTCACATATATCTCCTAAACCGTTAGGTTTATCCAAATTCTTTCAATAGCTGAAATGATTCATAAAAGTCTTCAGACTCCTTGTAAGAGTTATTGCCCTTGAAAGGGGAAAAATGACTTTTTTTTAATAGTTTTCAGTCAAAATCTTGAAAACTATGATAGATTAAAAGAAATTTTCAACTGTTGAAAAGATTGTGTGATAGTCCTACCAAAGACTTCTTTTGTCAAAATTGTTGGACAACTTCTTGTTTAATTTATTGCCTTCGAAAGGCAAAATTCAAGAAGGTGGGAGCCTCTTGTTATAACTACATTCCATGTATTTCTCTTATTTTATTTCTATTATATTTTAGATATACATTGAAAAAAGATAATACACAACAATGAACAATAGTAGTCCACTCATTGTGGGTGTGGCCTATATAAATAGTTTAAAGATGTGTTTCTCGAGTCGAAAGATAAGTTTCATTGACACTAAAAACTGTACAGCCGATTATCCAATGAGATTAGTGTATTTTAATGATATGCACAGTAAATATAAATATTGGACCATAGTGGGCCAACATACGTCGACTCTCAGTGCCATGCTTCATGCACCTTAATTAAAGACACCATACATAGACTTGTTTCAGAGTAGACTCCATAGAGCCACTAGAGATAGCAAAAGTTTCTGCCTCGCCTTTTTTTTACCATTTTTATGTGGCATTCCAAATTTAGATTTTATTCTCCATCATCAATTAGAAATTTTGAACCACACTTTTTTAAGTCCTTTTGTATCAGTTGGAATGTATTTGAACCTGGGTAAACCAAAAAACCTGTCTAAACTGAACAAATACCACAGTCCAAAAGGGGTTTGGTTTAGAAAGATTTTACTATATAAACACCCATTCTTTCATTTGCACCCCATCTAACTTCAAATCCTAGATGAAGCCCCTAGGAACCATCTAGCCTCCTATACTGATACTGAAGTGCACTAAACTACAATCTCTTACCATCACAGATTTTTTGTAGTTTTACAACAACAACTAATGGAGAAGAAAATTTGTGTTTCATGAAACATTTGATCTATTTTGGACGTCTCTTTTCATCAAGTCATGTGGTTAACGTCAGGGAATATATAGGGTTTGTCTCACCTTGATCAATCACCTGATGAACTTCATTAGGTAAAAAAATATTTTATTCTGCTTATAATTATGTGTATATTATTGTTTCAGTTATATATGTCATGTTTGTCATTGTCCCTTGTTGGTCCTTAATCGGAAAAAAAAGATTTTGATTTGATTGGATGATAGATAATACTAAAGTTCTTCTGGGTCCACCTCATGAAATAGAAACTACTGCACCAGATTTTAGAGCTTGGGTGCAGAACTTAGTTAGTCTGGAGTTAAACATAACATCTTCTGGGTGTACTTCACAGGATACATTCCCTGGAAAACAAAAACAAAAATTTCCTTAAACTCTAAAGTTTAGGCACCCGTGAAATCATATTATACTATTGGTGCTGATGAATATTGTAAACCACACATCATTAACTATCCAAGGCCACACACAATTCAAGAAAAGAATTCTAAGGCTACGAATCAAAGACGTGATCCATGACTATTACCAATGTCACAAGCCTGTGACAATGACTATCCAATGCCGCCAATCAACGATTGCCCAAGGCCACCAAATCAAGCCCACTAATCAACAACTATCTAGGGCAACCAATCCACAAATAGTTAATGCCATCAGTAAATGATTATCAAAGCCAACCAATCAACAACTATACAAGGCCAAAAACACATGGCAATTAACCAACAACTATCAAAGACCACCACTTAATGATTGTCCAAGCCCACCTATATCTGACTATCCAAGACCACCTACATATGACTATCCAAGACCACATATACACGATTATCCAAGACCACCAATCCATGACTATACAAGACCACCTATACCTGACTATACAAGACCACCTATACCTGACTATCCAAGACCACCAATCCATGACTATCCATGACCACCTATACATGACTATCCAAGACCACCTATGCATGACTATCCAAGACCACCTATACCTGACTATACAAGACCACCAATCCATGACTATCCATGACCACCTATACATAACTATACAAGACCACCTATACCTGACTATCCAAGACCACCTATACCTGACTATCCAAGACCACCAATCCATGACTATCCATGACCACCTATACATGACTATCCAAGACCACCTATACCTGACAATCCAAGATCACCTTTACATAAGTATCCAACACCACCTATATATGACTATCCAAGACCACCTATACATAACTATCCAAGACCACCAATCAACAACTATCAAAAAAACTACCAATCAATGACTATTCAAGGTCACCAGTCAAAGACAACCAATAAATGACTAGCTACAACCCTAACCCAGTAATAATCGATAATCCAAGGCCATCAAATAAACAAGAATCCAATGCCACCAACCAATTGATCTTAAAGACCACCAATTAACGACTTTTCAAGGCCAACAATCAGCGACTATACATGGCCACCAAACAATTACTTACAATGACCAACGGTCAATTACTACCTTTAACCACCAATTTAAAACTATCAACAACTACAAAAGTCCAATCATTAATGGTTATCCAAGACAAACATTGCATCACTATCAATCACCGCAAGCTAATTAATATCCAATATTAGCAACCAATGACTCAAATACATTACCACAAAATGAAAATTTAAGACCAGTCACCGAGTCATTGTCAACGGAATTGAACCTTATCTGTATGCACAGTTATTTGGCATTTCAATTACCTTTAACAACATCCAAAAAATGAACGACTTCGGCTTTATAGGCTTCATAATATCTAGGTAAGCCATGCTGAGTGATTGTATCATGAAGGCGGCCATCTTGGTTCCAGAGCTGTAAATGAGTAGTTGATGGATTTTCAACGCATAACATTCCTTTCTCGCCAAGCACCTTCAAAAATAAACCATGAGCATGCTAAAGCATAGAGGATGATATTCACGAAGATTTGATGTATAGTAATAATACTAGGCCTTAAGATCAAAGTGAGGGTTTTGTGCGTTGATAGCTTGTATATTTTTGACTCGTGAACGATCAATGTGTCAACAATATTATACCTTTCCTACAAAAAATTGTTCAGTGGTAGTTCCAGGATTCCCAGGAGTTGTAACTCCCTTATGTTGACTGTTTTTTCACTTTCGTGCAAACTTTTGACTTACATGAGCAACCTTTTATACACGTCTGGATCTGCAGATCTGTGGTAAGTTCTTTTATTTTCCATATAGAAATGAACTATGATTGTGTAATGATGCTAGAATCCATAATAACTTAGAAACTACGGTAACTAAAATATACTATATTAATACAACAGCTTCCGCTAACAGAAAGTTACGGATAAAGGTTACAGACCACCAATTCAACCAATGAGCATTTGGAACCTACGCAAAAATAGTCCTACGCAGAAATTACCCCTGTTTCTCATAGTGCTGTGAAAAAAAGTTTTCATCTCATTTAAAAAAATTAAACAGTTTCTGAAAGGAAAAACACATTTCTGTACATTTTATAGGTGCATTTTGCTTCTTGTGATGTGAAGCCAAATCTCCATAATGATTTCTAAATATACCCCTATCGTGTTAAAACATTGGGATTTCCGATGCTATTTATAGACACTTCACTTCCGGTGACCAGTACTGCACTGCAAGTCTGCTAACCCCACATGCCATTCTGAGGATTGTGAGCTGACATATGTAGAATCATGCTGATATATAGTCCTCTGCAGGTTAAAGTTAATGTAAAGTCCAGAGAAGCCATTGAATATTGTGAAATTAGCATAGAAGCCTATGGGAAGTGAAATTAGTGGTTTCTAGCCTGAAGTTCAAACTCATTTTCATTTCGAACTCACCGTGATAACATTTTACCTCAAATCTTTGGTCATACCCATACGGAACCCCTCGAACATTTTCTATATAACCAATCAGACCGCTCGGGAATTTCAGCATTATCATTGCTGTTTCTACGTCATCACAGTCTTTGAACATTTGGCTTTCAGCATGACCAAAACTGACAACACTCTTGGGTCGTTCCCCAGACAACCAGCATAACAGGTCAAGCTCGTGTATAGCCGAATCGATCATGATTCCACCTAAAAGGGAGTGGAGGACTAAGAGGTTGTTTGCTCCCGTTTCGTCATAAATCCTTAAAAGTTTCTTAACATACACACGAACATTTCTAACTTATGAAATATCACATGGCCACATGAAGATAAAGTGTACATTTTCGATACTCCTATATCGTAACATTTGAAATATGGCACCAATTCAGATTAGAATAATTAACAGATGGCTTGCCAGCCTGCCTCTGGCATTGCTGGAGTAAGAGTAAGGGAAAGTCTTTTGAGTGATACCAAAACTGCAGATTTCAAGTGACACAGAAATGTTAAAAGTACAATGAAACGTAAATAAGAAGTCGAAGCTTAAATTGTTCAGTTTGTAAGAGCACCAGAAAGGCATGATTTACTGGTAGATTTTCAAGTACTCTGAAAAGTTTATATGCATGTGCGTTCCCAAGGTTATGAAAGAACTACAAAGTGGTATGATTTAAGTCCTTCCTAAAATGGATAGTTTGTTTAATCATCAAAATATACCTACCACTAGATTTCAAGTACTCCATGTTTATCCAAGCAGGTAACTCTCTAGCGACCAACTTAATCATTCGCAGTTTACCTACATCACCAGCTTTAATCTTGTCATACATTTTTCTAATGCTAACATCAAATCTCCTACAAAATACGCCATTCGTTACTAGTTAAAACAGAGAGGACTTATCATGACTGTATCATCGGCTGTAGTTGAAAAACAAACGGTGTCATTCAAACAATTACGTTTACTTCAACAACTGTTCACATTTTGACTTAGAGGATGTCCATTTGAAGGGAACATCATGTTTGACCGTAATACTCAAACGTGAAACCTGAGCCAACTTTGTGTGGTGTTTAGGCGTCTGGAAATAGGGTTATAACTACAGTATTAAAGTCATCATTATTAAAATTTTATGCTCGTGGATCGTCATGGTCAACAGCACTATACGAAAACTGATTTGTTCATCATGTCATAGAGTTTGCCTTTTTGTATACCCTAGACGTAATATTTTATGAGGGGATTTCTTTAAAGGAGAGGACGCATACCCTAGTGGTGCAACTGGACCATACTTCCAGTTTTTAGAGTCTGTTTTTTTAACTTCTGTTTATATTGGCGTAATATTTTGGTTATTTCATGTTCTTTGTTGTACGAGTCTATTTCTTTGTCTTGTCGCTTTTTCTGAATTATAGTCTTTTCATTACTGTTCGAATCCTAGTCCTTGATTTCCTTTTCGAAACTAGCAAATCATGCATACACTGACAAATTGTGTCTATAGTACACACTCACAGGGAGAGCAGTTTAAATAATTACTTAAGTTATACAATCAAAAAAACAATAAAACTTCCTAGAAGGGCACTTGGAGGACATTCAAGGAGTCTAGAAGGAATTTCAGGCGCTGTTAACTTGAACTTCAATGAATTATCCGTTTTGCGCAAAACTGAAAATAGTCCACACGTTTAAAAACTATGTCCTTGAAGTAGATATGCAGTGGGGATCCAGGTTGGGGGAAATTCCGGAAGGTTTGGACCCCCGTTGATTTTGTAAAATATATACATAAAATTTGGGGGAAAAAATTAGCAAAAATAATTGCCAGTAACCTCTCTTTTTGACTTTGATCGATTCGATCCCCCTTTGTCAATTTCTGGATCTGAGGGAGTTCGTTCTCATGTATATCAAAAATCTTTTACGTCTTGTTACTCTGCAGACTGGTAAGGTACAACAAGTAAGACATACTTAGTATATTTACATACTTGTCGAAGCCACACTGTAATGTTCTAGAATGTTCTTTTGCTAGTGTGTAGCACGCTTTTACTTCGTTTGGCTCTAAATCTATCGGCTTTTCACAAAATACGTGCTTCCCTATTTAAAAAAAGTAACATATTAATCTTAAAAAGAACAACAATTCAGTGATGAACTGGAAATTTAATTTGGATAATTAACCATGCATGTACATAATGTATAATGAGAGCAATAAATAGTTACGTGACCGGGGTTTCTACTATAGGACATTAGAGGAAAGGCAGAGGCGGTAGGGTTCGCGGGGTGAGACCCAATGTTTTGCAACATATTGTTGATTTTGTTCAATATTTTGGCAAATGAGCAAAATTAATGATAGCTACTGTAGTCCCACATTATATTTGTTTTGGATCGGCCTTTGAAATGCTAGTTATAACCCTTCTGTAAATCTTGTAGCTTGTCACATATCTTAAATAAGAAACGGACATGGTGAAACCCAATAAATGTACCAGCGTATAACACATGCTTTCGTTACCGATGATGAAAATTCATACACTTATTATAGATAAATAAACAAGCCAACACATGATTACTGTAAGTTTGTAGATCTGTTGTAATATGACAGATTTATATATGGCTTCTAGAAAACATAATAAGACGAACCTGCTGTTAAAGCCATTTTTACGATGTCACACTTTTTATGGGGTTTGCCGAACACCGGGGAACACACAAATACTGCACAAATTCTGGAGATTATAAAGAAAAAAAATACATAGTTAGTAAATACCTTTGACCCTAGAATATTGATTAAATCAACCATGTTAGTATAACGAACATAAGCCATCCAGTGACGGATCCAGGGGAGTTTTTCGGTGATCACCCCTAATGTTTTATAGGGAAGTATTGTTAGTTTGTGCATAATTTTGGCAAAAGTTAGCAGATGACAACCTGAAAACCCCTTTTCTAAATATATTTCTGGATCGGTGCCTTCTTATGAAAAATATTCTGGATCAACCCCTGTCAACATAAGCACTGATTATTAACCTTTGCATTCATTGTTACACAAACCTGATATATTAACACGTTAAAAAAAAAGAAGAAAATGCACATTTTCCTTTGCTAAAATGTAGATAACTATATTCAAAATAGTTACTTTATTTTCAAAACAATAAAACAAAAAAACAAAAACAAAAAACAAAAAAAAAAGACCCAAAAATAAATAAAACAAAAACAAAGTAGAAAAGAAATTAAAAAAAAAAACGTTTATTTATATAACATACTTTTCGTCCTTCAAGACAGCTCCAACATCCTCAGTTTTAATCACATTTACTTGCTGCAATCCGTATTTTAAGATTAAATCTTTGATTTTAGGGTGCATTTCCTCAACGTCGACCAAATATTTGACGTTCGCCTGTCCAGTCTGGACAACATGTCGCAGATGAACCTCTCCAATACGACCAACACCGATTATTGCTACAGTGATGCGATCCATGTGAAGGCTTCTACAGACAAGCTAGTAAAGAGAAACATTAAATGCAATAGTTATTCTGAATATAGTACGAACAATGCAGGAAAATCATAGAATATTTTTGATAGAATGAAAGTATTTAAAATTTCAAAACTTCATGTATAATCATTTTGCATGTCAAATAGAAGCCATTTTGGTAAAAATAAATCAGGGTAAAAATTCTATAACCACGCACCGTCACATTGAGCCAACATTGGACCAATGTCGTCTTGCCAACACCAACCCAACCATCAGCCAACGTTGGCCTAACAAAAGCATGCCGTTTTACTAAAACTTTTAACTATAATTGATTCATAATCAGGTAAATTCAATATTAATGTACACTCTCTATTAATTTTTGATCAAAATGATGTTGAATCACATTATCATAACATAATACATATTATAGAATCACTGATTCAGATAGAGGTATATTATTTTTGCATCTTGGGAAATATTTTAGTATTATGTGCTATGCGCTTTTTGTACTCAAAATTATCGTGAATACCTATCAGGATTATACCTTAAACTAGATGAGATTTCAAATCAAATATATTTACATAGTGGGGAAGGTATAGAACCATCCGTGGACACAAGTGACACAGGAACGCTGACGCTGTGAGGATGGTATAGAATTTTAATTTATTTCATTTCATTATTACAGCTCACGTACGTGCCCGCGAACGAGTATACTTTTAAATTATATTTTATGGTGATAGTGACAAATGTATAAACCGAAACAGCATGTCAATAAGAGGCTACTCTTCTACATAGTAAATGATAAAATTTCGCAAATATAGATAGATAAAGACTACATACGTGTACTACGTGTGTAAAAGTTGAAATACCTGACACAACTTATCAAATAAGATATCAAAGATTTACTTAATTTAAACCAGATCGTTTACTTTTAGAATAAACTGTTTTTCTCGACCTGAAAGAATTCGGGAATTATATCAAAGAATATGCATTTATACTGTTACAGAATCCTCACCTGGTTTCTCAATCTCAGTGATAGTGGGATATGGTTCGTTGGTGTGGTGTGTTGTTTGAAATCCGATTTTGGTATTAGTTTAATTGTCGCAACTTATGGAAAGGGAAAAAAGTATAATGGAGTTCCGGAATGGAAGCCATACACCATCTCAATTTATTTCCATTCATCTACATATAATATCGGTGAACGTAATTTTTATAGTCGGAGTACAGATCTAGTGATTCCGTTAAAATCAACAGAGCATCTCATACTCCTACAACGTAAGAGGTTGGAATTCCGTTCCTCCATACCCCAATCTCGTTAGGATGGCACCGAGTCAGAAAATAGCTTGCCACACAACATATATATAGCACCGCTGGATTAAGCATCTCATTGTGCGATTCACATCGTGGTGATTTTGGTTCATTCAACAATGTTCTATAAGGCAGATAATTTTGAAATGGTTACATATATTACTTGAAATGTCGCGGAGACCAAAGATTGTGTAGAAAACTTATTTGTTAGGGATTTTAAACTTTCATCGCTGATTTATTAATTAATCTTTACTTGATTATTTCATAATAAATGGAACTTATTTGACACCATGATCTTACTTTTCGAGGTTGTTAATTTTTTTTTATATATCTTTGTCTTCTTTTAACACCCTGCACGATGGTTGTTTTACAAAAAAAAAACAAACAAAAAACAAAACAAACAAAACAAAAACAACAAAAAGAAAAAAAAGACGATCCAAAAAAAAGTGTTCCCGTGTGAAAGGAAAATTTGAAAAAAAATCAAGGTGTGCTGATGGGGTGCAGGACTGGATCCAGACACTTTGAAAAGTCAGGGTGGCAACCGAGGTTCCTCGGAAAACGGTGCATGGTGCTAGGACATTATTTGCCATTTTTTGTAAATCTTACATATGAAAATGACAAATTTTCCAATAAAAAGGGGCCCAACCCCCTGCACCCCTCTTGATCTGCCACTGGGGTGATGGGGTCTGGAACTTGATGCAGGATAATATATATATATGTATAGAAGGGTCTGAAACATTCACAACGATGTTAGAACTGTCAAATTTGCAATGCAAATTTTTTATCGTTCCCTCCGCGGGACTCGAACTCGCACCGCTATGTCATCTATGGCAACAGCGCCCTAGACCACTCAGCCAGCTAGGCTATATAAAATATAGCTTTCGCTGGCCGGGTCATTCCTCCTCGTAGGATTAATCTAGCCTAGGCTGTAACTTAGTACACGATGTATGGTAGTTCGGGACAGTTCATCTAGATGTTATTATGTAGGATAGAGGATCAAATTAATGATGCATGTCACAACAAATCAATATTATACAACGTCTCAGAATGTGACGACTCTATTCGCTACACTGCTCCATCGGATCAAATTGATACAGGGAAGATATGTAAACATATAGAAAGGTCTGAAAAATTCCCAACGATGTTAGAACTGTCAAATGTGCGATGCAAATTTTTGGTCGTTCCCTCCGCGGAACTCGAATTTCTCAGACCTTTCTATACGTTTACATATCTTCCCTGTATCGATTTGATCCGACGTTGGCGAAACAGAACAACCTTTCAACAGGCGTATGAATGGTCATCGCAATGACTACAAATGCAAACCAGACCTCCTTCTAAGTCGCCATCTTAGATCTGCCGGACACACCCAGGAGGATCTCCACAACATTGTTGTGACGATCATAGAACATAATAAAAACTGGTCAAAATGTAAAAGAGTATCTCGGGAAAGCTTTTGGATGAAGAAATTGCAAACAACTTCTCCAGATGGAATTAACGAGAAAAAATAATTCATTTTTAGGTCTTGGTCTAAGGCTGGTACAGCACTACTTGCTACTTAGGTTACAGACCACCAATTCAACCAATGAGCATTTGGAACGTACGCAAAAATAGTCCTACGCAGAAATTACCCCTGTTCCTCATAGTGCTGTGAAAAAAGTTCTCATCTTATTTAAAAAATTTAAACAGTTTCTGAAAGGAAAAACATTTCTGTACATTTTATATGTGCATTTTGCTTCTTGTGATGTGAAGCCTAATCTCCATAATGATTTTTAAATATACCCCTATCTTGTGAAAACACTGGGATTTCCCATGCTATTTATAGACACTTCACTTCCGGTGACCAGTACTGCACTGCAAGTCTGCTAACCCCACATGCCATTCTGAGGATTGTGAGCTGACATATGTAGAATCATGCTGATATATAGTCCTCTGCAGGTTAAAGTTAAGGTAAAGTCCAGAGAAGCCATTGAATATTGTGAAATTAGCATAGAAGCCTATGGAAAGTGGAATTAGTGGTTTTTAGCCTTAATTAAGAAGAAGCCATGGCAAAATGAAAAGTTTCTTGAAATAGCTTTAAACTACTTGAAGATCTTGTTAACTTTGCCATGAGAGGAATACACTACAAAAATCCTTCAAAATATGCATTTTTGTAAGTTATAGGTCCAAATTATGGAAAATTGGTCTTTTTGGCTGATTTTTATGTCCTATCTTGTAAAAAGTGTAGAAAATTGAGTAAAAATATCAAATATTAAACTTTGAGGGCTATATTTAGCTAAATATGGTGGCAATAAGCACTTGAAATCAAGTTTTGTGTAGATTTGAGCAAAAATTAGGTTAGAAATGAGGAAAAACTCACTTTCATTACTGTGGTTAAGGCCATATCAGCATTCCCCTATGGCAACATGGAAAATCCATTATTGAGTACTTTTTTTGCTTTAGGTGCCCTTTACTGCTCATGTTTTAATGTGAAAACACTGTATTTACAAATTTAAAGCCAAATATATCACCTTTTGTGAAAATTTAAAGATTTAGGATTTTTGACATGTGATCAAGAAAAAGGGGGAGGCATGTCAGAAATAAATTTTTAAAAATAGACCAATTTCTCAGAAAATGATTACTTTTAAAACTATTTCTTCATTAATATTGTTAAAAAACAAGTTGTGATTGATATTTTTTATTTGAAAAGTCAGAAAAAGTTCTTTGCAAATATTTAATGCATTTAAGTATGGTAGAATATTGTCACTTTTTTGCTCGCACAACTTGGTTACCCTATATTTAAAAATCAAATATTTAAAAAAGTGCTTGTCACATTTCACTGAAACTTTGCAAATGCATTCAGTATGTGTGTAGGAAGATACCTGTATAGTTATTTATTTTTTCTAAGACAAAAAGTGACTCTTTAGGTTACAGACCACCAATTCAACCAATGAGCATTTGGAACGTACGCAAAAATAGTCCTACGCAGAAATTACCCCTGTTCCTCATAGTGCTGTGAAAAAAGTTCTCATCTTATTTAAAAAATTTAAACAGTTTCTGAAAGGAAAAACATTTCTGTACATTTTATATGTGCATTTTGCTTCTTGTGATGTGAAGCCTAATCTCCATAATGATTTTTAAATATACCCCTATCTTGTGAAAACACTGGGATTTCCCATGCTATTTATAGACACTTCACTTCCGGTGACCAGTACTGCACTGCAAGTCTGCTAACCCCACATGCCATTCTGAGGATTGTGAGCTGACATATGTAGAATCATGCTGATATATAGTCCTCTGCAGGTTAAAGTTAAGGTAAAGTCCAGAGAAGCCATTGAATATTGTGAAATTAGCATAGAAGCCTATGGAAAGTGGAATTAGTGGTTTTTAGCCTTAATTAAGAAGAAGCCATGGCAAAATGAAAAGTTTCTTGAAATAGCTTTAAACTACTTGAAGATCTTGTTAACTTTGCCATGAGAGGAATACACTACAAAAATCCTTCAAAATATGCATTTTTGTAAGTTATAGGTCCAAATTATGGAAAATTGGTCTTTTTGGCTGATTTTTATGTCCTATCTTGTAAAAAGTGTAGAAAATTGAGTAAAAATATCAAATATTAAACTTTGAGGGCTATATTTAGCTAAATATGGTGGCAATAAGCACTTGAAATCAAGTTTTGTGTAGATTTGAGCAAAAATTAGGTTAGAAATGAGGAAAAACTCACTTTCATTACTGTGGTTAAGGCCATATCAGCATTCCCCTATGGCAACATGGAAAATCCATTATTGAGTACTTTTTTTGCTTTAGGTGCCCTTTACTGCTCATGTTTTAATGTGAAAACACTGTATTTACAAATTTAAAGCCAAATATATCACCTTTTGTGAAAATTTAAAGATTTAGGATTTTTGACATGTGATCAAGAAAAAGGGGGAGGCATGTCAGAAATAAATTTTTAAAAATAGACCAATTTCTCAGAAAATGATTACTTTTAAAACTATTTCTTCATTAATATTGTTAAAAAACAAGTTGTGATTGATATTTTTTATTTGAAAAGTCAGAAAAAGTTCTTTGCAAATATTTAATGCATTTAAGTATGGTAGAATATTGTCACTTTTTTGCTCGCACAACTTGGTTACCCTATATTTAAAAATCAAATATTTAAAAAAGTGCTTGTCACATTTCACTGAAACTTTGCAAATGCATTCAGTATGTGTGTAGGAAGATACCTGTATAGTTATTTATTTTTTCTAAGACAAAAAGTGACTCTTTAGGTTACAGACCACCAATTCAACCAATGAGCATTTGGAACGTACGCAAAAATAGTCCTACGCAGAAATTACCCCTGTTCCTCATAGTGCTGTGAAAAAAGTTCTCATCTTATTTAAAAAATTTAAACAGTTTCTGAAAGGAAAAACATTTCTGTACATTTTATATGTGCATTTTGCTTCTTGTGATGTGAAGCCTAATCTCCATAATGATTTTTAAATATACCCCTATCTTGTGAAAACACTGGGATTTCCCATGCTATTTATAGACACTTCACTTCCGGTGACCAGTACTGCACTGCAAGTCTGCTAACCCCACATGCCATTCTGAGGATTGTGAGCTGACATATGTAGAATCATGCTGATATATAGTCCTCTGCAGGTTAAAGTTAAGGTAAAGTCCAGAGAAGCCATTGAATATTGTGAAATTAGCATAGAAGCCTATGGAAAGTGGAATTAGTGGTTTTTAGCCTTAATTAAGAAGAAGCCATGGCAAAATGAAAAGTTTCTTGAAATAGCTTTAAACTACTTGAAGATCTTGTTAACTTTGCCATGAGAGGAATACACTACAAAAATCCTTCAAAATATGCATTTTTGTAAGTTATAGGTCCAAATTATGGAAAATTGGTCTTTTTGGCTGATTTTTATGTCCTATCTTGTAAAAAGTGTAGAAAATTGAGTAAAAATATCAAATATTAAACTTTGAGGGCTATATTTAGCTAAATATGGTGGCAATAAGCACTTGAAATCAAGTTTTGTGTAGATTTGAGCAAAAATTAGGTTAGAAATGAGGAAAAACTCACTTTCATTACTGTGGTTAAGGCCATATCAGCATTCCCCTATGGCAACATGGAAAATCCATTATTGAGTACTTTTTTTGCTTTAGGTGCCCTTTACTGCTCATGTTTTAATGTGAAAACACTGTATTTACAAATTTAAAGCCAAATATATCACCTTTTGTGAAAATTTAAAGATTTAGGATTTTTGACATGTGATCAAGAAAAAGGGGGAGGCATGTCAGAAATAAATTTTTAAAAATAGACCAATTTCTCAGAAAATGATTACTTTTAAAACTATTTCTTCATTAATATTGTTAAAAAACAAGTTGTGATTGATATTTTTTATTTGAAAAGTCAGAAAAAGTTCTTTGCAAATATTTAATGCATTTAAGTATGGTAGAATATTGTCACTTTTTTGCTCGCACAACTTGGTTACCCTATATTTAAAAATCAAATATTTAAAAAAGTGCTTGTCACATTTCACTGAAACTTTGCAAATGCATTCAGTATGTGTGTAGGAAGATACCTGTATAGTTATTTATTTTTTCTAAGACAAAAAGTGACTCTTTAGGTTACAGACCACCAATTCAACCAATGAGCATTTGGAACGTACGCAAAAATAGTCCTACGCAGAAATTACCCCTGTTCCTCATAGTGCTGTGAAAAAAGTTCTCATCTTATTTAAAAAATTTAAACAGTTTCTGAAAGGAAAAACATTTCTGTACATTTTATATGTGCATTTTGCTTCTTGTGATGTGAAGCCTAATCTCCATAATGATTTTTAAATATACCCCTATCTTGTGAAAACACTGGGATTTCCCATGCTATTTATAGACACTTCACTTCCGGTGACCAGTACTGCACTGCAAGTCTGCTAACCCCACATGCCATTCTGAGGATTGTGAGCTGACATATGTAGAATCATGCTGATATATAGTCCTCTGCAGGTTAAAGTTAAGGTAAAGTCCAGAGAAGCCATTGAATATTGTGAAATTAGCATAGAAGCCTATGGAAAGTGGAATTAGTGGTTTTTAGCCTTAATTAAGAAGAAGCCATGGCAAAATGAAAAGTTTCTTGAAATAGCTTTAAACTACTTGAAGATCTTGTTAACTTTGCCATGAGAGGAATACACTACAAAAATCCTTCAAAATATGCATTTTTGTAAGTTATAGGTCCAAATTATGGAAAATTGGTCTTTTTGGCTGATTTTTATGTCCTATCTTGTAAAAAGTGTAGAAAATTGAGTAAAAATATCAAATATTAAACTTTGAGGGCTATATTTAGCTAAATATGGTGGCAATAAGCACTTGAAATCAAGTTTTGTGTAGATTTGAGCAAAAATTAGGTTAGAAATGAGGAAAAACTCACTTTCATTACTGTGGTTAAGGCCATATCAGCATTCCCCTATGGCAACATGGAAAATCCATTATTGAGTACTTTTTTTGCTTTAGGTGCCCTTTACTGCTCATGTTTTAATGTGAAAACACTGTATTTACAAATTTAAAGCCAAATATATCACCTTTTGTGAAAATTTAAAGATTTAGGATTTTTGACATGTGATCAAGAAAAAGGGGGAGGCATGTCAGAAATAAATTTTTAAAAATAGACCAATTTCTCAGAAAATGATTACTTTTAAAACTATTTCTTCATTAATATTGTTAAAAAACAAGTTGTGATTGATATTTTTTATTTGAAAAGTCAGAAAAAGTTCTTTGCAAATATTTAATGCATTTAAGTATGGTAGAATATTGTCACTTTTTTGCTCGCACAACTTGGTTACCCTATATTTAAAAATCAAATATTTAAAAAAGTGCTTGTCACATTTCACTGAAACTTTGCAAATGCATTCAGTATGTGTGTAGGAAGATACCTGTATAGTTATTTATTTTTTCTAAGACAAAAAGTGACTCTTTAGGTTACAGACCACCAATTCAACCAATGAGCATTTGGAACGTACGCAAAAATAGTCCTACGCAGAAATTACCCCTGTTCCTCATAGTGCTGTGAAAAAAGTTCTCATCTTATTTAAAAAATTTAAACAGTTTCTGAAAGGAAAAACATTTCTGTACATTTTATATGTGCATTTTGCTTCTTGTGATGTGAAGCCTAATCTCCATAATGATTTTTAAATATACCCCTATCTTGTGAAAACACTGGGATTTCCCATGCTATTTATAGACACTTCACTTCCGGTGACCAGTACTGCACTGCAAGTCTGCTAACCCCACATGCCATTCTGAGGATTGTGAGCTGACATATGTAGAATCATGCTGATATATAGTCCTCTGCAGGTTAAAGTTAAGGTAAAGTCCAGAGAAGCCATTGAATATTGTGAAATTAGCATAGAAGCCTATGGAAAGTGGAATTAGTGGTTTTTAGCCTTAATTAAGAAGAAGCCATGGCAAAATGAAAAGTTTCTTGAAATAGCTTTAAACTACTTGAAGATCTTGTTAACTTTGCCATGAGAGGAATACACTACAAAAATCCTTCAAAATATGCATTTTTGTAAGTTATAGGTCCAAATTATGGAAAATTGGTCTTTTTGGCTGATTTTTATGTCCTATCTTGTAAAAAGTGTAGAAAATTGAGTAAAAATATCAAATATTAAACTTTGAGGGCTATATTTAGCTAAATATGGTGGCAATAAGCACTTGAAATCAAGTTTTGTGTAGATTTGAGCAAAAATTAGGTTAGAAATGAGGAAAAACTCACTTTCATTACTGTGGTTAAGGCCATATCAGCATTCCCCTATGGCAACATGGAAAATCCATTATTGAGTACTTTTTTTGCTTTAGGTGCCCTTTACTGCTCATGTTTTAATGTGAAAACACTGTATTTACAAATTTAAAGCCAAATATATCACCTTTTGTGAAAATTTAAAGATTTAGGATTTTTGACATGTGATCAAGAAAAAGGGGGAGGCATGTCAGAAATAAATTTTTAAAAATAGACCAATTTCTCAGAAAATGATTACTTTTAAAACTATTTCTTCATTAATATTGTTAAAAAACAAGTTGTGATTGATATTTTTTATTTGAAAAGTCAGAAAAAGTTCTTTGCAAATATTTAATGCATTTAAGTATGGTAGAATATTGTCACTTTTTTGCTCGCACAACTTGGTTACCCTATATTTAAAAATCAAATATTTAAAAAAGTGCTTGTCACATTTCACTGAAACTTTGCAAATGCATTCAGTATGTGTGTAGGAAGATACCTGTATAGTTATTTATTTTTTCTAAGACAAAAAGTGACTCTTTAGGTTACAGACCACCAATTCAACCAATGAGCATTTGGAACGTACGCAAAAATAGTCCTACGCAGAAATTACCCCTGTTCCTCATAGTGCTGTGAAAAAAGTTCTCATCTTATTTAAAAAATTTAAACAGTTTCTGAAAGGAAAAACATTTCTGTACATTTTATATGTGCATTTTGCTTCTTGTGATGTGAAGCCTAATCTCCATAATGATTTTTAAATATACCCCTATCTTGTGAAAACACTGGGATTTCCCATGCTATTTATAGACACTTCACTTCCGGTGACCAGTACTGCACTGCAAGTCTGCTAACCCCACATGCCATTCTGAGGATTGTGAGCTGACATATGTAGAATCATGCTGATATATAGTCCTCTGCAGGTTAAAGTTAAGGTAAAGTCCAGAGAAGCCATTGAATATTGTGAAATTAGCATAGAAGCCTATGGAAAGTGGAATTAGTGGTTTTTAGCCTTAATTAAGAAGAAGCCATGGCAAAATGAAAAGTTTCTTGAAATAGCTTTAAACTACTTGAAGATCTTGTTAACTTTGCCATGAGAGGAATACACTACAAAAATCCTTCAAAATATGCATTTTTGTAAGTTATAGGTCCAAATTATGGAAAATTGGTCTTTTTGGCTGATTTTTATGTCCTATCTTGTAAAAAGTGTAGAAAATTGAGTAAAAATATCAAATATTAAACTTTGAGGGCTATATTTAGCTAAATATGGTGGCAATAAGCACTTGAAATCAAGTTTTGTGTAGATTTGAGCAAAAATTAGGTTAGAAATGAGGAAAAACTCACTTTCATTACTGTGGTTAAGGCCATATCAGCATTCCCCTATGGCAACATGGAAAATCCATTATTGAGTACTTTTTTTGCTTTAGGTGCCCTTTACTGCTCATGTTTTAATGTGAAAACACTGTATTTACAAATTTAAAGCCAAATATATCACCTTTTGTGAAAATTTAAAGATTTAGGATTTTTGACATGTGATCAAGAAAAAGGGGGAGGCATGTCAGAAATAAATTTTTAAAAATAGACCAATTTCTCAGAAAATGATTACTTTTAAAACTATTTTTTCATTAATATTGTTAAAAAACAAGTTGTGATTGATATTTTTTATTTGAAAAGTCAGAAAAAGTTCTTTGCAAATATTTAATGCATTTAAGTATGGTAGAATATTGTCACTTTTTTGCTCGCACAACTTGGTTACCCTATATTTAAAAATCAAATATTTAAAAAAGTGCTTGTCACATTTCACTGAAACTTTGCAAATGCATTCAGTATGTGTGTAGGAAGATACCTGTATAGTTATTTATTTTTTCTAAGACAAAAAGTGACTCTTTAAGAAGAAGCCATGGCAAAATGAAAAGTTTCTTGAAATAGCTTTAAACTACTTGAAGATCTTGTTAACTTTGCCATGAGAGGAATACACTACAAAAATCCTTCAAAATATGCATTTTTGTAAGTTATAGGTCCAAATTATGGAAAATTGGTCTTTTTGGCTGATTTTTATGTCCTATCTTGTAAAAAGTGTAGAAAATTGAGTAAAAATATCAAATATTAAACTTTGAGGGCTATATTTAGCTAAATATGGTGGCAATAAGCACTTGAAATCAAGTTTTGTGTAGATTTGAGCAAAAATTAGGTTAGAAATGAGGAAAAACTCACTTTCATTACTGTGGTTAAGGCCATATCAGCATTCCCCTATGGCAACATGGAAAATCCATTATTGAGTACTTTTTTTGCTTTAGGTGCCCTTTACTGCTCATGTTTTAATGTGAAAACACTGTATTTACAAATTTAAAGCCAAATATATCACCTTTTGTGAAAATTTAAAGATTTAGGATTTTTGACATGTGATCAAGAAAAAGGGGGAGGCATGTCAGAAATAAATTTTTAAAAATAGACCAATTTCTCAGAAAATGATTACTTTTAAAACTATTTCTTCATTAATATTGTTAAAAAACAAGTTGTGATTGATATTTTTTATTTGAAAAGTCAGAAAAAGTTCTTTGCAAATATTTAATGCATTTAAGTATGGTAGAATATTGTCACTTTTTTGCTCGCACAACTTGGTTACCCTATATTTAAAAATCAAATATTTAAAAAAGTGCTTGTCACATTTCACTGAAACTTTGCAAATGCATTCAGTATGTGTGTAGGAAGATACCTGTATAGTTATTTATTTTTTCTAAGACAAAAAGTGACTCTTTAAGAAGAAGCCATGGCAAAATGAAAAGTTTCTTGAAATAGCTTTAAACTACTTGAAGATCTTGTTAACTTTGCCATGAGAGGAATACACTACAAAAATCCTTCAAAATATGCATTTTTGTAAGTTATAGGTCCAAATTATGGAAAATTGGTCTTTTTGGCTGATTTTTATGTCCTATCTTGTAAAAAGTGTAGAAAATTGAGTAAAAATATCAAATATTAAACTTTGAGGGCTATATTTAGCTAAATATGGTGGCAATAAGCACTTGAAATCAAGTTTTGTGTAGATTTGAGCAAAAATTAGGTTAGAAATGAGGAAAAACTCACTTTCATTACTGTGGTTAAGGCCATATCAGCATTCCCCTATGGCAACATGGAAAATCCATTATTGAGTACTTTTTTTGCTTTAGGTGCCCTTTACTGCTCATGTTTTAATGTGAAAACACTGTATTTACAAATTTAAAGCCAAATATATCACCTTTTGTGAAAATTTAAAGATTTAGGATTTTTGACATGTGATCAAGAAAAAGGGGGAGGCATGTCAGAAATAAATTTTTAAAAATAGACCAATTTCTCAGAAAATGATTACTTTTAAAACTATTTCTTCATTAATATTGTTAAAAAACAAGTTGTGATTGATATTTTTTATTTGAAAAGTCAGAAAAAGTTCTTTGCAAATATTTAATGCATTTAAGTATGGTAGAATATTGTCACTTTTTTGCTCGCACAACTTGGTTACCCTATATTTAAAAATCAAATATTTAAAAAAGTGCTTGTCACATTTCACTGAAACTTTGCAAATGCATTCAGTATGTGTGTAGGAAGATACCTGTATAGTTATTTATTTTTTCTAAGACAAAAAGTGACTCTTTAAGAAGAAGCCATGGCAAAATGAAAAGTTTCTTGAAATAGCTTTAAACTACTTGAAGATCTTGTTAACTTTGCCATGAGAGGAATACACTACAAAAATCCTTCAAAATATGCATTTTTGTAAGTTATAGGTCCAAATTATGGAAAATTGGTCTTTTTGGCTGATTTTTATGTCCTATCTTGTAAAAAGTGTAGAAAATTGAGTAAAAATATCAAATATTAAACTTTGAGGGCTATATTTAGCTAAATATGGTGGCAATAAGCACTTGAAATCAAGTTTTGTGTAGATTTGAGCAAAAATTAGGTTAGAAATGAGGAAAAACTCACTTTCATTACTGTGGTTAAGGCCATATCAGCATTCCCCTATGGCAACATGGAAAATCCATTATTGAGTACTTTTTTTGCTTTAGGTGCCCTTTACTGCTCATGTTTTAATGTGAAAACACTGTATTTACAAATTTAAAGCCAAATATATCACCTTTTGTGAAAATTTAAAGATTTAGGATTTTTGACATGTGATCAAGAAAAAGGGGGAGGCATGTCAGAAATAAATTTTTAAAAATAGACCAATTTCTCAGAAAATGATTACTTTTAAAACTATTTCTTCATTAATATTGTTAAAAAACAAGTTGTGATTGATATTTTTTATTTGAAAAGTCAGAAAAAGTTCTTTGCAAATATTTAATGCATTTAAGTATGGTAGAATATTGTCACTTTTTTGCTCGCACAACTTGGTTACCCTATATTTAAAAATCAAATATTTAAAAAAGTGCTTGTCACATTTCACTGAAACTTTGCAAATGCATTCAGTATGTGTGTAGGAAGATACCTGTATAGTTATTTATTTTTTCTAAGACAAAAAGTGACTCTTTAAGAAGAAGCCATGGCAAAATGAAAAGTTTCTTGAAATAGCTTTAAACTACTTGAAGATCTTGTTAACTTTGCCATGAGAGGAATACACTACAAAAATCCTTCAAAATATGCATTTTTGTAAGTTATAGGTCCAAATTATGGAAAATTGGTCTTTTTGGCTGATTTTTATGTCCTATCTTGTAAAAAGTGTAGAAAATTGAGTAAAAATATCAAATATTAAACTTTGAGGGCTATATTTAGCTAAATATGGTGGCAATAAGCACTTGAAATCAAGTTTTGTGTAGATTTGAGCAAAAATTAGGTTAGAAATGAGGAAAAACTCACTTTCATTACTGTGGTTAAGGCCATATCAGCATTCCCCTATGGCAACATGGAAAATCCATTATTGAGTACTTTTTTTGCTTTAGGTGCCCTTTACTGCTCATGTTTTAATGTGAAAACACTGTATTTACAAATTTAAAGCCAAATATATCACCTTTTGTGAAAATTTAAAGATTTAGGATTTTTGACATGTGATCAAGAAAAAGGGGGAGGCATGTCAGAAATAAATTTTTAAAAATAGACCAATTTCTCAGAAAATGATTACTTTTAAAACTATTTCTTCATTAATATTGTTAAAAAACAAGTTGTGATTGATATTTTTTATTTGAAAAGTCAGAAAAAGTTCTTTGCAAATATTTAATGCATTTAAGTATGGTAGAATATTGTCACTTTTTTGCTCGCACAACTTGGTTACCCTATATTTAAAAATCAAATATTTAAAAAAGTGCTTGTCACATTTCACTGAAACTTTGCAAATGCATTCAGTATGTGTGTAGGAAGATACCTGTATAGTTATTTATTTTTTCTAAGACAAAAAGTGACTCTTTAAGAAGAAGCCATGGCAAAATGAAAAGTTTCTTGAAATAGCTTTAAACTACTTGAAGATCTTGTTAACTTTGCCATGAGAGGAATACACTACAAAAATCCTTCAAAATATGCATTTTTGTAAGTTATAGGTCCAAATTATGGAAAATTGGTCTTTTTGGCTGATTTTTATGTCCTATCTTGTAAAAAGTGTAGAAAATTGAGTAAAAATATCAAATATTAAACTTTGAGGGCTATATTTAGCTAAATATGGTGGCAATAAGCACTTGAAATCAAGTTTTGTGTAGATTTGAGCAAAAATTAGGTTAGAAATGAGGAAAAACTCACTTTCATTACTGTGGTTAAGGCCATATCAGCATTCCCCTATGGCAACATGGAAAATCCATTATTGAGTACTTTTTTTGCTTTAGGTGCCCTTTACTGCTCATGTTTTAATGTGAAAACACTGTATTTACAAATTTAAAGCCAAATATATCACCTTTTGTGAAAATTTAAAGATTTAGGATTTTTGACATGTGATCAAGAAAAAGGGGGAGGCATGTCAGAAATAAATTTTTAAAAATAGACCAATTTCTCAGAAAATGATTACTTTTAAAACTATTTCTTCATTAATATTGTTAAAAAACAAGTTGTGATTGATATTTTTTATTTGAAAAGTCAGAAAAAGTTCTTTGCAAATATTTAATGCATTTAAGTATGGTAGAATATTGTCACTTTTTTGCTCGCACAACTTGGTTACCCTATATTTAAAAATCAAATATTTAAAAAAGTGCTTGTCACATTTCACTGAAACTTTGCAAATGCATTCAGTATGTGTGTAGGAAGATACCTGTATAGTTATTTATTTTTTCTAAGACAAAAAGTGACTCTTTAAGAAGAAGCCATGGCAAAATGAAAAGTTTCTTGAAATAGCTTTAAACT
This sequence comes from Perna viridis, assembly GCA_037379345.1. Classification (NCBI taxonomy): domain Eukaryota; kingdom Metazoa; phylum Mollusca; class Bivalvia; order Mytilida; family Mytilidae; genus Perna; species Perna viridis. The sequence continues at coordinate 9,732,251 of CM074521.1, read as the reverse complement.
ACTTGAAGATCTTGTTAACTTTGCCATGAGAGGAATACACTACAAAAATCCTTCAAAATATGCATTTTTGTAAGTTATAGGTCCAAATTATGGAAAATTGGTCTTTTTGGCTGATTTTTATGTCCTATCTTGTAAAAAGTGTAGAAAATTGAGTAAAAATATCAAATATTAAACTTTGAGGGCTATATTTAGCTAAATATGGTGGCAATAAGCACTTGAAATCAAGTTTTGTGTAGATTTGAGCAAAAATTAGGTTAGAAATGAGGAAAAACTCACTTTCATTACTGTGGTTAAGGCCATATCAGCATTCCCCTATGGCAACATGGAAAATCCATTATTGAGTACTTTTTTTGCTTTAGGTGCCCTTTACTGCTCATGTTTTAATGTGAAAACACTGTATTTACAAATTTAAAGCCAAATATATCACCTTTTGTGAAAATTTAAAGATTTAGGATTTTTGACATGTGATCAAGAAAAAGGGGGAGGCATGTCAGAAATAAATTTTTAAAAATAGACCAATTTCTCAGAAAATGATTACTTTTAAAACTATTTCTTCATTAATATTGTTAAAAAACAAGTTGTGATTGATATTTTTTATTTGAAAAGTCAGAAAAAGTTCTTTGCAAATATTTAATGCATTTAAGTATGGTAGAATATTGTCACTTTTTTGCTCGCACAACTTGGTTACCCTATATTTAAAAATCAAATATTTAAAAAAGTGCTTGTCACATTTCACTGAAACTTTGCAAATGCATTCAGTATGTGTGTAGGAAGATACCTGTATAGTTATTTATTTTTTCTAAGACAAAAAGTGACTCTTTAGGTTACAGACCACCAATTCAACCAATGAGCATTTGGAACGTACGCAAAAATAGTCCTACGCAGAAATTACCCCTGTTCCTCATAGTGCTGTGAAAAAAGTTCTCATCTTATTTAAAAAATTTAAACAGTTTCTGAAAGGAAAAACATTTCTGTACATTTTATATGTGCATTTTGCTTCTTGTGATGTGAAGCCTAGTCTCCATAATGATTTTTAAATATACCCCTATCTTGTGAAAACACTGGGATTTCCCATGCTATTTATAGACACTTCACTTCCGGTGACCAGTACTGCACTGCAAGTCTGCTAACCCCACATGCCATTCTGAGGATTGTGAGCTGACATATGTAGAATCATGCTGATATATAGTCCTCTGCAGGTTAAAGTTAAGGTAAAGTCCAGAGAAGCCATTGAATATTGTGAAATTAGCATAGAAGCCTATGGAAAGTGGAATTAGTGGTTTTTAGCCTTAATTAAGAAGAAGCCATGGCAAAATGAAAAGTTTCTTGAAATAGCTTTAAACTACTTGAAGATCTTGTTAACTTTGCCATGAGAGGAATACACTACAAAAATCCTTCAAAATATGCATTTTTGTAAGTTATAGGTCCAAATTATGGAAAATTGGTCTTTTTGGCTGATTTTTATGTCCTATCTTGTAAAAAGTGTAGAAAATTGAGTAAAAATATCAAATATTAAACTTTGAGGGCTATATTTAGCTAAATATGGTGGCAATAAGCACTTGAAATCAAGTTTTGTGTAGATTTGAGCAAAAATTAGGTTAGAAATGAGGAAAAACTCACTTTCATTACTGTGGTTAAGGCCATATCAGCATTCCCCTATGGCAACATGGAAAATCCATTATTGAGTACTTTTTTTGCTTTAGGTGCCCTTTACTGCTCATGTTTTAATGTGAAAACACTGTATTTACAAATTTAAAGCCAAATATATCACCTTTTGTGAAAATTTAAAGATTTAGGATTTTTGACATGTGATCAAGAAAAAGGGGGAGGCATGTCAGAAATAAATTTTTAAAAATAGACCAATTTCTCAGAAAATGATTACTTTTAAAACTATTTCTTCATTAATATTGTTAAAAAACAAGTTGTGATTGATATTTTTTATTTGAAAAGTCAGAAAAAGTTCTTTGCAAATATTTAATGCATTTAAGTATGGTAGAATATTGTCACTTTTTTGCTCGCACAACTTGGTTACCCTATATTTAAAAATCAAATATTTAAAAAAGTGCTTGTCACATTTCACTGAAACTTTGCAAATGCATTCAGTATGTGTGTAGGAAGATACCTGTATAGTTATTTATTTTTTCTAAGACAAAAAGTGACTCTTTAGGTTACAGACCACCAATTCAACCAATGAGCATTTGGAACGTACGCAAAAATAGTCCTACGCAGAAATTACCCCTGTTCCTCATAGTGCTGTGAAAAAAGTTCTCATCTTATTTAAAAAATTTAAACAGTTTCTGAAAGGAAAAACATTTCTGTACATTTTATATGTGCATTTTGCTTCTTGTGATGTGAAGCCTAATCTCCATAATGATTTTTAAATATACCCCTATCTTGTGAAAACACTGGGATTTCCCATGCTATTTATAGACACTTCACTTCCGGTGACCAGTACTGCACTGCAAGTCTGCTAACCCCACATGCCATTCTGAGGATTGTGAGCTGACATATGTAGAATCATGCTGATATATAGTCCTCTGCAGGTTAAAGTTAAGGTAAAGTCCAGAGAAGCCATTGAATATTGTGAAATTAGCATAGAAGCCTATGGAAAGTGGAATTAGTGGTTTTTAGCCTTAATTAAGAAGAAGCCATGGCAAAATGAAAAGTTTCTTGAAATAGCTTTAAACTACTTGAAGATCTTGTTAACTTTGCCATGAGAGGAATACACTACAAAAATCCTTCAAAATATGCATTTTTGTAAGTTATAGGTCCAAATTATGGAAAATTGGTCTTTTTGGCTGATTTTTATGTCCTATCTTGTAAAAAGTGTAGAAAATTGAGTAAAAATATCAAATATTAAACTTTGAGGGCTATATTTAGCTAAATATGGTGGCAATAAGCACTTGAAATCAAGTTTTGTGTAGATTTGAGCAAAAATTAGGTTAGAAATGAGGAAAAACTCACTTTCATTACTGTGGTTAAGGCCATATCAGCATTCCCCTATGGCAACATGGAAAATCCATTATTGAGTACTTTTTTTGCTTTAGGTGCCCTTTACTGCTCATGTTTTAATGTGAAAACACTGTATTTACAAATTTAAAGCCAAATATATCACCTTTTGTGAAAATTTAAAGATTTAGGATTTTTGACATGTGATCAAGAAAAAGGGGGAGGCATGTCAGAAATAAATTTTTAAAAATAGACCAATTTCTCAGAAAATGATTACTTTTAAAACTATTTCTTCATTAATATTGTTAAAAAACAAGTTGTGATTGATATTTTTTATTTGAAAAGTCAGAAAAAGTTCTTTGCAAATATTTAATGCATTTAAGTATGGTAGAATATTGTCACTTTTTTGCTCGCACAACTTGGTTACCCTATATTTAAAAATCAAATATTTAAAAAAGTGCTTGTCACATTTCACTGAAACTTTGCAAATGCATTCAGTATGTGTGTAGGAAGATACCTGTATAGTTATTTATTTTTTCTAAGACAAAAAGTGACTCTTTAAGAAGAAGCCATGGCAAAATGAAAAGTTTCTTGAAATAGCTTTAAACTACTTGAAGATCTTGTTAACTTTGCCATGAGAGGAATACACTACAAAAATCCTTCAAAATATGCATTTTTGTAAGTTATAGGTCCAAATTATGGAAAATTGGTCTTTTTGGCTGATTTTATGTCCTATCTTGTAAAAAGTGTAGAAAATTGAGTAAAAATATCAAATATTAAACTTTGAGGGCTATATTTAGCTAAATATGGTGGCAATAAGCACTTGAAATCAAGTTTTGTGTAGATTTGAGCAAAAATTAGGTTAGAAATGAGGAAAAACTCACTTTCATTACTGTGGTTAAGGCCATATCAGCATTCCCCTATGGCAACATGGAAAATCCATTATTGAGTACTTTTTTTGCTTTAGGTGCCCTTTACTGCTCATGTTTTAATGTGAAAACACTGTATTTACAAATTTAAAGCCAAATATATCACCTTTTGTGAAAATTTAAAGATTTAGGATTTTTGACATGTGATCAAGAAAAAGGGGGAGGCATGTCAGAAATAAATTTTTAAAAATAGACCAATTTCTCAGAAAATGATTACTTTTAAAACTATTTCTTCATTAATATTGTTAAAAAACAAGTTGTGATTGATATTTTTTATTTGAAAAGTCAGAAAAAGTTCTTTGCAAATATTTAATGCATTTAAGTATGGTAGAATATTGTCACTTTTTTGCTCGCACAACTTGGTTACCCTATATTTAAAAATCAAATATTTAAAAAAGTGCTTGTCACATTTCACTGAAACTTTGCAAATGCATTCAGTATGTGTGTAGGAATATACCTGTATAGTTATTTATTTTTTCTAAGACAAAAAGTGACTCTTTAAGAAGAAGCCATGGCAAAATGAAAAGTTTCTTGAAATAGCTTTAAACTACTTGAAGATCTTGTTAACTTTGCCATGAGAGGAATACACTACAAAAATCCTTCAAAATATGCATTTTTGTAAGTTATAGGTCCAAATTATGGAAAATTGGTCTTTTTGGCTGATTTTTATGTCCTATCTTGTAAAAAGTGTAGAAAATTGAGTAAAAATATCAAATATTAAACTTTGAGGGCTATATTTAGCTAAATATGGTGGCAATAAGCACTTGAAATCAAGTTTTGTGTAGATTTGAGCAAAAATTAGGTTAGAAATGAGGAAAAACTCACTTTCATTACTGTGGTTAAGGCCATATCAGCATTCCCCTATGGCAACATGGAAAATCCATTATTGAGTACTTTTTTTGCTTTAGGTGCCCTTTACTGCTCATGTTTTAATGTGAAAACACTGTATTTACAAATTTAAAGCCAAATATATCACCTTTTGTGAAAATTTAAAGATTTAGGATTTTTGACATGTGATCAAGAAAAAGGGGGAGGCATGTCAGAAATAAATTTTTAAAAATAGACCAATTTCTCAGAAAATGATTACTTTTAAAACTATTTCTTCATTAATATTGTTAAAAAACAAGTTGTGATTGATATTTTTTATTTGAAAAGTCAGAAAAAGTTCTTTGCAAATATTTAATGCATTTAAGTATGGTAGAATATTGTCACTTTTTTGCTCGCACAACTTGGTTACCCTATATTTAAAAATCAAATATTTAAAAAAGTGCTTGTCACATTTCACTGAAACTTTGCAAATGCATTCAGTATGTGTGTAGGAAGATACCTGTATAGTTATTTATTTTTTCTAAGACAAAAAGTGACTCTTTAGGTTACAGACCACCAATTCAACCAATGAGCATTTGGAACGTACGCAAAAATAGTCCTACGCAGAAATTACCCCTGTTCCTCATAGTGCTGTGAAAAAAGTTCTCATCTTATTTAAAAAATTTAAACAGTTTCTGAAAGGAAAAACATTTCTGTACATTTTATATGTGCATTTTGCTTCTTGTGATGTGAAGCCTAGTCTCCATAATGATTTTTAAATATACCCCTATCTTGTGAAAACACTGGGATTTCCCATGCTATTTATAGACACTTCACTTCCGGTGACCAGTACTGCACTGCAAGTCTGCTAACCCCACATGCCATTCTGAGGATTGTGAGCTGACATATGTAGAATCATGCTGATATATAGTCCTCTGCAGGTTAAAGTTAAGGTAAAGTCCAGAGAAGCCATTGAATATTGTGAAATTAGCATAGAAGCCTATGGAAAGTGGAATTAGTGGTTTTTAGCCTTAATTAAGAAGAAGCCATGGCAAAATGAAAAGTTTCTTGAAATAGCTTTAAACTACTTGAAGATCTTGTTAACTTTGCCATGAGAGGAATACACTACAAAAATCCTTCAAAATATGCATTTTTGTAAGTTATAGGTCCAAATTATGGAAAATTGGTCTTTTTGGCTGATTTTTATGTCCTATCTTGTAAAAAGTGTAGAAAATTGAGTAAAAATATCAAATATTAAACTTTGAGGGCTATATTTAGCTAAATATGGTGGCAATAAGCACTTGAAATCAAGTTTTGTGTAGATTTGAGCAAAAATTAGGTTAGAAATGAGGAAAAACTCACTTTCATTACTGTGGTTAAGGCCATATCAGCATTCCCCTATGGCAACATGGAAAATCCATTATTGAGTACTTTTTTTGCTTTAGGTGCCCTTTACTGCTCATGTTTTAATGTGAAAACACTGTATTTACAAATTTAAAGCCAAATATATCACCTTTTGTGAAAATTTAAAGATTTAGGATTTTTGACATGTGATCAAGAAAAAGGGGGAGGCATGTCAGAAATAAATTTTTAAAAATAGACCAATTTCTCAGAAAATGATTACTTTTAAAACTATTTCTTCATTAATATTGTTAAAAAACAAGTTGTGATTGATATTTTTTATTTGAAAAGTCAGAAAAAGTTCTTTGCAAATATTTAATGCATTTAAGTATGGTAGAATATTGTCACTTTTTTGCTCGCACAACTTGGTTACCCTATATTTAAAAATCAAATATTTAAAAAAGTGCTTGTCACATTTCACTGAAACTTTGCAAATGCATTCAGTATGTGTGTAGGAAGATACCTGTATAGTTATTTATTTTTTCTAAGACAAAAAGTGACTCTTTAAGAAGAAGCCATGGCAAAATGAAAAGTTTCTTGAAATAGCTTTAAACTACTTGAAGATCTTGTTAACTTTGCCATGAGAGGAATACACTACAAAAATCCTTCAAAATATGCATTTTTGTAAGTTATAGGTCCAAATTATGGAAAATTGGTCTTTTTGGCTGATTTTTATGTCCTATCTTGTAAAAAGTGTAGAAAATTGAGTAAAAATATCAAATATTAAACTTTGAGGGCTATATTTAGCTAAATATGGTGGCAATAAGCACTTGAAATCAAGTTTTGTGTAGATTTGAGCAAAAATTAGGTTAGAAATGAGGAAAAACTCACTTTCATTACTGTGGTTAAGGCCATATCAGCATTCCCCTATGGCAACATGGAAAATCCATTATTGAGTACTTTTTTTGCTTTAGGTGCCCTTTACTGCTCATGTTTTAATGTGAAAACACTGTATTTACAAATTTAAAGCCAAATATATCACCTTTTGTGAAAATTTAAAGATTTAGGATTTTTGACATGTGATCAAGAAAAAGGGGGAGGCATGTCAGAAATAAATTTTTAAAAATAGACCAATTTCTCAGAAAATGATTACTTTTAAAACTATTTCTTCATTAATATTGTTAAAAAACAAGTTGTGATTGATATTTTTTATTTGAAAAGTCAGAAAAAGTTCTTTGCAAATATTTAATGCATTTAAGTATGGTAGAATATTGTCACTTTTTTGCTCGCACAACTTGGTTACCCTATATTTAAAAATCAAATATTTAAAAAAGTGCTTGTCACATTTCACTGAAACTTTGCAAATGCATTCAGTATGTGTGTAGGAAGATACCTGTATAGTTATTTATTTTTTCTAAGACAAAAAGTGACTCTTTAGGTTACAGACCACCAATTCAACCAATGAGCATTTGGAACGTACGCAAAAATAGTCCTACGCAGAAATTACCCCTGTTCCTCATAGTGCTGTGAAAAAAGTTCTCATCTTATTTAAAAAATTTAAACAGTTTCTGAAAGGAAAAACATTTCTGTACATTTTATATGTGCATTTTGCTTCTTGTGATGTGAAGCCTAATCTCCATAATGATTTTTAAATATACCCCTATCTTGTGAAAACACTGGGATTTCCCATGCTATTTATAGACACTTCACTTCCGGTGACCAGTACTGCACTGCAAGTCTGCTAACCCCACATGCCATTCTGAGGATTGTGAGCTGACATATGTAGAATCATGCTGATATATAGTCCTCTGCAGGTTAAAGTTAAGGTAAAGTCCAGAGAAGCCATTGAATATTGTGAAATTAGCATAGAAGCCTATGGAAAGTGGAATTAGTGGTTTTTAGCCTTAATTAAGAAGAAGCCATGGCAAAATGAAAAGTTTCTTGAAATAGCTTTAAACTACTTGAAGATCTTGTTAACTTTGCCATGAGAGGAATACACTACAAAAATCCTTCAAAATATGCATTTTTGTAAGTTATAGGTCCAAATTATGGAAAATTGGTCTTTTTGGCTGATTTTTATGTCCTATCTTGTAAAAAGTGTAGAAAATTGAGTAAAAATATCAAATATTAAACTTTGAGGGCTATATTTAGCTAAATATGGTGGCAATAAGCACTTGAAATCAAGTTTTGTGTAGATTTGAGCAAAAATTAGGTTAGAAATGAGGAAAAACTCACTTTCATTACTGTGGTTAAGGCCATATCAGCATTCCCCTATGGCAACATGGAAAATCCATTATTGAGTACTTTTTTTGCTTTAGGTGCCCTTTACTGCTCATGTTTTAATGTGAAAACACTGTATTTACAAATTTAAAGCCAAATATATCACCTTTTGTGAAAATTTAAAGATTTAGGATTTTTGACATGTGATCAAGAAAAAGGGGGAGGCATGTCAGAAATAAATTTTTAAAAATAGACCAATTTCTCAGAAAATGATTACTTTTAAAACTATTTCTTCATTAATATTGTTAAAAAACAAGTTGTGATTGATATTTTTTATTTGAAAAGTCAGAAAAAGTTCTTTGCAAATATTTAATGCATTTAAGTATGGTAGAATATTGTCACTTTTTTGCTCGCACAACTTGGTTACCCTATATTTAAAAATCAAATATTTAAAAAAGTGCTTGTCACATTTCACTGAAACTTTGCAAATGCATTCAGTATGTGTGTAGGAAGATACCTGTATAGTTATTTATTTTTTCTAAGACAAAAAGTGACTCTTTAAGAAGAAGCCATGGCAAAATGAAAAGTTTCTTGAAATAGCTTTAAACTACTTGAAGATCTTGTTAACTTTGCCATGAGAGGAATACACTACACAAATCCTTCAAAATATGCATTTTTGTAAGTTATAGGTCCAAATTATGGAAAATTGGTCTTTTTGGCTGATTTTTATGTCCTATCTTGTAAAAAGTGTAGAAAATTGAGTAAAAATATCAAATATTAAACTTTGAGGGCTATATTTAGCTAAATATGGTGGCAATAAGCACTTGAAATCAAGTTTTGTGTAGATTTGAGCAAAAATTAGGTTAGAAATGAGGAAAAACTCACTTTCATTACTGTGGTTAAGGCCATATCAGCATTCCCCTATGGCAACATGGAAAATCCATTATTGAGTACTTTTTTTGCTTTAGGTGCCCTTTACTGCTCATGTTTTAATGTGAAAACACTGTATTTACAAATTTAAAGCCAAATATATCACCTTTTGTGAAAATTTAAAGATTTAGGATTTTTGACATGTGATCAAGAAAAAGGGGGAGGCATGTCAGAAATAAATTTTTAAAAATAGACCAATTTCTCAGAAAATGATTACTTTTAAAACTATTTCTTCATTAATATTGTTAAAAAACAAGTTGTGATTGATATTTTTTATTTGAAAAGTCAGAAAAAGTTCTTTGCAAATATTTAATGCATTTAAGTATGGTAGAATATTGTCACTTTTTTGCTCGCACAACTTGGTTACCCTATATTTAAAAATCAAATATTTAAAAAAGTGCTTGTCACATTTCACTGAAACTTTGCAAATGCATTCAGTATGTGTGTAGGAATATACCTGTATAGTTATTTATTTTTTCTAAGACAAAAAGTGACTCTTTAAGAAGAAGCCATGGCAAAATGAAAAGTTTCTTGAAATAGCTTTAAACTACTTGAAGATCTTGTTAACTTTGCCATGAGAGGAATACACTACAAAAATCCTTCAAAATATGCATTTTTGTAAGTTATAGGTCCAAATTATGGAAAATTGGTCTTTTTGGCTGATTTTTATGTCCTATCTTGTAAAAAGTGTAGAAAATTGAGTAAAAATATCAAATATTAAACTTTGAGGGCTATATTTAGCTAAATATGGTGGCAATAAGCACTTGAAATCAAGTTTTGTGTAGATTTGAGCAAAAATTAGGTTAGAAATGAGGAAAAACTCACTTTCATTACTGTGGTTAAGGCCATATCAGCATTCCCCTATGGCAACATGGAAAATCCATTATTGAGTACTTTTTTTGCTTTAGGTGCCCTTTACTGCTCATGTTTTAATGTGAAAACACTGTATTTACAAATTTAAAGCCAAATATATCACCTTTTGTGAAAATTTAAAGATTTAGGATTTTTGACATGTGATCAAGAAAAAGGGGGAGGCATGTCAGAAATAAATTTTTAAAAATAGACCAATTTCTCAGAAAATGATTACTTTTAAAACTATTTCTTCATTAATATTGTTAAAAAACAAGTTGTGATTGATATTTTTTATTTGAAAAGTCAGAAAAAGTTCTTTGCAAATATTTAATGCATTTAAGTATGGTAGAATATTGTCACTTTTTTGCTCGCACAACTTGGTTACCCTATATTTAAAAATCAAATATTTAAAAAAGTGCTTGTCACATTTCACTGAAACTTTGCAAATGCATTCAGTATGTGTGTAGGAAGATACCTGTATAGTTATTTATTTTTTCTAAGACAAAAAGTGACTCTTTAAGAAGAAGCCATGGCAAAATGAAAAGTTTCTTGAAATAGCTTTAAACTACTTGAAGATCTTGTTAACTTTGCCATGAGAGGAATACACTACAAAAATCCTTCAAAATATGCATTTTTGTAAGTTATAGGTCCAAATTATGGAAAATTGGTCTTTTTGGCTGATTTTTATGTCCTATCTTGTAAAAAGTGTAGAAAATTGAGTAAAAATATCAAATATTAAACTTTGAGGGCTATATTTAGCTAAATATGGTGGCAATAAGCACTTGAAATCAAGTTTTGTGTAGATTTGAGCAAAAATTAGGTTAGAAATGAGGAAAAACTCACTTTCATTACTGTGGTTAAGGCCATATCAGCATTCCCCTATGGCAACATGGAAAATCCATTATTGAGTACTTTTTTTGCTTTAGGTGCCCTTTACTGCTCATGTTTTAATGTGAAAACACTGTATTTACAAATTTAAAGCCAAATATATCACCTTTTGTGAAAATTTAAAGATTTAGGATTTTTGACATGTGATCAAGAAAAAGGGGGAGGCATGTCAGAAATAAATTTTTAAAAATAGACCAATTTCTCAGAAAATGATTACTTTTAAAACTATTTCTTCATTAATATTGTTAAAAAACAAGTTGTGATTGATATTTTTTATTTGAAAAGTCAGAAAAAGTTCTTTGCAAATATTTAATGCATTTAAGTATGGTAGAATATTGTCACTTTTTTGCTCGCACAACTTGGTTACCCTATATTTAAAAATCAAATATTTAAAAAAGTGCTTGTCACATTTCACTGAAACTTTGCAAATGCATTCAGTATGTGTGTAGGAAGATACCTGTATAGTTATTTATTTTTTCTAAGACAAAAAGTGACTCTTTAGGTTACAGACCACCAATTCAACCAATGAGCATTTGGAACGTACGCAAAAATAGTCCTACGCAGAAATTACCCCTGTTCCTCATAGTGCTGTGAAAAAAGTTCTCATCTTATTTAAAAAATTTAAACAGTTTCTGAAAGGAAAAACATTTCTGTACATTTTATATGTGCATTTTGCTTCTTGTGATGTGAAGCCTAGTCTCCATAATGATTTTTAAATATACCCCTATCTTGTGAAAACACTGGGATTTCCCATGCTATTTATAGACACTTCACTTCCGGTGACCAGTACTGCACTGCAAGTCTGCTAACCCCACATGCCATTCTGAGGATTGTGAGCTGACATATGTAGAATCATGCTGATATATAGTCCTCTGCAGGTTAAAGTTAAGGTAAAGTCCAGAGAAGCCATTGAATATTGTGAAATTAGCATAGAAGCCTATGGAAAGTGGAATTAGTGGTTTTTAGCCTTAATTAAGAAGAAGCCATGGCAAAATGAAAAGTTTCTTGAAATAGCTTTAAACTACTTGAAGATCTTGTTAACTTTGCCATGAGAGGAATACACTACAAAAATCCTTCAAAATATGCATTTTTGTAAGTTATAGGTCCAAATTATGGAAAATTGGTCTTTTTGGCTGATTTTTATGTCCTATCTTGTAAAAAGTGTAGAAAATTGAGTAAAAATATCAAATATTAAACTTTGAGGGCTATATTTAGCTAAATATGGTGGCAATAAGCACTTGAAATCAAGTTTTGTGTAGATTTGAGCAAAAATTAGGTTAGAAATGAGGAAAAACTCACTTTCATTACTGTGGTTAAGGCCATATCAGCATTCCCCTATGGCAACATGGAAAATCCATTATTGAGTACTTTTTTTGCTTTAGGTGCCCTTTACTGCTCATGTTTTAATGTGAAAACACTGTATTTACAAATTTAAAGCCAAATATATCACCTTTTGTGAAAATTTAAAGATTTAGGATTTTTGACATGTGATCAAGAAAAAGGGGGAGGCATGTCAGAAATAAATTTTTAAAAATAGACCAATTTCTCAGAAAATGATTACTTTTAAAACTATTTCTTCATTAATATTGTTAAAAAACAAGTTGTGATTGATATTTTTTATTTGAAAAGTCAGAAAAAGTTCTTTGCAAATATTTAATGCATTTAAGTATGGTAGAATATTGTCACTTTTTTGCTCGCACAACTTGGTTACCCTATATTTAAAAATCAAATATTTAAAAAAGTGCTTGTCACATTTCACTGAAACTTTGCAAATGCATTCAGTATGTGTGTAGGAAGATACCTGTATAGTTATTTATTTTTTCTAAGACAAAAAGTGACTCTTTAAGAAGAAGCCATGGCAAAATGAAAAGTTTCTTGAAATAGCTTTAAACTACTTGAAGATCTTGTTAACTTTGCCATGAGAGGAATACACTACAAAAATCCTTCAAAATATGCATTTTTGTAAGTTATAGGTCCAAATTATGGAAAATTGGTCTTTTTGGCTGATTTTTATGTCCTATCTTGTAAAAAGTGTAGAAAATTGAGTAAAAATATCAAATATTAAACTTTGAGGGCTATATTTAGCTAAATATGGTGGCAATAAGCACTTGAAATCAAGTTTTGTGTAGATTTGAGCAAAAATTAGGTTAGAAATGAGGAAAAACTCACTTTCATTACTGTGGTTAAGGCCATATCAGCATTCCCCTATGGCAACATGGAAAATCCATTATTGAGTACTTTTTTTGCTTTAGGTGCCCTTTACTGCTCATGTTTTAATGTGAAAACACTGTATTTACAAATTTAAAGCCAAATATATCACCTTTTGTGAAAATTTAAAGATTTAGGATTTTTGACATGTGATCAAGAAAAAGGGGGAGGCATGTCAGAAATAAATTTTTAAAAATAGACCAATTTCTCAGAAAATGATTACTTTTAAAACTATTTCTTCATTAATATTGTTAAAAAACAAGTTGTGATTGATATTTTTTATTTGAAAAGTCAGAAAAAGTTCTTTGCAAATATTTAATGCATTTAAGTATGGTAGAATATTGTCACTTTTTTGCTCGCACAACTTGGTTACCCTATATTTAAAAATCAAATATTTAAAAAAGTGCTTGTCACATTTCACTGAAACTTTGCAAATGCATTCAGTATGTGTGTAGGAAGATACCTGTATAGTTATTTATTTTTTCTAAGACAAAAAGTGACTCTTTAAGAAGAAGCCATGGCAAAATGAAAAGTTTCTTGAAATAGCTTTAAACTACTTGAAGATCTTGTTAACTTTGCCATGAGAGGAATACACTACAAAAATCCTTCAAAATATGCATTTTTGTAAGTTATAGGTCCAAATTATGGAAAATTGGTCTTTTTGGCTGATTTTTATGTCCTATCTTGTAAAAAGTGTAGAAAATTGAGTAAAAATATCAAATATTAAACTTTGAGGGCTATATTTAGCTAAATATGGTGGCAATAAGCACTTGAAATCAAGTTTTGTGTAGATTTGAGCAAAAATTAGGTTAGAAATGAGGAAAAACTCACTTTCATTACTGTGGTTAAGGCCATATCAGCATTCCCCTATGGCAACATGGAAAATCCATTATTGAGTACTTTTTTTTGCTTTAGGTGCCCTTTACTGCTCATGTTTTAATGTGAAAACACTGTATTTACAAATTTAAAGCCAAATATATCACCTTTTGTGAAAATTTAAAGATTTAGGATTTTTGACATGTGATCAAGAAAAAGGGGGAGGCATGTCAGAAATAAATTTTTAAAAATAGACCAATTTCTCAGAAAATGATTACTTTTAAAACTATTTCTTCATTAATATTGTTAAAAAACAAGTTGTGATTGATATTTTTTATTTGAAAAGTCAGAAAAAGTTCTTTGCAAATATTTAATGCATTTAAGTATGGTAGAATATTGTCACTTTTTTGCTCGCACAACTTGGTTACCCTATATTTAAAAATCAAATATTTAAAAAAGTGCTTGTCACATTTCACTGAAACTTTGCAAATGCATTCAGTATGTGTGTAGGAAGATACCTGTATAGTTATTTATTTTTTCTAAGACAAAAAGTGACTCTTTAAGAAGAAGCCATGGCAAAATGAAAAGTTTCTTGAAATAGCTTTAAACTACTTGAAGATCTTGTTAACTTTGCCATGAGAGGAATACACTACAAAAATCCTTCAAAATATGCATTTTTGTAAGTTATAGGTCCAAATTATGGAAAATTGGTCTTTTTGGCTGATTTTTATGTCCTATCTTGTAAAAAGTGTAGAAAATTGAGTAAAAATATCAAATATTAAACTTTGAGGGCTATATTTAGCTAAATATGGTGGCAATAAGCACTTGAAATCAAGTTTTGTGTAGATTTGAGCAAAAATTAGGTTAGAAATGAGGAAAAACTCACTTTCATTACTGTGGTTAAGGCCATATCAGCATTCCCCTATGGCAACATGGAAAATCCATTATTGAGTACTTTTTTTGCTTTAGGTGCCCTTTACTGCTCATGTTTTAATGTGAAAACACTGTATTTACAAATTTAAAGCCAAATATATCACCTTTTGTGAAAATTTAAAGATTTAGGATTTTTGACATGTGATCAAGAAAAAGGGGGAGGCATGTCAGAAATAAATTTTTAAAAATAGACCAATTTCTCAGAAAATGATTACTTTTAAAACTATTTCTTCATTAATATTGTTAAAAAACAAGTTGTGATTGATATTTTTTATTTGAAAAGTCAGAAAAAGTTCTTTGCAAATATTTAATGCATTTAAGTATGGTAGAATATTGTCACTTTTTTGCTCGCACAACTTGGTTACCCTATATTTAAAAATCAAATATTTAAAAAAGTGCTTGTCACATTTCACTGAAACTTTGCAAATGCATTCAGTATGTGTGTAGGAAGATACCTGTATAGTTATTTATTTTTTCTAAGACAAAAAGTGACTCTTTAGGTTACAGACCACCAATTCAACCAATGAGCATTTGGAACGTACGCAAAAATAGTCCTACGCAGAAATTACCCCTGTTCCTCATAGTGCTGTGAAAAAAGTTCTCATCTTATTTAAAAAATTTAAACAGTTTCTGAAAGGAAAAACATTTCTGTACATTTTATATGTGCATTTTGCTTCTTGTGATGTGAAGCCTAGTCTCCATAATGATTTTTAAATATACCCCTATCTTGTGAAAACACTGGGATTTCCCATGCTATTTATAGACACTTCACTTCCGGTGACCAGTACTGCACTGCAAGTCTGCTAACCCCACATGCCATTCTGAGGATTGTGAGCTGACATATGTAGAATCATGCTGATATATAGTCCTCTGCAGGTTAAAGTTAAGGTAAAGTCCAGAGAAGCCATTGAATATTGTGAAATTAGCATAGAAGCCTATGGAAAGTGGAATTAGTGGTTTTTAGCCTTAATTAAGAAGAAGCCATGGCAAAATGAAAAGTTTCTTGAAATAGCTTTAAACTACTTGAAGATCTTGTTAACTTTGCCATGAGAGGAATACACTACAAAAATCCTTCAAAATATGCATTTTTGTAAGTTATAGGTCCAAATTATGGAAAATTGGTCTTTTTGGCTGATTTTTATGTCCTATCTTGTAAAAAGTGTAGAAAATTGAGTAAAAATATCAAATATTAAACTTTGAGGGCTATATTTAGCTAAATATGGTGGCAATAAGCACTTGAAATCAAGTTTTGTGTAGATTTGAGCAAAAATTAGGTTAGAAATGAGGAAAAACTCACTTTCATTACTGTGGTTAAGGCCATATCAGCATTCCCCTATGGCAACATGGAAAATCCATTATTGAGTACTTTTTTTGCTTTAGGTGCCCTTTACTGCTCATGTTTTAATGTGAAAACACTGTATTTACAAATTTAAAGCCAAATATATCACCTTTTGTGAAAATTTAAAGATTTAGGATTTTTGACATGTGATCAAGAAAAAGGGGGAGGCATGTCAGAAATAAATTTTTAAAAATAGACCAATTTCTCAGAAAATGATTACTTTTAAAACTATTTCTTCATTAATATTGTTAAAAAACAAGTTGTGATTGATATTTTTTATTTGAAAAGTCAGAAAAAGTTCTTTGCAAATATTTAATGCATTTAAGTATGGTAGAATATTGTCACTTTTTTGCTCGCACAACTTGGTTACCCTATATTTAAAAATCAAATATTTAAAAAAGTGCTTGTCACATTTCACTGAAACTTTGCAAATGCATTCAGTATGTGTGTAGGAAGATACCTGTATAGTTATTTATTTTTTCTAAGACAAAAAGTGACTCTTTAAGAAGAAGCCATGGCAAAATGAAAAGTTTCTTGAAATAGCTTTAAACTACTTGAAGATCTTGTTAACTTTGCCATGAGAGGAATACACTACAAAAATCCTTCAAAATATGCATTTTTGTAAGTTATAGGTCCAAATTATGGAAAATTGGTCTTTTTGGCTGATTTTTATGTCCTATCTTGTAAAAAGTGTAGAAAATTGAGTAAAAATATCAAATATTAAACTTTGAGGGCTATATTTAGCTAAATATGGTGGCAATAAGCACTTGAAATCAAGTTTTGTGTAGATTTGAGCAAAAATTAGGTTAGAAATGAGGAAAAACTCACTTTCATTACTGTGGTTAAGGCCATATCAGCATTCCCCTATGGCAACATGGAAAATCCATTATTGAGTACTTTTTTTGCTTTAGGTGCCCTTTACTGCTCATGTTTTAATGTGAAAACACTGTATTTACAAATTTAAAGCCAAATATATCACCTTTTGTGAAAATTTAAAGATTTAGGATTTTTGACATGTGATCAAGAAAAAGGGGGAGGCATGTCAGAAATAAATTTTTAAAAATAGACCAATTTCTCAGAAAATGATTACTTTTAAAACTATTTCTTCATTAATATTGTTAAAAAACAAGTTGTGATTGATATTTTTTATTTGAAAAGTCAGAAAAAGTTCTTTGCAAATATTTAATGCATTTAAGTATGGTAGAATATTGTCACTTTTTTGCTCGCACAACTTGGTTACCCTATATTTAAAAATCAAATATTTAAAAAAGTGCTTGTCACATTTCACTGAAACTTTGCAAATGCATTCAGTATGTGTGTAGGAAGATACCTGTATAGTTATTTATTTTTTCTAAGACAAAAAGTGACTCTTTAGGTTACAGACCACCAATTCAACCAATGAGCATTTGGAACGTACGCAAAAATAGTCCTACGCAGAAATTACCCCTGTTCCTCATAGTGCTGTGAAAAAAGTTCTCATCTTATTTAAAAAATTTAAACAGTTTCTGAAAGGAAAAACATTTCTGTACATTTTATATGTGCATTTTGCTTCTTGTGATGTGAAGCCTAATCTCCATAATGATTTTTAAATATACCCCTATCTTGTGAAAACACTGGGATTTCCCATGCTATTTATAGACACTTCACTTCCGGTGACCAGTACTGCACTGCAAGTCTGCTAACCCCACATGCCATTCTGAGGATTGTGAGCTGACATATGTAGAATCATGCTGATATATAGTCCTCTGCAGGTTAAAGTTAAGGTAAAGTCCAGAGAAGCCATTGAATATTGTGAAATTAGCATAGAAGCCTATGGAAAGTGGAATTAGTGGTTTTTAGCCTTAATTAAGAAGAAG
Organism: Perna viridis; assembly: GCA_037379345.1. NCBI lineage: Eukaryota > Metazoa > Mollusca > Bivalvia > Mytilida > Mytilidae > Perna > Perna viridis. The sequence continues at coordinate 9,714,183 of CM074521.1, read as the reverse complement.
CCATGGCAAAATGAAAAGTTTCTTGAAATAGCTTTAAACTACTTGAAGATCTTGTTAACTTTGCCATGAGAGGAATACACTACAAAAATCCTTCAAAATATGCATTTTTGTAAGTTATAGGTCCAAATTATGGAAAATTGGTCTTTTTGGCTGATTTTTATGTCCTATCTTGTAAAAAGTGTAGAAAATTGAGTAAAAATATCAAATATTAAACTTTGAGGGCTATATTTAGCTAAATATGGTGGCAATAAGCACTTGAAATCAAGTTTTGTGTAGATTTGAGCAAAAATTAGGTTAGAAATGAGGAAAAACTCACTTTCATTACTGTGGTTAAGGCCATATCAGCATTCCCCTATGGCAACATGGAAAATCCATTATTGAGTACTTTTTTTGCTTTAGGTGCCCTTTACTGCTCATGTTTTAATGTGAAAACACTGTATTTACAAATTTAAAGCCAAATATATCACCTTTTGTGAAAATTTAAAGATTTAGGATTTTTGACATGTGATCAAGAAAAAGGGGGAGGCATGTCAGAAATAAATTTTTAAAAATAGACCAATTTCTCAGAAAATGATTACTTTTAAAACTATTTCTTCATTAATATTGTTAAAAAACAAGTTGTGATTGATATTTTTTATTTGAAAAGTCAGAAAAAGTTCTTTGCAAATATTTAATGCATTTAAGTATGGTAGAATATTGTCACTTTTTTGCTCGCACAACTTGGTTACCCTATATTTAAAAATCAAATATTTAAAAAAGTGCTTGTCACATTTCACTGAAACTTTGCAAATGCATTCAGTATGTGTGTAGGAAGATACCTGTATAGTTATTTATTTTTTCTAAGACAAAAAGTGACTCTTTAAGAAGAAGCCATGGCAAAATGAAAAGTTTCTTGAAATAGCTTTAAACTACTTGAAGATCTTGTTAACTTTGCCATGAGAGGAATACACTACAAAAATCCTTCAAAATATGCATTTTTGTAAGTTATAGGTCCAAATTATGGAAAATTGGTCTTTTTGGCTGATTTTTATGTCCTATCTTGTAAAAAGTGTAGAAAATTGAGTAAAAATATCAAATATTAAACTTTGAGGGCTATATTTAGCTAAATATGGTGGCAATAAGCACTTGAAATCAAGTTTTGTGTAGATTTGAGCAAAAATTAGGTTAGAAATGAGGAAAAACTCACTTTCATTACTGTGGTTAAGGCCATATCAGCATTCCCCTATGGCAACATGGAAAATCCATTATTGAGTACTTTTTTTGCTTTAGGTGCCCTTTACTGCTCATGTTTTAATGTGAAAACACTGTATTTACAAATTTAAAGCCAAATATATCACCTTTTGTGAAAATTTAAAGATTTAGGATTTTTGACATGTGATCAAGAAAAAGGGGGAGGCATGTCAGAAATAAATTTTTAAAAATAGACCAATTTCTCAGAAAATGATTACTTTTAAAACTATTTCTTCATTAATATTGTTAAAAAACAAGTTGTGATTGATATTTTTTATTTGAAAAGTCAGAAAAAGTTCTTTGCAAATATTTAATGCATTTAAGTATGGTAGAATATTGTCACTTTTTTGCTCGCACAACTTGGTTACCCTATATTTAAAAATCAAATATTTAAAAAAGTGCTTGTCACATTTCACTGAAACTTTGCAAATGCATTCAGTATGTGTGTAGGAAGATACCTGTATAGTTATTTATTTTTTCTAAGACAAAAAGTGACTCTTTAAGAAGAAGCCATGGCAAAATGAAAAGTTTCTTGAAATAGCTTTAAACTACTTGAAGATCTTGTTAACTTTGCCATGAGAGGAATACACTACAAAAATCCTTCAAAATATGCATTTTTGTAAGTTATAGGTCCAAATTATGGAAAATTGGTCTTTTTGGCTGATTTTTATGTCCTATCTTGTAAAAAGTGTAGAAAATTGAGTAAAAATATCAAATATTAAACTTTGAGGGCTATATTTAGCTAAATATGGTGGCAATAAGCACTTGAAATCAAGTTTTGTGTAGATTTGAGCAAAAATTAGGTTAGAAATGAGGAAAAACTCACTTTCATTACTGTGGTTAAGGCCATATCAGCATTCCCCTATGGCAACATGGAAAATCCATTATTGAGTACTTTTTTTGCTTTAGGTGCCCTTTACTGCTCATGTTTTAATGTGAAAACACTGTATTTACAAATTTAAAGCCAAATATATCACCTTTTGTGAAAATTTAAAGATTTAGGATTTTTGACATGTGATCAAGAAAAAGGGGGAGGCATGTCAGAAATAAATTTTTAAAAATAGACCAATTTCTCAGAAAATGATTACTTTTAAAACTATTTCTTCATTAATATTGTTAAAAAACAAGTTGTGATTGATATTTTTTATTTGAAAAGTCAGAAAAAGTTCTTTGCAAATATTTAATGCATTTAAGTATGGTAGAATATTGTCACTTTTTTGCTCGCACAACTTGGTTACCCTATATTTAAAAATCAAATATTTAAAAAAGTGCTTGTCACATTTCACTGAAACTTTGCAAATGCATTCAGTATGTGTGTAGGAAGATACCTGTATAGTTATTTATTTTTTCTAAGACAAAAAGTGACTCTTTAGGTTACAGACCACCAATTCAACCAATGAGCATTTGGAACGTACGCAAAAATAGTCCTACGCAGAAATTACCCCTGTTCCTCATAGTGCTGTGAAAAAAGTTCTCATCTTATTTAAAAAATTTAAACAGTTTCTGAAAGGAAAAACATTTCTGTACATTTTATATGTGCATTTTGCTTCTTGTGATGTGAAGCCTAGTCTCCATAATGATTTTTAAATATACCCCTATCTTGTGAAAACACTGGGATTTCCCATGCTATTTATAGACACTTCACTTCCGGTGACCAGTACTGCACTGCAAGTCTGCTAACCCCACATGCCATTCTGAGGATTGTGAGCTGACATATGTAGAATCATGCTGATATATAGTCCTCTGCAGGTTAAAGTTAAGGTAAAGTCCAGAGAAGCCATTGAATATTGTGAAATTAGCATAGAAGCCTATGGAAAGTGGAATTAGTGGTTTTTAGCCTTAATTAAGAAGAAGCCATGGCAAAATGAAAAGTTTCTTGAAATAGCTTTAAACTACTTGAAGATCTTGTTAACTTTGCCATGAGAGGAATACACTACAAAAATCCTTCAAAATATGCATTTTTGTAAGTTATAGGTCCAAATTATGGAAAATTGGTCTTTTTGGCTGATTTTTATGTCCTATCTTGTAAAAAGTGTAGAAAATTGAGTAAAAATATCAAATATTAAACTTTGAGGGCTATATTTAGCTAAATATGGTGGCAATAAGCACTTGAAATCAAGTTTTGTGTAGATTTGAGCAAAAATTAGGTTAGAAATGAGGAAAAACTCACTTTCATTACTGTGGTTAAGGCCATATCAGCATTCCCCTATGGCAACATGGAAAATCCATTATTGAGTACTTTTTTTGCTTTAGGTGCCCTTTACTGCTCATGTTTTAATGTGAAAACACTGTATTTACAAATTTAAAGCCAAATATATCACCTTTTGTGAAAATTTAAAGATTTAGGATTTTTGACATGTGATCAAGAAAAAGGGGGAGGCATGTCAGAAATAAATTTTTAAAAATAGACCAATTTCTCAGAAAATGATTACTTTTAAAACTATTTCTTCATTAATATTGTTAAAAAACAAGTTGTGATTGATATTTTTTATTTGAAAAGTCAGAAAAAGTTCTTTGCAAATATTTAATGCATTTAAGTATGGTAGAATATTGTCACTTTTTTGCTCGCACAACTTGGTTACCCTATATTTAAAAATCAAATATTTAAAAAAGTGCTTGTCACATTTCACTGAAACTTTGCAAATGCATTCAGTATGTGTGTAGGAAGATACCTGTATAGTTATTTATTTTTTCTAAGACAAAAAGTGACTCTTTAGGTTACAGACCACCAATTCAACCAATGAGCATTTGGAACGTACGCAAAAATAGTCCTACGCAGAAATTACCCCTGTTCCTCATAGTGCTGTGAAAAAAGTTCTCATCTTATTTAAAAAATTTAAACAGTTTCTGAAAGGAAAAACATTTCTGTACATTTTATATGTGCATTTTGCTTCTTGTGATGTGAAGCCTAATCTCCATAATGATTTTTAAATATACCCCTATCTTGTGAAAACACTGGGATTTCCCATGCTATTTATAGACACTTCACTTCCGGTGACCAGTACTGCACTGCAAGTCTGCTAACCCCACATGCCATTCTGAGGATTGTGAGCTGACATATGTAGAATCATGCTGATATATAGTCCTCTGCAGGTTAAAGTTAAGGTAAAGTCCAGAGAAGCCATTGAATATTGTGAAATTAGCATAGAAGCCTATGGAAAGTGGAATTAGTGGTTTTTAGCCTTAAGTTGAAGCCATGGCAAAATGAAAAGTTTCTTGAAATAGCTTTAAACTACTTGAAGATCTTGTTAACTTTGCCATGAGAGGAATACACTACAAAAATCCTTCAAAATATGCATTTTTGTAAGTTATAGGTCCAAATTATGGAAAATTGGTCTTTTTGGCTGATTTTTATGTCCTATCTTGTAAAAAGTGTAGAAAATTGAGTAAAAATATCAAATATTAAACTTTGAGGGCTATATTTAGCTAAATATGGTGGCAATAAGCACTTGAAATCAAGTTTTGTGTAGATTTGAGCAAAAATTAGGTTAGAAATGAGGAAAAACTCACTTTCATTACTGTGGTTAAGGCCATATCAGCATTCCCCTATGGCAACATGGAAAATCCATTATTGAGTACTTTTTTTGCTTTAGGTGCCCTTTACTGCTCATGTTTTAATGTGAAAACACTGTATTTACAAATTTAAAGCCAAATATATCACCTTTTGTGAAAATTTAAAGATTTAGGATTTTTGACATGTGATCAAGAAAAAGGGGGAGGCATGTCAGAAATAAATTTTTAAAAATAGACCAATTTCTCAGAAAATGATTACTTTTAAAACTATTTCTTCATTAATATTGTTAAAAAACAAGTTGTGATTGATATTTTTTATTTGAAAAGTCAGAAAAAGTTCTTTGCAAATATTTAATGCATTTAAGTATGGTAGAATATTGTCACTTTTTTGCTCGCACAACTTGGTTACCCTATATTTAAAAATCAAATATTTAAAAAAGTGCTTGTCACATTTCACTGAAACTTTGCAAATGCATTCAGTATGTGTGTAGGAAGATACCTGTATAGTTATTTATTTTTTCTAAGACAAAAAGTGACTCTTTAGGTTACAGACCACCAATTCAACCAATGAGCATTTGGAACGTACGCAAAAATAGTCCTACGCAGAAATTACCCCTGTTCCTCATAGTGCTGTGAAAAAAGTTCTCATCTTATTTAAAATATTTAAACAGTTTCTGAAAGGAAAAACATTTCTGTACATTTTATATGTGCATTGTGCTTCTTGTGATGTGAAGCCTAATCTCCATAATGATTTTTAAATATACCCCTATCTTGTGAAAACACTGGGATTTCCCATGCTATTTATAGACACTTCACTTCCGGTGACCAGTACTGCACTGCAAGTCTGCTAACCCCACATGCCATTCTGAGGATTGTGAGCTGACATATGTAGAATCATGCTGATATATAGTCCTCTGCAGGTTAAAGTTAAGGTAAAGTCCAGAGAAGCCATTGAATATTGTGAAATTAGCATAGAAGCCTATGGAAAGTGGAATTAGTGGTTTTTAGCCTTAATTAAGAAGAAGCCATGGCAAAATGAAAAGTTTCTTGAAATAGCTTTAAACTACTTGAAGATCTTGTTAACTTTGCCATGAGAGGAATACACTACAAAAATCCTTCAAAATATGCATTTTTGTAAGTTATAGGTCCAAATTATGGAAAATTGGTCTTTTTGGCTGATTTTTATGTCCTATCTTGTAAAAAGTGTAGAAAATTGAGTAAAAATATCAAATATTAAACTTTGAGGGCTATATTTAGCTAAATATGGTGGCAATAAGCACTTGAAATCAAGTTTTGTGTAGATTTGAGCAAAAATTAGGTTAGAAATGAGGAAAAACTCACTTTCATTACTGTGGTTAAGGCCATATCAGCATTCCCCTATGGCAACATGGAAAATCCATTATTGAGTACTTTTTTTGCTTTAGGTGCCCTTTACTGCTCATGTTTTAATGTGAAAACACTGTATTTACAAATTTAAAGCCAAATATATCACCTTTTGTGAAAATTTAAAGATTTAGGATTTTTGACATGTGATCAAGAAAAAGGGGGAGGCATGTCAGAAATAAATTTTTAAAAATAGACCAATTTCTCAGAAAATGATTACTTTTAAAACTATTTCTTCATTAATATTGTTAAAAAACAAGTTGTGATTGATATTTTTTATTTGAAAAGTCAGAAAAAGTTCTTTGCAAATATTTAATGCATTTAAGTATGGTAGAATATTGTCACTTTTTTGCTCGCACAACTTGGTTACCCTATATTTAAAAATCAAATATTTAAAAAAGTGCTTGTCACATTTCACTGAAACTTTGCAAATGCATTCAGTATGTGTGTAGGAAGATACCTGTATAGTTATTTATTTTTTCTAAGACAAAAAGTGACTCTTTAGAAGAAGCCATGGCAAAATGAAAAGTTTCTTGAAATAGCTTTAAACTACTTGAAGATCTTGTTAACTTTGCCATGAGAGGAATACACTACAAAAATCCTTCAAAATATGCATTTTTGTAAGTTATAGGTCCAAATTATGGAAAATTGGTCTTTTTGGCTGATTTTTATGTCCTATCTTGTAAAAAGTGTAGAAAATTGAGTAAAAATATCAAATATTAAACTTTGAGGGCTATATTTAGCTAAATATGGTGGCAATAAGCACTTGAAATCAAGTTTTGTGTAGATTTGAGCAAAAATTAGGTTAGAAATGAGGAAAAACTCACTTTCATTACTGTGGTTAAGGCCATATCAGCATTCCCCTATGGCAACATGGAAAATCCATTATTGAGTACTTTTTTTGCTTTAGGTGCCCTTTACTGCTCATGTTTTAATGTGAAAACACTGTATTTACAAATTTAAAGCCAAATATATCACCTTTTGTGAAAATTTAAAGATTTAGGATTTTTGACATGTGATCAAGAAAAAGGGGGAGGCATGTCAGAAATAAATTTTTAAAAATAGACCAATTTCTCAGAAAATGATTACTTTTAAAACTATTTCTTCATTAATATTGTTAAAAAACAAGTTGTGATTGATATTTTTTATTTGAAAAGTCAGAAAAAGTTCTTTGCAAATATTTAATGCATTTAAGTATGGTAGAATATTGTCACTTTTTTGCTCGCACAACTTGGTTACCCTATATTTAAAAATCAAATATTTAAAAAAGTGCTTGTCACATTTCACTGAAACTTTGCAAATGCATTCAGTATGTGTGTAGGAAGATACCTGTATAGTTATTTATTTTTTCTAAGACAAAAAGTGACTCTTTAGGTTACAGACCACCAATTCAACCAATGAGCATTTGGAACGTACGCAAAAATAGTCCTACGCAGAAATTACCCCTGTTCCTCATAGTGCTGTGAAAAAAGTTCTCATCTTATTTAAAAAATTTAAACAGTTTCTGAAAGGAAAAACATTTCTGTACATTTTATATGTGCATTTTGCTTCTTGTGATGTGAAGCCTAATCTCCATAATGATTTTTAAATATACCCCTATCTTGTGAAAACACTGGGATTTCCCATGCTATTTATAGACACTTCACTTCCGGTGACCAGTACTGCACTGCAAGTCTGCTAACCCCACATGCCATTCTGAGGATTGTGAGCTGACATATGTAGAATCATGCTGATATATAGTCCTCTGCAGGTTAAAGTTAAGGTAAAGTCCAGAGAAGCCATTGAATATTGTGAAATTAGCATAGAAGCCTATGGAAAGTGGAATTAGTGGTTTTTAGCCTTAAGTTGAAGCCATGGCAAAATGAAAAGTTTCTTGAAATAGCTTTAAACTACTTGAAGATCTTGTTAACTTTGCCATGAGAGGAATACACTACAAAAATCCTTCAAAATATGCATTTTTGTAAGTTATAGGTCCAAATTATGGAAAATTGGTCTTTTTGGCTGATTTTTATGTCCTATCTTGTAAAAAGTGTAGAAAATTGAGTAAAAATATCAAATATTAAACTTTGAGGGCTATATTTAGCTAAATATGGTGGCAATAAGCACTTGAAATCAAGTTTTGTGTAGATTTGAGCAAAAATTAGGTTAGAAATGAGGAAAAACTCACTTTCATTACTGTGGTTAAGGCCATATCAGCATTCCCCTATGGCAACATGGAAAATCCATTATTGAGTACTTTTTTTGCTTTAGGTGCCCTTTACTGCTCATGTTTTAATGTGAAAACACTGTATTTACAAATTTAAAGCCAAATATATCACCTTTTGTGAAAATTTAAAGATTTAGGATTTTTGACATGTGATCAAGAAAAAGGGGGAGGCATGTCAGAAATAAATTTTTAAAAATAGACCAATTTCTCAGAAAATGATTACTTTTAAAACTATTTCTTCATTAATATTGTTAAAAAACAAGTTGTGATTGATATTTTTTATTTGAAAAGTCAGAAAAAGTTCTTTGCAAATATTTAATGCATTTAAGTATGGTAGAATATTGTCACTTTTTTGCTCGCACAACTTGGTTACCCTATATTTAAAAATCAAATATTTAAAAAAGTGCTTGTCACATTTCACTGAAACTTTGCAAATGCATTCAGTATGTGTGTAGGAAGATACCTGTATAGTTATTTATTTTTTCTAAGACAAAAAGTGACTCTTTAGGTTACAGACCACCAATTCAACCAATGAGCATTTGGAACGTACGCAAAAATAGTCCTACGCAGAAATTACCCCTGTTCCTCATAGTGCTGTGAAAAAAGTTCTCATCTTATTTAAAATATTTAAACAGTTTCTGAAAGGAAAAACATTTCTGTACATTTTATATGTGCATTGTGCTTCTTGTGATGTGAAGCCTAATCTCCATAATGATTTTTAAATATACCCCTATCTTGTGAAAACACTGGGATTTCCCATGCTATTTATAGACACTTCACTTCCGGTGACCAGTACTGCACTGCAAGTCTGCTAACCCCACATGCCATTCTGAGGATTGTGAGCTGACATATGTAGAATCATGCTGATATATAGTCCTCTGCAGGTTAAAGTTAAGGTAAAGTCCAGAGAAGCCATTGAATATTGTGAAATTAGCATAGAAGCCTATGGAAAGTGGAATTAGTGGTTTTTAGCCTTAATTAAGAAGAAGCCATGGCAAAATGAAAAGTTTCTTGAAATAGCTTTAAACTACTTGAAGATCTTGTTAACTTTGCCATGAGAGGAATACACTACAAAAATCCTTCAAAATATGCATTTTTGTAAGTTATAGGTCCAAATTATGGAAAATTGGTCTTTTTGGCTGATTTTTATGTCCTATCTTGTAAAAAGTGTAGAAAATTGAGTAAAAATATCAAATATTAAACTTTGAGGGCTATATTTAGCTAAATATGGTGGCAATAAGCACTTGAAATCAAGTTTTGTGTAGATTTGAGCAAAAATTAGGTTAGAAATGAGGAAAAACTCACTTTCATTACTGTGGTTAAGGCCATATCAGCATTCCCCTATGGCAACATGGAAAATCCATTATTGAGTACTTTTTTTGCTTTAGGTGCCCTTTACTGCTCATGTTTTAATGTGAAAACACTGTATTTACAAATTTAAAGCCAAATATATCACCTTTTGTGAAAATTTAAAGATTTAGGATTTTTGACATGTGATCAAGAAAAAGGGGGAGGCATGTCAGAAATAAATTTTTAAAAATAGACCAATTTCTCAGAAAATGATTACTTTTAAAACTATTTCTTCATTAATATTGTTAAAAAACAAGTTGTGATTGATATTTTTTATTTGAAAAGTCAGAAAAAGTTCTTTGCAAATATTTAATGCATTTAAGTATGGTAGAATATTGTCACTTTTTTGCTCGCACAACTTGGTTACCCTATATTTAAAAATCAAATATTTAAAAAAGTGCTTGTCACATTTCACTGAAACTTTGCAAATGCATTCAGTATGTGTGTAGGAAGATACCTGTATAGTTATTTATTTTTTCTAAGACAAAAAGTGACTCTTTAGAAGAAGCCATGGCAAAATGAAAAGTTTCTTGAAATAGCTTTAAACTACTTGAAGATCTTGTTAACTTTGCCATGAGAGGAATACACTACAAAAATCCTTCAAAATATGCATTTTTGTAAGTTATAGGTCCAAATTATGGAAAATTGGTCTTTTTGGCTGATTTTTATGTCCTATCTTGTAAAAAGTGTAGAAAATTGAGTAAAAATATCAAATATTAAACTTTGAGGGCTATATTTAGCTAAATATGGTGGCAATAAGCACTTGAAATCAAGTTTTGTGTAGATTTGAGCAAAAATTAGGTTAGAAATGAGGAAAAACTCACTTTCATTACTGTGGTTAAGGCCATATCAGCATTCCCCTATGGCAACATGGAAAATCCATTATTGAGTACTTTTTTTGCTTTAGGTGCCCTTTACTGCTCATGTTTTAATGTGAAAACACTGTATTTACAAATTTAAAGCCAAATATATCACCTTTTGTGAAAATTTAAAGATTTAGGATTTTTGACATGTGATCAAGAAAAAGGGGGAGGCATGTCAGAAATAAATTTTTAAAAATAGACCAATTTCTCAGAAAATGATTACTTTTAAAACTATTTCTTCATTAATATTGTTAAAAAACAAGTTGTGATTGATATTTTTTATTTGAAAAGTCAGAAAAAGTTCTTTGCAAATATTTAATGCATTTAAGTATGGTAGAATATTGTCACTTTTTTGCTCGCACAACTTGGTTACCCTATATTTAAAAATCAAATATTTAAAAAAGTGCTTGTCACATTTCACTGAAACTTTGCAAATGCATTCAGTATGTGTGTAGGAAGATACCTGTATAGTTATTTATTTTTTCTAAGACAAAAAGTGACTCTTTAGGTTACAGACCACCAATTCAACCAATGAGCATTTGGAACGTACGCAAAAATAGTCCTACGCAGAAATTACCCCTGTTCCTCATAGTGCTGTGAAAAAAGTTCTCATCTTATTTAAAAAATTTAAACAGTTTCTGAAAGGAAAAACATTTCTGTACATTTTATATGTGCATTTTGCTTCTTGTGATGTGAAGCCTAATCTCCATAATGATTTTTAAATATACCCCTATCTTGTGAAAACACTGGGATTTCCCATGCTATTTATAGACACTTCACTTCCGGTGACCAGTACTGTACTGCAAGTCTGCTAACCCCACATGCCATTCTGAGGATTGTGAGCTGACATATGTAGAATCATGCTGATATATAGTCCTCTGCAGGTTAAAGTTAAGGTAAAGTCCAGAGAAGCCATTGAATATTGTGAAATTAGCATAGAAGCCTATGGAAAGTGGAATTAGTGGTTTTTAGCCTTAAGTTGAAGCCATGGCAAAATGAAAAGTTTCTTGAAATAGCTTTAAACTACTTGAAGATCTTGTTAACTTTGCCATGAGAGGAATACACTACAAAAATCCTTCAAAATATGCATTTTTGTAAGTTATAGGTCCAAATTATGGAAAATTGGTCTTTTTGGCTGATTTTTATGTCCTATCTTGTAAAAAGTGTAGAAAATTGAGTAAAAATATCAAATATTAAACTTTGAGGGCTATATTTAGCTAAATATGGTGGCAATAAGCACTTGAAATCAAGTTTTGTGTAGATTTGAGCAAAAATTAGGTTAGAAATGAGGAAAAACTCACTTTCATTACTGTGGTTAAGGCCATATCAGCATTCCCCTATGGCAACATGGAAAATCCATTATTGAGTACTTTTTTTGCTTTAGGTGCCCTTTACTGCTCATGTTTTAATGTGAAAACACTGTATTTACAAATTTAAAGCCAAATATATCACCTTTTGTGAAAATTTAAAGATTTAGGATTTTTGACATGTGATCAAGAAAAAGGGGGAGGCATGTCAGAAATAAATTTTTAAAAATAGACCAATTTCTCAGAAAATGATTACTTTTAAAACTATTTCTTCATTAATATTGTTAAAAAACAAGTTGTGATTGATATTTTTTATTTGAAAAGTCAGAAAAAGTTCTTTGCAAATATTTAATGCATTTAAGTATGGTAGAATATTGTCACTTTTTTGCTTGCACAACTTGGTTACCCTATATTTAAAAATCAAATATTTAAAAAAGTGCTTGTCACATTTCACTGAAACTTTGCAAATGCATTCAGTATGTGTGTAGGAAGATACCTGTATAGTTATTTATTTTTTCTAAGACAAAAAGTGACTCTTTAGGTTACAGACCACCAATTCAACCAATGAGCATTTGGAACGTACGCAAAAATAGTCCTACGCAGAAATTACCCCTGTTCCTCATAGTGCTGTGAAAAAAGTTCTCATCTTATTTAAAAAATTTAAACAGTTTCTGAAAGGAAAAACATTTCTGTACATTTTATATGTGCATTTTGCTTCTTGTGATGTGAAGCCTAATCTCCATAATGATTTTTAAATATACCCCTATCTTGTGAAAACACTGGGATTTCCCATGCTATTTATAGACACTTCACTTCCGGTGACCAGTACTGCACTGCAAGTCTGCTAACCCCACATGCCATTCTGAGGATTGTGAGCTGACATATGTAGAATCATGCTGATATATAGTCCTCTGCAGGTTAAAGTTAAGGTAAAGTCCAGAGAAGCCATTGAATATTGTGAAATTAGCATAGAAGCCTATGGAAAGTGGAATTAGTGGTTTTTAGCCTTAAGTTGAAGCCATGGCAAAATGAAAAGTTTCTTGAAATAGCTTTAAACTACTTGAAGATCTTGTTAACTTTGCCATGAGAGGAATACACTACAAAAATCCTTCAAAATATGCATTTTTGTAAGTTATAGGTCCAAATTATGGAAAATTGGTCTTTTTGGCTGATTTTTATGTCCTATCTTGTAAAAAGTGTAGAAAATTGAGTAAAAATATCAAATATTAAACTTTGAGGGCTATATTTAGCTAAATATGGTGGCAATAAGCACTTGAAATCAAGTTTTGTGTAGATTTGAGCAAAAATTAGGTTAGAAATGAGGAAAAACTCACTTTCATTACTGTGGTTAAGGCCATATCAGCATTCCCCTATGGCAACATGGAAAATCCATTATTGAGTACTTTTTTTGCTTTAGGTGCCCTTTACTGCTCATGTTTTAATGTGAAAACACTGTATTTACAAATTTAAAGCCAAATATATCACCTTTTGTGAAAATTTAAAGATTTAGGATTTTTGACATGTGATCAAGAAAAAGGGGGAGGCATGTCAGAAATAAATTTTTAAAAATAGACCAATTTCTCAGAAAATGATTACTTTTAAAACTATTTCTTCATTAATATTGTTAAAAAACAAGTTGTGATTGATATTTTTTATTTGAAAAGTCAGAAAAAGTTCTTTGCAAATATTTAATGCATTTAAGTATGGTAGAATATTGTCACTTTTTTGCTCGCACAACTTGGTTACCCTATATTTAAAAATCAAATATTTAAAAAAGTGCTTGTCACATTTCACTGAAACTTTGCAAATGCATTCAGTATGTGTGTAGGAAGATACCTGTATAGTTATTTATTTTTTCTAAGACAAAAAGTGACTCTTTAGGTTACAGACCACCAATTCAACCAATGAGCATTTGGAACGTACGCAAAAATAGTCCTACGCAGAAATTACCCCTGTTCCTCATAGTGCTGTGAAAAAAGTTCTCATCTTATTTAAAAAATTTAAACAGTTTCTGAAAGGAAAAACATTTCTGTACATTTTATATGTGCATTTTGCTTCTTGTGATGTGAAGCCTAATCTCCATAATGATTTTTAAATATACCCCTATCTTGTGAAAACACTGGGATTTCCCATGCTATTTATAGACACTTCACTTCCGGTGACCAGTACTGCACTGCAAGTCTGCTAACCCCACATGCCATTCTGAGGATTGTGAGCTGACATATGTAGAATCATGCTGATATATAGTCCTCTGCAGGTTAAAGTTAAGGTAAAGTCCAGAGAAGCCATTGAATATTGTGAAATTAGCATAGAAGCCTATGGAAAGTGGAATTAGTGGTTTTTAGCCTTAAGTTGAAGCCATGGCAAAATGAAAAGTTTCTTGAAATAGCTTTAAACTACTTGAAGATCTTGTTAACTTTGCCATGAGAGGAATACACTACAAAAATCCTTCAAAATATGCATTTTTGTAAGTTATAGGTCCAAATTATGGAAAATTGGTCTTTTTGGCTGATTTTTATGTCCTATCTTGTAAAAAGTGTAGAAAATTGAGTAAAAATATCAAATATTAAACTTTGAGGGCTATATTTAGCTAAATATGGTGGCAATAAGCACTTGAAATCAAGTTTTGTGTAGATTTGAGCAAAAATTAGGTTAGAAATGAGGAAAAACTCACTTTCATTACTGTGGTTAAGGCCATATCAGCATTTCCCTATGGCAACATGGAAAATCCATTATTGAGTACTTTTTTTGCTTTAGGTGCCCTTTACTGCTCATGTTTTAATGTGAAAACACTGTATTTACAAATTTAAAGCCAAATATATCACCTTTTGTGAAAATTTAAAGATTTAGGATTTTTGACATGTGATCAAGAAAAAGGGGGAGGCATGTCAGAAATAAATTTTTAAAAATAGACCAATTTCTCAGAAAATGATTACTTTTAAAACTATTTCTTCATTAATATTGTTAAAAAACAAGTTGTGATTGATATTTTTTATTTGAAAAGTCAGAAAAAGTTCTTTGCAAATATTTAATGCATTTAAGTATGGTAGAATATTGTCACTTTTTTGCTCGCACAACTTGGTTACCCTATATTTAAAAATCAAATATTTAAAAAAGTGCTTGTCACATTTCACTGAAACTTTGCAAATGCATTCAGTATGTGTGTAGGAAGATACCTGTATAGTTATTTATTTTTTCTAAGACAAAAAGTGACTCTTTAGTTGAAGCCATGGCAAAATGAAAAGTTTCTTGAAATAGCTTTAAACTACTTGAAGATCTTGTTAACTTTGCCATGAGAGGAATACACTACAAAAATCCTTCAAAATATGCATTTTTGTAAGTTATAGGTCCAAATTATGGAAAATTGGTCTTTTTGGCTGATTTTTATGTCCTATCTTGTAAAAAGTGTAGAAAATTGAGTAAAAATATCAAATATTAAACTTTGAGGGCTATATTTAGCTAAATATGGTGGCAATAAGCACTTGAAATCAAGTTTTGTGTAGATTTGAGCAAAAATTAGGTTAGAAATGAGGAAAAACTCACTTTCATTACTGTGGTTAAGGCCATATCAGCATTCCCCTATGGCAACATGGAAAATCCATTATTGAGTACTTTTTTTGCTTTAGGTGCCCTTTACTGCTCATGTTTTAATGTGAAAACACTGTATTTACAAATTTAAAGCCAAATATATCACCTTTTGTGAAAATTTAAAGATTTAGGATTTTTGACATGTGATCAAGAAAAAGGGGGAGGCATGTCAGAAATAAATTTTTAAAAATAGACCAATTTCTCAGAAAATGATTACTTTTAAAACTATTTCTTCATTAATATTGTTAAAAAACAAGTTGTGATTGATATTTTTTATTTGAAAAGTCAGAAAAAGTTCTTTGCAAATATTTAATGCATTTAAGTATGGTAGAATATTGTCACTTTTTTGCTCGCACAACTTGGTTACCCTATATTTAAAAATCAAATATTTAAAAAAGTGCTTGTCACATTTCACTGAAACTTTGCAAATGCATTCAGTATGTGTGTAGGAAGATACCTGTATAGTTATTTATTTTTTCTAAGACAAAAAGTGACTCTTTAGGTTACAGACCACCAATTCAACCAATGAGCATTTGGAACGTACGCAAAAATAGTCCTACGCAGAAATTACCCCTGTTCCTCATAGTGCTGTGAAAAAAGTTCTCATCTTATTTAAAAAATTTAAACAGTTTCTGAAAGGAAAAACATTTCTGTACATTTTATATGTGCATTTTGCTTCTTGTGATGTGAAGCCTAATCTCCATAATGATTTTTAAATATACCCCTATCTTGTGAAAACACTGGGATTTCCCATGCTATTTATAGACACTTCACTTCCGGTGACCAGTACTGCACTGCAAGTCTGCTAACCCCACATGCCATTCTGAGGATTGTGAGCTGACATATGTAGAATCATGCTGATATATAGTCCTCTGCAGGTTAAAGTTAAGGTAAAGTCCAGAGAAGCCATTGAATATTGTGAAATTAGCATAGAAGCCTATGGAAAGTGGAATTAGTGGTTTTTAGCCTTTAGGTTACAGACCACCAATTCAACCAATGAGCATTTGGAACGTACGCAAAAATAGTCCTATGCAGAAATTACCCCTGTTCCTCATAGTGCTGTGAAAAAAGTTCTCATCTTATTTAAAAAATTTAAACAGTTTCTGAAAGGAAAAACATTTCTGTACATTTTATAGGTGCATTTTGCTTCTTGTGATGTGAAGCCTAATCTCCATAATGATTTTTAAATATACCCCTATCTTGTGAAAACACTGGGATTTCCCATGCTATTTATAGACACTTCACTTCCAGTGACCAGTACTGCACTGCAAGTCTGCTAACCCCACATGCCATTCTGAGGATTGTGAGCTGACATATGTAGAATCATGCTGATATATAGTCCTCTGCAGGTTAAAGTTAAGGTAAAGTCCAGAGAAGCCATTGAATATTGTGAAATTAGCATAGAAGCCTATGGAAAGTGGAATTAGTGGTTTTTAGCCTTAATTAAGAAGAAGCCATGGCAAAATGAAAAGTTTCTTGAAATAGCTTTAAACTACTTGAAGATCTTGTTAACTTTGCCATGAGAGGAATACACTACAAAAATCCTTCAAAATATGCATTTTTGTAAGTTATAGGTCCAAATTATGGAAAATTGGTCTTTTTGGCTGATTTTTATGTCCTATCTTGTAAAAAGTGTAGAAAATTGAGTAAAAATATCAAATATTAAACTTTGAGGGCTATATTTAGCTAAATATGGTGGCAATAAGCACTTGAAATCAAGTTTTGTGTAGATTTGAGCAAAAATTAGGTTAGAAATGAGGAAAAACTCACTTTCATTACTGTGGTTAAGGCCATATCAGCATTCCCCTATGGCAACATGGAAAATCCATTATTGAGTACTTTTTTTGCTTTAGGTGCCCTTTACTGGTCATGTTTTAATGTGAAAACACTGTATTTACAAATTTAAAGCCAAATATATCACCTTTTGTGAAAATTTAAAGATTTAGGATTTTTGACATGTGATCAAGAAAAAGGGGGAGGCATGTCAGAAATAAATTTTTAAAAATAGACCAATTTCTCAGAAAATGATTACTTTTAAAACTATTTCTTCATTAATATTGTTAAAAAACAAGTTGTGATTGATATTTTTTATTTGAAAAGTCAGAAAAAGTTCTTTGCAAATATTTAATGCATTTAAGTATGGGAGAATATTGTCACTTTTTTGCTCGCACAACTTGGTTACCCTATATTTAAAAATCAAATATTTAAAAAAGTGCTCGTCACATTTCACTGAAACTTTGCAAATGCATTCAGTATGTGTGTAGGAAGATACCTGTATAGTTATTTATTTTTTCTAAGACAAAAAGTGACTCTTAATTAAGAAGAAGCCATGGCAAAATGAAAAGTTTCTTGAAATAGCTTTAAACTACTTGGAGATCTTGTTAACTTTGCCATGAGAGGAATACACTACAAAAATCCTTCAAAATATGCATTTTTGTAAGTTATAGGTCCAAATTATGGAAAATTGGTCTTTTTGGCTGATTTTTATGTCCTATCTTGTAAAAAGTGTAGAAAATTGAGTAAAAATATCAAATATTAAACTATGAGGGCTATATTTAGCTAAATATGGTGGCAATAAGCACTTGAAATCAAGTTTTGTGTAGATTTGAGCAAAAATTAGGTTAGAAATGAGGAAAAACTCACTTTCATTACTGTGGTTAAGGCCATATCAGCATTCCCCTATGGCAACATGGAAAATCCATTATTGAGTACTTTTTTTGCTTTAGGTGCCCTTTACTGCTCATGTTTTAATGTGAAAACACTGTATTTACAAATTTAAAGCCAAATATATCACCTTTTGTGAAAATTTAAAGATTTAGGATTTTTGACATGTGATCAAGAAAAAGGGGGAGGCATGTCAGAAATAAATTTTTAAAAATAGACCAATTTCTCAGAAAATGATTACTTTTAAAACTATTTCTTCATTAATATTGTTAAAAAACAAGTTGTGATTGATATTTTTTATTTGAAAAGTCAGAAAAAGTTCTTTGCAAATATTTAATGCATTTAAGTATGGGAGAATATTGTCACTTTTTTGCTCGCACAACTTGGTTACCCTATATTTAAAAATCAAATATTTAAAAAAGTGCTTGTCACATTTCACTGAAACTTTGCAAATGCATTCAGTATGTGTGTAGGAAGATACCTGTATAGTTATTTATTTTTTCTAAGACAAAAAGTGACTCTTTAGGTTACAGACCACCAATTCAACCAATGAGCATTTGGAATGTACGCAAAAATAGTCCTACGCAGAAATTACCCCTGTTCCTCATAGTGCTGTGAAAAAAGTTCTCATCTTATTTAAAAAATTTAAACAGTTTCTGAAAGGAAAAACATTTCTGTACATTTTATAGGTGCATTTTGCTTCTTGTGATGTGAAGCCTAATCTCCATAATGATTTTTAAATATACCCCTATCTTGTGAAAACACTGGGATTTCCCATGCTATTTATAGACACTTCACTTCCGGTGACCAGTACTGCACTGCAAGTCTGCTAACCCCACATGCCATTCTGAGGATTGTGAGCTGACATATGTAGAATCATGCTGATATATAGTCCTCTGCAGGTTAAAGTTAAGGTAAAGTCCAGAGAAGCCATTGAATATTGTGAAATTAGCATAGAAGCCTATGGAAAGTGGAATTAGTGGTTTTTAGCCTTAAGTTGAAGCCATGGCAAAATGAAAAGTTTCTTGAAATAGCTTTAAACTACTTGAAGATCTTGTTAACTTTGCCATGAGAGGAATACACTACAAAAATCCTTCAAAATATGCATTTTTGTAAGTTATAGGTCCAAATTATGGAAAATTGGTCTTTTTGGCTGATTTTTATGTCCTATCTTGTAAAAAGTGTAGAAAATTGAGTAAAAATATCAAATATTAAACTTTGAGGGCTATATTTAGCTAAATATGGTGGCAATAAGCACTTGAAATCAAGTTTTGTGTAGATTTGAGCAAAAATTAGGTTAGAAATGAGGAAAAACTCACTTTCATTACTGTGGTTAAGGCCATATCAGCATTCCCCTATGGCAACATGGAAAATCCATTATTGAGTACTTTTTTTGCTTTAGGTGCCCTTTACTGCTCATGTTTTAATGTGAAAACACTGTATTTACAAATTTAAAGCCAAATATATCACCTTTTGTGAAAATTTAAAGATTTAGGATTTTTGACATGTGATCAAGAAAAAGGGGGAGGCATGTCAGAAATAAATTTTTAAAAATAGACCAATTTCTCAGAAAATGATTACTTTTAAAACTATTTCTTCATTAATATTGTTAAAAAACAAGTTGTGATTGATATTTTTTATTTGAAAAGTCAGAAAAAGTTCTTTGCAAATATTTAATGCATTTAAGTATGGTAGAATATTGTCACTTTTTTGCTCGCACAACTTGGTTACCCTATATTTAAAAATCAAATATTTAAAAAAGTGCTTGTCACATTTCACTGAAACTTTGCAAATGCATTCAGTATGTGTGTAGGAAGATACCTGTATAGTTATTTATTTTTTCTAAGACAAAAAGTGACTCTTTAGGTTACAGACCACCAATTCAACCAATGAGCATTTGGAACGTACGCAAAAATAGTCCTACGCAGAAATTACCCCTGTTCCTCATAGTGCTGTGAAAAAAGTTCTCATCTTATTTAAAAAATTTAAACAGTTTCTGAAAGGAAAAACATTTCTGTACATTTTATAGGTGCATTTTGCTTCTTGTGATGTGAAGCCTAATCTCCATAATGATTTTTAAATATACCCCTATCTTGTGAAAACACTGGGATTTCCCATGCTATTTATAGACACTTCACTTCCGGTGACCAGTACTGCACTGCAAGTCTGCTAACCCCACATGCCATTCTGAGGATTGTGAGCTGACATATGTAGAATCATGCTGATATATAGTCCTCTGCAGGTTAAAGTTAAGGTAAAGTCCAGAGAAGCCATTGAATATTGTGAAATTAGCATAGAAGCCTATGGAAAGTGGAATTAGTGGTTTTTAGCCTTAATTAAGAAGAAGCCATGGCAAAATGAAAAGTTTCTTGAAATAGCTTTAAACTACTTGAAGATCTTGTTAACTTTGCCATGAGAGGAATACACTACAAAAATCCTTCAAAATATGCATTTTTGTAAGTTATAGGTCCAAATTATGGAAAATTGGTCTTTTTGGCTGATTTTTATGTCCTATCTTGTAAAAAGTGTAGAAAATTGAGTAAAAATATCAAATATTAAACTATGAGGGCTATATTTAGCTAAATATGGTGGCAATAAGCACTTGAAATCAAGTTTTGTGTAGATTTGAGCAAAAATTAGGTTAGAAATGAGGAAAAACTCACTTTCATTACTGTGGTTAAGGCCATATCAGCATTCCCCTATGGCAACATGGAAAATCCATTATTGAGTACTTTTTTTGCTTTAGGTGCCCTTTACTGCTCATGTTTTAATGTGAAAACACTGTATTTACAAATTTAAAGCCAAATATATCACCTTTTGTGAAAATTTAAAGATTTAGGATTTTTGACATGTGATCAAGAAAAAGGGGGAGGCATGTCAGAAATAAATTTTTAAAAATAGACCAATTTCTCAGAAAATGATTACTTTTAAAACTATTTCTTCATTAATATTGTTAAAAAACAAGTTGTGATTGATATTTTTTATTTGAAAAGTCAGAAAAAGTTCTTTGCAAATATTTAATGCATTTAAGTATGGGAGAATATTGTCACTTTTTTGCTCGCACAACTTGGTTACCCTATATTTAAAAATCAAATATTTAAAAAAGTGCTTGTCACATTTCACTGAAACTTTGCAAATGCATTCAGTATGTGTGTAGGAAGATACCTGTATAGTTATTTATTTTTTCTAAGACAAAAAGTGACTCTTTAGAAGAAGCCATGGCAAAATGAAAAGTTTCTTGAAATAGCTTTAAACTACTTGAAGATCTTGTTAACTTTGCCATGAGAGGAATACACTACAAAAATCCTTCAAAATATGCATTTTTGTAAGTTATAGGTCCAAATTATGGAAAATTGGTCTTTTTGGCTGATTTTTATGTCCTATCTTGTAAAAAGTGTAGAAAATTGAGTAAAAATATCAAATATTAAACTATGAGGGCTATATTTAGCTAAATATGGTGGCAATAAGCACTTGAAATCAAGTTTTGTGTAGATTTGAGCAAAAATTAGGTTAGAAATGAGGAAAAACTCACTTTCATTACTGTGGTTAAGGCCATATCAGCATTCCCCTATGGCAACATGGAAAATCCATTATTGAGTACTTTTTTTGCTTTAGGTGCCCTTTACTGGTCATGTTTTAATGTGAAAACACTGTATTTACAAATTTAAAGCCAAATATATCACCTTTTGTGAAAATTTAAAGATTTAGGATTTTTGACATGTGATCAAGAAAAAGGGGGAGGCATGTCAGAAATAAATTTTTAAAAATAGACCAATTTCTCAGAAAATGATTACTTTTAAAACTATTTCTTCATTAATATTGTTAAAAAACAAGTTGTGATTGATATTTTTTATTTGAAAAGTCAGAAAAAGTTCTTTGCAAATATTTAATGCATTTAAGTATGGGAGAATATTGTCACTTTTTTGCTCGCACAACTTGGTTACCCTATATTTAAAAATCAAATATTTAAAAAAGTGCTTGTCACATTTCACTGAAACTTTGCAAATGCATTCAGTATGTGTGTAGGAAGATACCTGTATAGTTATTTATTTTTTCTAAGACAAAAAGTGACTCTTTAGAAGAAGCCATGGCAAAATGAAAAGTTTCTTGAAATAGCTTTAAACTACTTGAAGATCTTGTTAACTTTGCCGTGAGAGGAATACACTACAAAAATCCTTCAAAATATGCATTTTTGTAAGTTATAGGTCCAAATTATGGAAAATTGGTCTTTTTGGCTGATTTTTATGTCCTATCTTGTAAAAAGTGTAGAAAATTGAGTAAAAATATCAAATATTAAACTATGAGGGCTATATTTAGCTAAATATGGTGGCAATAAGCACTTGAAATCAAGTTTTGTGTAGATTTGAGCAAAAATTAGGTTAGAAATGAGGAAAAACTCACTTTCATTACTGTGGTTAAGGCCATATCAGCATTCCCCTATGGCAACATGGAAAATCCATTATTGAGTACTTTTTTTGCTTTAGGTGCCCTTTACTGCTCATGTTTTAATGTGAAAACACTGTATTTACAAATTTAAAGCCAAATATATCACCTTTTGTGAAAATTTAAAGATTTAGGATTTTTGACATGTGATCAAGAAAAAGGGGGAGGCATGTCAGAAATAAATTTTTAAAAATAGACCAATTTCTCAGAAAATGATTACTTTTAAAACTATTTCTTCATTAATATTGTTAAAAAACAAGTTGTGATTAATATTTTTTATTTGAAAAGTCAGAAAAAGTTCTTTGCAAATATTTAATGCATTTAAGTATGGTAGAATATTGTCACTTTTTTGCTCGCACAACTTGGTTACCCTATATTTAAAAATCAAATATTTAAAAAAGTGCTTGTCACATTTCACTGAAACTTTGCAAATGCATTCAGTATGTGTGTAGGAAGATACCTGTATAGTTATTTATTTTTTCTAAGACAAAAAGTGACTCTTTAGGTTACAGACCACCAATTCAACCAATGAGCATTTGGAACGTACGCAAAAATAGTCCTACGCAGAAATTACCCCTGTTCCTCATAGTGCTGTGAAAAAAGTTCTCATCTTATTTAAAAAATTTAAACAGTTTCTGAAAGGAAAAACATTTCTGTACATTTTATAGGTGCATTTTGCTTCTTGTGATGTGAAGCCTAATCTCCATAATGATTTTTAAATATACCCCTATCTTGTGAAAACACTGGGATTTCCCATGCTATTTATAGACACTTCACTTCCGGTGACCAGTACTGCACTGCAAGTCTGCTAACCCCACATGCCATTCTGAGGATTGTGAGCTGACATATGTAGAATCATGCTGATATATAGTCCTCTGCAGGTTTAAGTTAAGGTAAAGTCCAGAGAAGCCATTGAATATTGTGAAATTAGCATAGAAGCCTATGGAAAGTGGAATTAGTGGTTTTTAGCCTTAAGAAGAAGCCATGGCAAAATGAAAAGTTTCTTGAAATAGCTTTAAACTACTTGAAGATCTTGTTAACTTTGCCATGAGAGGAATACACTACAAAAATCCTTCAAAATATGCATTTTTGTAAGTTATAGGTCCAAATTATGGAAAATTGGTCTTTTTGGCTGATTTTTATGTCCTATCTTGTAGAAAGTGTAGAAAATTGAGTAAAAATATCAAATATTAAACTTTGAGGGCTATATTTAGCTAAATATGGTGGCAATAAGCACTTGAAATCAAGTTTTGTGTAGATTTGAGCAAAAATTAGGTTAGAAATGAGGAAAAACTCACTTTCATTACTGTGGTTAAGGCCATATCAGCATTCCCCTATGGCAACATGGAAAATCCATTATTGAGTACTTTTTTTGCTTTAGGTGCCCTTTACTGCTCATGTTTTAATGTGAAAACACTGTATTTACAAATTTAAAGCCAAATATATCACCTTTTGTGAAAATTTAAAGATTTAGGATTTTTGACATGTGATCAAGAAAAAGGGGAAGGCATGTCAGAAATAAATTTTTAAAAATAGACCAATTTCTCAGAAAATGATTACTTTTAAAACTATTTCTTCATTAATATTGTTAAAAAACAAGTTGTGATTGATATTTTTTATTTGAAAAGTCAGAAAAAGTTCTTTGCAAATATTTAATGCATTTAAGTATGGGAGAATATTGTCACTTTTTTGCTCGCACAACTTGGTTACCCTATATTTAAAAATCAAATATTTAAAAAAGTGCTTGTCACATTTCACTGAAACTTTGCAAATGCATTCAGTATGTGTGTAGGAAGATACCTGTATAGTTATTTATTTTTTCTAAGACAAAAAGTGACTCTTTAGAAGAAGCCATGGCAAAATGAAAAGTTTCTTGAAATAGCTTTAAACTACTTGAAGATCTTGTTAACTTTGCCGTGACAGGAATACACTACAAAAATCCTTCAAAATATGCATTTTTGTAAGTTATAGGTCCAAATTATGGAAAATTGGTCTTTTTGGCTGATTTTTATGTCCTATCTTGTAAAAAGTGTAGAAAATTGAGTAAAAATATCAAATATTAAACTTTGAGGGCTATATTTAGCTAAATATGGTGGCAATAAGCACTTGAAATCAAGTTTTGTGTAGATTTGAGCAAAAATTAGGTTAGAAATGAGGAAAAACTCACTTTCATTACTGTGGTTAAGGCCATATCAGCATTCCCCTATGGCAACATGGAAAATCCATTATTGAGTACTTTTTTTGCTTTAGGTGCCCTTTACTGCTCAAGTTTTAATGTGAAAACACTGTATTTACAAATTTAAAGCCAAATATATCACCTTTTGTGAAAATTTAAAGATTTAGGATTTTTGACATGTGATCAAGAAAAAGGGGGAGGCATGTCAGAAATAAATTTTTAAAAATAGACCAATTTCTCAGAAAATGATTACTTTTAAAACTATTTCTTCATTAATATTGTTAAAAAACAAGTTGTGATTGATATTTTTTATTTGAAAAGTCAGAAAAAGTTCTTTGCAAATATTTAATGCATTTAAGTATGGGAGAATATTGTCACTTTTTTGCTCGCACAACTTGGTTACCCTATATTTAAAAATCAAATATTTAAAAAAGTGCTTGTCACATTTCACTGAAACTTTGCAAATGCATTCAGTATGTGTGTAGGAAGATACCTGTATAGTTATTTATTTTTTCTAAGACAAAAAGTGACTCTTTAGGTTACAGACCACCAATTCAACCAATGAGCATTTGGAATGTACGCAAAAATAGTCCTACGCAGAAATTACCCCTGTTCCTCATAGTGCTGTGAAAAAAGTTCTCATCTTATTTAAAAAATTTAAACAGTTTCTGAAAGGAAAAACATTTCTGTACATTTTATAGGTGCATTTTGCTTCTTGTGATGTGAAGCCTAATCTCCATAATGATTTTTAAATATACCCCTATCTTGTGAAAACACTGGGATTTCCCATGCTATTTATAGACACTTCACTTCCGGTGACCAGTACTGCACTGCAAGTCTGCTAACCCCACATGCCATTCTGAGGATTGTGAGCTGACATATGTAGAATCATGCTGATATATAGTCCTCTGCAGGTTAAAGTTAAGGTAAAGTCCAGAGAAGCCATTGAATATTGTGAAATTAGCATAGAAGCCTATGGAAAGTGGAATTAGTGGTTTTTAGCCTTAAGAAGAAGCCATGGCAAAATGAAAAGTTTCTTGAAATAGCTTTAAACTACTTGAAGATCTTGTTAACTTTGCCATGAGAGGAATACACTACAAAAATCCTTCAAAATATGCATTTTTGTAAGTTATAGGTCCAAATTATGGAAAATTGGTCTTTTTGGCTGATTTTTATGTCCTATCTTGTAAAAAGTGTAGAAAATTGAGTAAAAATATCAAATATTAAACTTTGAGGGCTATATTTAGCTAAATATGGTGGCAATAAGCACTTGAAATCAAGTTTTGTGTAGATTTGAGCAAAAATTAGGTTAGAAATGAGGAAAAACTCACTTTCATTACTGTGGTTAAGGCCATATCAGCATTCCCCTATGGCAACATGGAAAATCCATTATTGAGTACTTTTTTTGCTTTAGGTGCCCTTTACTGGTCATGTTTTAATGTGAAAACACTGTATTTACAAATTTAAAGCCAAATATATCACCTTTTGTGAAAATTTAAAGATTTAGGATTTTTGACATGTGATCAAGAAAAAGGGGGAGGCATGTCAGAAATAAATTTTTAAAAATAGACCAATTTCTCAGAAAATGATTACTTTTAAAACTATTTCTTCATTAATATTGTTAAAAAACAAGTTGTGATTGATATTTTTTATTTGAAAAGTCAGAAAAAGTTCTTTGCAAATATTTAATGCATTTAAGTATGGTAGAATATTGTCACTTTTTTGCTCGCACAACTTGGTTACCCTATATTTAAAAATCAAATATTTAAAAAAGTGCTTGTCACATTTCACTGAAACTTTGCAAATGCATTCAGTATGTGTGTAGGAAGATACCTGTATAGTTATTTATTTTTTCTAAGACAAAAAGTGACTCTTAAGAAGAAGCCATGGCAAAATGAAAAGTTTCTTGAAATAGCTTTAAACTACTTGAAGATCTTGTTAACTTTGCCGTGAGAGGAATACACTACAAAAATCCTTCAAAATATGCATTTTTGTAAGTTATAGGTCCAAATTATGGAAAATTGGTCTTTTTGGCTGATTTTTATGTCCTATCTTGTAACAAGTGTAGAAAATTGAGTAAAGATATCAAATATTAAACTTTGAGGGCTATATTTAGCTAAATATGGTGGCAATAAGCACTTGAAATCAAGTTTTGTGTAGATTTGAGCAAAAATTAGGTTAGAAATGAGGAAAAACTCACTTTCATTACTGTGGTTAAGGCCATATCAGCATTCCCCTATGGCAACATGGAAAATCCATTATTGAGTACTTTTTTTGCTTTAGGTGCCCTTTACTGCTCATGTTTTAATGTGAAAACACTGTATTTACAAATTTAAAGCCAAATATATCACCTTTTGTGAAAATTTAAAGATTTAGGATTTTTGACATGTGATCAAGAAAAAGGGGGAGGCATGTCAGAAATAAATTTTTAAAAATAGACCAATTTCTCAGAAAATGATTACTTTTAAAACTATTTCTTCATTAATATTGTTAAAAAACAAGTTGTGATTGATATTTTTTATTTGAAAAGTCAGAAAAAGTTCTTTGCAAATATTTAATGCATTTAAGTATGGGAGAATATTGTCACTTTTTTGCTCGCACAACTTGGTTACCCTATATTTAAAAATCAAATATTTAAAAAAGTGCTTGTCACATTTCACTGAAACTTTGCAAATGCATTCAGTATGTGTGTAGGAAGATACCTGTATAGTTATTTATTTTTTCTAAGACAAAAAGTGACTCTTTAGGTTACAGACCACCAATTCAACCAATGAGCATTTGGAATGTACGCAAAAATAGTCCTACGCAGAAATTACCCCTGTTCCTCATAGTGCTGTGAAAAAAGTTCTCATCTTATTTAAAAAATTTAAACAGTTTCTGAAAGGAAAAACATTTCTGTACATTTTATAGGTGCATTTTGCTTCTTGTGATGTGAAGCCTAATCTCCATAATGATTTTTAAATATACCCCTATCTTGTGAAAACACTGGGATTTCCCATGCTATTTATAGACACTTCACTTCCGGTGACCAGTACTGCACTGCAAGTCTGCTAACCCCACATGCCATTCTGAGGATTGTGAGCTGACATGTAGAATCATGCTGATATATAGTCCTCTGCAGGTTAAAGTTAAGGTAAAGTCCAGAGAAGCCATTGAATATTGTGAAATTAGCATAGAAGCCTATGGAAAGTGGAATTAGTGGTTTTTAGCCTTAAGTTGAAGCCATGGCAAAATGAAAAGTTTCTTGAAATAGCTTTAAACTACTTGAAGATCTTGTTAACTTTGCCATGAGAGGAATACACTACAAAAATCCTTCAAAATATGCATTTTTGTAAGTTATAGGTCCAAATTATGGAAAATTGGTCTTTTTGGCTGATTTTTATGTCCTATCTTGTAAAAAGTGTAGAAAATTGAGTAAAAATATCAAATATTAAACTTTGAGGGCTATATTTAGCTAAATATGGTGGCAATAAGCACTTGAAATCAAGTTTTGTGTAGATTTGAGCAAAAATTAGGTTAGAAATGAGGAAAAACTCACTTTCATTACTGTGGTTAAGGCCATATCAGCATTCCCCTATGGCAACATGGAAAATCCATTATTGAGTACTTGTTTTGCTTTAGGTGCCCTTTACTGCTCATGTTTTAATGTGAAAACACTGTATTTACAAATTTAAAGCCAAATATATCACCTTTTGTGAAAATTTAAAGATTTAGGATTTTTGACATGTGATCAAGAAAAAGGGGGAGGCATGTCAGAAATAAATTTTTAAAAATAGACCAATTTCTCAGAAAATGATTACTTTTAAAACTATTTCTTCATTAATATTGTTAAAAAACAAGTTGTGATTGATATTTTTTATTTGAAAAGTCAGAAAAAGTTCTTTGCAAATATTTAATGCATTTAAGTATGGGAGAATATTGTCACTTTTTTGCTCGCACAACTTGGTTACCCTATATTTAAAAATCAAATATTTAAAAAAGTGCTTGTCACATTTCACTGAAACTTTGCAAATGCATTCAGTATGTGTGTAGGAAGATACCTGTATAGTTATTTATTTTTTCTAAGACAAAAAGTGACTCTTTAGGTTACAGACCACCAATTCAACCAATGAGCATTTGGAACGTACGCAAAAATAGTCCTACGCAGAAATTACCCCTGTTCCTCATAGTGCTGTGAAAAAAGTTCTCATCTTATTTAAAAAATTTAAACAGTTTCTGAAAGGAAAAACATTTCTGTACATTTTATAGGTGCATTTTGCTTCTTGTGATGTGAAGCCTAATCTCCATAATGATTTTTAAATATACCCCTATCTTGTGAAAACACTGGGATTTCCCATGCTATTTATAGACACTTCACTTCCGGTGACCAGTACTGCACTGCAAGTCTGCTAACCCCACATGCCATTCTGAGGATTGTGAGCTGACATATGTAGAATCATGCTGATATATAGTCCTCTGCAGGTTAAAGTTAAGGTAAAGTCCAGAGAAGCCATTGAATATTGTGAAATTAGCATAGAAGCCTATGGAAAGTGGAATTAGTGGTTTTTAGCCTTAAGTTGAAGCCATGGCAAAATGAAAAGTTTCTTGAAATAGCTTTAAACTACTTGAAGATCTTGTTAACTTTGCCGTGAGAGGAATACACTACAAAAATCCTTCAAAATATGCATTTTTGTAAGTTATAGGTCCAAATTATGGAAAATTGGTCTTTTTGGCTGATTTTTATGTCCTATCTTGTAAAAAGTGTAGAAAATTGAGTAAAGATATCAAATATTAAACTTTGAGGGCTATATTTAGCTAAATATGGTGGCAATAAGCACTTGAAATCAAGTTTTGTGTAGATTTGAGCAAAAATTAGGTTAGAAATGAGGAAAAACTCACTTTCATTACTGTGGTTAAGGCCATATCAGCATTCCCCTATGGCAACATGGAAAATCCATTATTGAGTACTTTTTTTGCTTTAGGTGCCCTTTACTGCTCATGTTTTAATGTGAAAACACTGTATTTACAAATTTAAAGCCAAATATATCACCTTTTGTGAAAATTTAAAGATTTAGGATTTTTGACATGTGATCAAGAAAAAGGGGGAGGCATGTCAGAAATAAATTTTTAAAAATAGACCAATTTCTCAGAAAATGATTACTTTTAAAACTATTTCTTCATTAATATTGTTAAAAAACAAGTTGTGATTGATATTTTTTATTTGAAAAGTCAGAAAAAGTTCTTTGCAAATATTTAATGCATTTAAGTATGGGAGAATATTGTCACTTTTTTGCTCGCACAACTTGGTTACCCTATATTTAAAAATCAAATATTTAAAAAAGTGCTTGTCACATTTCACTGAAACTTTGCAAATGCATTCAGTATGTGTGTAGGAAGATACCTGTATAGTTATTTATTTTTTCTAAGACAAAAAGTGACTCTTTAGGTTACAGACCACCAATTCAACCAATGAGCATTTGGAACGTACGCAAAAATAGTCCTACGCAGAAATTACCCCTGTTCCTCATAGTGCTGTGAAAAAAGTTCTCATCTTATTTAAAAAATTTAAACAGTTTCTGAAAGGAAAAACATTTCTGTACATTTTATAGGTGCATTTTGCTTCTTGTGATGTGAAGCCTAATCTCCATAATGATTTTTAAATATACCCCTATCTTGTGAAAACACTGGGATTTCCCATGCTATTTATAGACACTTCACTTCCGGTGACCAGTACTGCACTGCAAGTCTGCTAACCCCACATGCCATTCTGAGGATTGTGAGCTGACATATGTAGAATCATGCTGATATATAGTCCTCTGCAGGTTAAAGTTAAGGTAAAGTCCAGAGAAGCCATTGAATATTGTGAAATTAGCATAGAAGCCTATGGAAAGTGGAATTAGTGGTTTTTAGCCTTAAGAAGAAGCCATGGCAAAATGAAAAGTTTCTTGAAATAGCTTTAAACTACTTGAAGATCTTGTTAACTTTGCCGTGAGAGGAATACACTACAAAAATCCTTCAAAATATGCATTTTTGTAAGTTATAGGTCCAAATTATGGAAAATTGGTCTTTTTGGCTGATTTTTATGTCCTATCTTGTAAAAAGTGTAGAAAATTGAGTAAAAATATCAAATATTAAACTTTGAGGGCTATATTTAGCTAAATATGGTGGCAATAAGCACTTGAAATCAAGTTTTGTGTAGATTTGAGCAAAAATTAGGTTAGAAATGAGGAAAAACTCACTTTCATTACTGTGGTTAAGGCCATATCAGCATTCCCCTATGGCAACATGGAAAATCCATTATTGAGTACTTTTTTTGCTTTAGGTGCCCTTTACTGCTCATGTTTTAATGTGAAAACACTGTATTTACAAATTTAAAGCCAAATATATCACCTTTTGTGAAAATTTAAAGATTTAGGATTTTTGACATGTGATCAAGAAAAAGGGGGAGGCA
This sequence comes from Perna viridis, assembly GCA_037379345.1. Taxonomy (NCBI): domain Eukaryota; kingdom Metazoa; phylum Mollusca; class Bivalvia; order Mytilida; family Mytilidae; genus Perna; species Perna viridis. The sequence continues at coordinate 9,683,030 of CM074521.1, read as the reverse complement.
TGTCAGAAATAAATTTTTAAAAATAGACCAATTTCTCAGAAAATGATTACTTTTAAAACTATTTCTTCATTAATATTGTTAAAAAACAAGTTGTGATTGATATTTTTTATTTGAAAAGTCAGAAAAAGTTCTTTGCAAATATTTAATGCATTTAAGTATGGTAGAATATTGTCACTTTTTTGCTCGCACAACTTGGTTACCCTATATTTAAAAATCAAATATTTAAAAAAGTGCTTGTCACATTTCACTGAAACTTTGCAAATGCATTCAGTATGTGTGTAGGAAGATACCTGTATAGTTATTTATTTTTTCTAAGACAAAAAGTGACTCTTTAGGTTACAGACCACCAATTCAACCAATGAGCATTTGGAACGTACGCAAAAATAGTCCTACGCAGAAATTACCCCTGTTCCTCATAGTGCTGTGAAAAAAGTTCTCATCTTATTTAAAAAATTTAAACAGTTTCTGAAAGGAAAAACATTTCTGTACATTTTATAGGTGCATTTTGCTTCTTGTGATGTGAAGCCTAATCTCCATAATGATTTTTAAATATACCCCTATCTTGTGAAAACACTGGGATTTCCCATGCTATTTATAGACACTTCACTTCCGGTGACCAGTACTGCACTGCAAGTCTGCTAACCCCACATGCCATTCTGAGGATTGTGAGCTGACATATGTAGAATCATGCTGATATATAGTCCTCTGCAGGTTAAAGTTAAGGTAAAGTCCAGAGAAGCCATTGAATATTGTGAAATTAGCATAGAAGCCTATGGAAAGTGGAATTAGTGGTTTTTAGCCTTAAGAAGAAGCCATGGCAAAATGAAAAGTTTCTTGAAATAGCTTTAAACTACTTGAAGATCTTGTTAACTTTGCCGTGAGAGGAATACACTACAAAAATCCTTCAAAATATGCATTTTTGTAAGTTATAGGTCCAAATTATGGAAAATTGGTCTTTTTGGCTGATTTTTATGTCCTATCTTGTAAAAAGTGTAGAAAATTGAGTAAAAATATCAAATATTAAACTTTGAGGGCTATATTTAGCTAAATATGGTGGCAATAAGCACTTGAAATCAAGTTTTGTGTAGATTTGAGCAAAAATTAGGTTAGAAATGAGGAAAAACTCACTTTCATTACTGTGGTTAAGGCCATATCAGCATTCCCCTATGGCAACATGGAAAATCCATTATTGAGTACTTTTTTTGCTTTAGGTGCCCTTTACTGCTCATGTTTTAATGTGAAAACACTGTATTTACAAATTTAAAGCCAAATATATCACCTTTTGTGAAAATTTAAAGATTTAGGATTTTTTACATGTGATCAAGAAAAAGGGGGAGGCATGTCAGAAATAAATTTTTAAAAATAGACCAATTTCTCAGAAAATGATTACTTTTAAAACTATTTCTTCATTAATATTGTTAAAAAACAAGTTGTGATTGATATTTTTTATTTGAAAAGTCAGAAAAAGTTCTTTGCAAATATTTAATGCATTTAAGTATGGTAGAATATTGTCACTTTTTTGCTCGCACAACTTGGTTACCCTATATTTAAAAATCAAATATTTAAAAAAGTGCTTGTCACATTTCACTGAAACTTTGCAAATGCATTCAGTATGTGTGTAGGAAGATACCTGTATAGTTATTTATTTTTTCTAAGACAAAAAGTGACTCTTTAGGTTACAGACCACCAATTCAACCAATGAGCATTTGGAACGTACGCAAAAATAGTCCTACGCAGAAATTACCCCTGTTCCTCATAGTGCTGTGAAAAAAGTTCTCATCTTATTTAAAAAATTTAAACAGTTTCTGAAAGGAAAAACATTTCTGTACATTTTATAGGTGCATTTTGCTTCTTGTGATGTGAAGCCTAATCTCCATAATGATTTTTAAATATACCCCTATCTTGTGAAAACACTGGGATTTCCCATGCTATTTATAGACACTTCACTTCCGGTGACCAGTACTGCACTGCAAGTCTGCTAACCCCACATGCCATTCTGAGGATTGTGAGCTGACATATGTAGAATCATGCTGATATATAGTCCTCTGCAGGTTAAAGTTAAGGTAAAGTCCAGAGAAGCCATTGAATATTGTGAAATTAGCATAGAAGCCTATGGAAAGTGGAATTAGTGGTTTTTAGCCTTAAGAAGAAGCCATGGCAAAATGAAAAGTTTCTTGAAATAGCTTTAAACTACTTGAAGATCTTGTTAACTTTGCCGTGAGAGGAATACACTACAAAAATCCTTCAAAATATGCATTTTTGTAAGTTATAGGTCCAAATTATGGAAAATTGGTCTTTTTGGCTGATTTTTATGTCCTATCTTGTAAAAAGTGTAGAAAATTGAGTAAAAATATCAAATATTAAACTTTGAGGGCTATATTTAGCTAAATATGGTGGCAATAAGCACTTGAAATCAAGTTTTGTGTAGATTTGAGCAAAAATTAGGTTAGAAATGAGGAAAAACTCACTTTCATTACTGTGGTTAAGGCCATATCAGCATTCCCCTATGGCAACATGGAAAATCCATTATTGAGTACTTTTTTTGCTTTAGGTGCCCTTTACTGCTCATGTTTTAATGTGAAAACACTGTATTTACAAATTTAAAGCCAAATATATCACCTTTTGTGAAAATTTAAAGATTTAGGATTTTTTACATGTGATCAAGAAAAAGGGGGAGGCATGTCAGAAATAAATTTTTAAAAATAGACCAATTTCTCAGAAAATGATTACTTTTAAAACTATTTCTTCATTAATATTGTTAAAAAACAAGTTGTGATTGATATTTTTTATTTGAAAAGTCAGAAAAAGTTCTTTGCAAATATTTAATGCATTTAAGTATGGTAGAATATTGTCACTTTTTTGCTCGCACAACTTGGTTACCCTATATTTAAAAATCAAATATTTAAAAAAGTGCTTGTCACATTTCACTGAAACTTTGCAAATGCATTCAGTATGTGTGTAGGAAGATACCTGTATAGTTATTTATTTTTTCTAAGACAAAAAGTGACTCTTTAGGTTACAGACCACCAATTCAACCAATGAGCATTTGGAACGTACGCAAAAATAGTCCTACGCAGAAATTACCCCTGTTCCTCATAGTGCTGTGAAAAAAGTTCTCATCTTATTTAAAAAATTTAAACAGTTTCTGAAAGGAAAAACATTTCTGTACATTTTATAGGTGCATTTTGCTTCTTGTGATGTGAAGCCTAATCTCCATAATGATTTTTAAATATACCCCTATCTTGTGAAAACACTGGGATTTCCCATGCTATTTATAGACACTTCACTTCCGGTGACCAGTACTGCACTGCAAGTCTGCTAACCCCACATGCCATTCTGAGGATTGTGAGCTGACATATGTAGAATCATGCTGATATATAGTCCTCTGCAGGTTAAAGCTAAGGTAAAGTCCAGAGAAGCCATTGAATATTGTGAAATTAGCATAGAAGCCTATGGAAAGTGGAATTAGTGGTTTTTAGCCTGCTATACATCAATACGCCGTACTACTATATTTGGACTTTTTATTATTTTTTTAAAATTGTTTTCCACAGTTAATTGTAACTTTGATAACAAGACCCTCTATGTTATTTTCATTCAGGCTCTTTATCAGTTGCTTATGTGAGCCTTTGATAAAGGTACAATCACCCACAGCGTACGCGATTCAGCTTCTGAATCTGTTTTGATCTTGAACTTTGTGAGTTTTATGCTCGTTAAGTTTTGTGAGTTTTATGCTCATATAGTTTTATGAGTTTTATGCTGAGGAAGGATATCTGTTATCCGAAATATTCAATTTAAATTTTACCATCTTCTGGTGATGTTAAACATATTTAGACGTTTATTTAATTTATTGTTATGTTTCGCATCGTTTTTAACGATCCATCACCCTGTAAGAGTGATTGTTGACTATTATTTAGACGATTAATTATATAAATATATATATTTATATTTTAGCAGCAACCAAAATTAATATATAGTCAGCCTTGTGGAGTAATGGGAATATATAAAGTAATTATACTTATTTTTTCAATAGATAAGTGAAAATATTTTTTTCTAAAATTTAGAACATTACATTTTCAGAAAGGTCCCACCTAGCTCAACCCCGCTAAAATGGCTGGTGCTAAATATATGATTTGCTATTGACATAAGTCTATATGGCTTAGTTGTTGAACAAATTAAATTTGAAACATACCACTGACTCATAGGCATGAAATTTTAAACTTTACGAAGGTGGGCAAATTGATTCCCTCTAATGTTCTTCCATGAAATAAAGATTGGGGTAAAATGGATGCACAGTTTTACATGGTGAGCATGATTCTCCTTTTATGGGGTTATATATATAGGTACAGAGGTAAGGCGAGAACTCAGTGGTCGACTTCCTATACTAAGGCCACAGGACGTGCCGCTGAATTAGGTACCATTTTTCCAGCTTGCAAATATGTGATAAGGTGTGGAAAAACAAACATAATTTTATTATAAATCAATAAAGTTTGCATTACAAATTCTATGGCTAGACAAAAACACCCTTGTTCCATCATGTGTTGTTTGTAGAATAAATGCGTGTTATTGCTATTAAAGTTATTGTACAGTCATGTACGTATACACATGTCCTAGTGTGTCATATTAGTCAAGGGAATACAGTATACAATCCTTATACTGGAGTAAGTATTTTATCTGTCAAAACAGGTGTATTTGGGCCTCCCTTTTCAAGTACAAAACATGAATAAGGTGAGAATTATCAGCAATATGTTTATATACGTGTTTTTCGCAGTAGGGTATTGTTGTACCTTTGGGATTTCAAGATAGCTCTGAAGGTAGCAATTCTCTTAAATTTATCTGTCTTATACAACTAATGGGGGTTTTAACGTCCTTGACTACACTGTCGGGTCTTGCACGGATGACATCTTGTTGTCTTGTGTGGATTCATCCACTTCCTGGAGAACTGCAGGTCAGAAACGTATATTTAACGGCTCTGCATAAAATCCCTACCTATAATTTGGTTTTAGTCTTATCGACCTGTTCCAGATTTTATAATATACCAAAAACCAGGGTAGGTAACCGAAGCCACTACAAAGTGAAAGTAGAAAAATGAGTTCTGACGATATCAAAACAATTATTAAACGATTCTACGTTTTGCTAAGAAGAAATATCGATCCATCGGAAATAACGACCGAAATTGATGGGCTGACACCATTTGATGTTCAACAAATAACTGCTGTGACAAAAAATGAAGGGAAAATACTTGGAAATGACAAACTGCTGGATGCCCTGCAACGCCGTTCAACACGAACTTTTGTATCATTTTTGTGTTTGGTTGAACAAAGTTACGCAGATATTGGTGAGAAAATGATTGACTATATGAAAAACTATCATTCTCGAATTTATGATAGCTTTGAACAATATAAATCATCCTACCATGAGAGGCCCCAAGCAGCAGTAAGACCACTTATAGGTGTACTGGAGCCAGGCCATAATCCTCCATTGGCGTATGAAAGGCACACTATTCATGAACGAACTGAAGTAACACAAAGAGCACAGGTTTGTTATATCTGTATCTATATATTGGTGATTTCAACTTCTGTCTATCAACTGCAGCATTTTATTTTTACTGAACATTCCAAACTTTACAGTATATATATGGCATGTACAGGTATAGTGTGTTAACCTAGCTCCTGTGGTCAAAATATTTAGCCTCTGATAAAAATTGAAAACAACTATTGATAGACATGTTTCGTTTCTATTATACATGTAGTCTTAATATTCTTCTACTAAATTTCGAAAAAATTATTATGATTGTAAATGCTTATCTACTTAAGGAATGGATGAAGTACAAGGATCTTTGGCTGCCATTTGTGTTTATGTATTTGTTTAATGGTTAAATTAACCTAGTTCTGGTGTAAAGATGAAATTCACGGTGATGCATACTTTAAATTATCATCTGACTTCGGTGAGGAATGCATCCTACATAGCAAACCATTAATCAGTTCTGTGTATATTATTGTACATGTTGGTTGAAGATCAATGTTAAACTACAAAAACTAATTTTGAAAAGTGAAAAAAAAAAAAAACAAAAAAAAAAACATCTGAAATTGAGAGAAACGGTGTGTGTCCAAAATATGAAAAGGTCAAACTGAAAGCAACCCGTAGGAATAAAATGTTTCTTCCTAACATTAATTTTTTTTCTTGCAGCAAGCAACAATAATGAGAGAACAAGAATCAAGAGATACCTACTCCAGAGCTGGGATCACTGTGCAATCAGTTCAAAGGACTACAGAAACAAGACAAGTTGACTATACTGAAGGTAAGGCCAGAGAAATAACTTGTCTGTTTAAGGTTACCCTACCTTCCCTATTTTTTTGCCTACTCCAACACATTTCGTTGGTATTTTTTGGATGAAATGCCACTGAACTATCATTTTTTTTCTTAGTTGAGCATTGTTAAAGTCAAGAATCCTTCCCATAAGTGTCTATATAAAGTCATTAGATTTAAAAAAGTAAAATGACTTTACTTGCTAACCTACCCTATTTTTCATCCAATATAACCACATATGTTTTTCTTAGCCTCACTCAAATTAGAAATTAGTCACAGGCAGATAATGGGTGTGTGTGTGTGTATTGGGGGGAGGGGGGTTGGGGGTGGTAGGAAATCATGTTGGTAACTTTATACAAAATATTGGCAAAATTCCTGGCCATTCCTTTTTTCTGAAACTTCTCTGAACCCCTTACTCCATTTGTAGGAATTTCTAGATCATCCAGTGGGAACAGTTATAATCTGATACAGGACACTGAGGTGATGATTTATTTTTTATCACATGTGGATTAGGTCAGGACAAAAGTAACTTGTGTTTACACTTACATGCTCTAAAAAACTAGGGTCAGTAGGTAGGCAAAACTTTTTTATATGTTCAAAATATTTTGACTGGTTTGTGTTGAAGACACATTCAGGGTTTAATAGTGTTTGTTAATAAATTTCGAAAACACTATAGGGTAGTCACAAAACATTAGGGTTGGTAGGGTTATCGGACGCATAGGTATTTTTTGTCTGGTGGGGGATGTTGTTGGGTGTTGGTGTGTCTTTTCATACTAACTGCATGTATTTTACAATCCATCTTGGTATGGCTCTATTGTTGTTTTTGTTGTTCAAGTTGCCTGTAATATAAGCACCTGTTTTTTTCATGCAAAATCTTGTGTTTTATTAATGTATCAAATAACACTCCGAATCATGCAAAATGTGATTCATGGTTGGAAAGCCTACACATTTTTAATTTTTAAATTTTGTTTAAAATGTTATAATAAACAGAAATTAGCATGTGGCTTTTCATATAAATCTTGTTCATATGAGATATAAATTATATAGAATATACAGTAGAATTCAAAATTAAGGGAGATACATGTAACTCTGTAAATGACACTAAAATACAATAGAAACTGTTGGATTTTCAATGTAGATTATCTCGTAAGAGCAGGTAGATTGGAATGAATAATTATACATTTCATCATATAGACCTATTAAGCAACTTAATAACAAAAATAAAAATGTGTAGCCTTTTTTTAGGTGTATCACATTTTGCAGACTTTGCATGATTCTTACAAAGACTACTTCTTCAGTGATGGGTCACAAAACTTGTTCAGGGTTTCAAATTTACTTTCAAGGGGGAAAGGTCCTGGACGATCTTGCATTATAAATGAAGTACCCACCAAAAGAATGTGAGAAGTTCTAAATAAATTTCAACATTCTAAGTAGATGTAAATGAAATTTCAATTGTCCTGCATCAGATATTGAGTGTCTTGGACCTGGGACCAGTGCTAATTTTAACCACTGCTTGCAGTTACAGTTTTATTGCATTATTTAAGGGTTTACTGAAAATACAAAAATGTATCAACAGCCCTTCAATCTGATATTCACTTTGGAAATTGAAGGGATAACTTAAAGCATGAGTTAAATTGGTTGTAATGTGCATGAAAATTCAGCCTAGTGGTGTAGTGCTCAAATAATTTCCTGTTGAAGTGTCAGTCTCTGTAAGAAAGGTAGTGGGTGAAACTTGAAATGAAATAGCCCACCACTTATATGGTTTAGTTTGACTTATTGTACCATAAGGATCAAGGAATAAAACCAAAATAAATTTGTAACATTTTGGTTAAATGAACTATTATTTCTTTGAAATGCACTTTCAAGTAAACATTCCAGGGTTAGACAACTCTGTCAAAAAACTTAATATTTTAACATTATAATGAAAATTTTTTCAATGTTGCAAGTGATGAAGAGATCCAATAGTTGTCATATCAAATTAAGAACACTTCCTTGAGAGAGAGAGTATATTGTGATTGGTTTTTACATTTTTTTTAACTGGTCTAGAGCTGGCATGTCAGTTATCTGTTTGTAGTCCTTAGTTTGTACATTTGTGTATTTTATATTCAATTTCTTTATTCCCATTGTAACTAATACCTTTTTGAACTGATTTTTACGTGTGTTTAATTATGTAATATCTTTTCCACAGTGGCCAGATTTTCTAGGGGGAGGGTTGTGATCACACCAAAATACTTTCACCCCGCCACATTTTTTGTGCCTGTCCCAAGTCAGGAATTTCTGGCCTCTGTATGTCTTGTTTCGTTTTCACCTTTAATTTATTTTTATGTTACAGTACTTGAGTATATTGGCAACCCTTTCACTGTACCTGTGTATAATGATGTTTTGGGGCCAGCTGCGGCCTGCCCTGTGGTATTAGGATTTCCTCTTCATTTATTGAAGACCAATGGGTGGTCTCAGGCTGACATTTTTATACCAGTTTTGTTGTTGTCTCTTTGTCATGTACACCATACTTATTCTCATTATGTTTTAACATGCAAATTTCATGATTTTCTTTTTCTGCCCAATACTTATACTTAATGTTTTTTTTTTAATTTTAGGCATTGTTTTGGGATCTGTGTCCTATAATCACAATTCTTTTAGTTTCACTATAAAAAAACCTAATAAAGTTAACTTATTTTGTTAAATAAAAAGGAATTATGGCTACATGCCATAACACACTTGCATTATAACTTGCTGTTCTAATGAAGTAATATCATATATTGTAGCAGAAATACCATTAGATGAAGTGCCTAATGCTTTGTTTGAAAAGTGGGCATTGAAGTTGAATGAAGACAATGCTTGGCAGAAACTTGGTAGTGTTTTTGGATTGAAAAGGAAAGAGGTTAAAGAGATAAGTATGTAAACTGTGATCAGTTGTTTTCCCCTCAGCTTATCTCCGTTTAGAATCCAAAGGTCTCACTAACCACTTCTAACGTTTCCATTACTTTACATGTTAAAAAAGTAATTTTCAAAGTCTCCCAGTGAATTCCCAGGACAAATGATATCTTAAAGATGTATACTGTTGTGAAGCTTAGAAAATAAGGCTTCCAAAATCATTATGCTAATGGTACGATGATTGTAGAAATTCTTCACAAAATTTACTTGAATAAATAATACTGAAAATCCACATTTTTACCTGTTCTGCTAACTGACAGCAAATTACTCACACATGTAAATAATATTCACACACTTTTGTAGTTAATTACATATATGATTTTAAAGTACACATTCTCAGCTTTATTTTGACCACTTTTAATCATAATACACACAAATAATGCACTTACAATGCATATGTCTAGGTTCAGTGTGTTTTTGGTACTGCATAGGGGGGTGGCCATTTGACCTGGAAGTGGTTAGTGAGACTAAACATGTTCCCAGATTATCTCCCTTTAGTATCCAAAATTTTCCATCTTTACTAAAAGCATGAGCATATCCCATTGTACAGTTGTTTTTGACAAATTTTAAAGATAGAAATAGTGGGTAGAGTTAGGTAATTTTCTTGTACTTGTTTATACTACATACAGATGTATTTCAACTTTTATTATCTTCAAAACTTAGCTTTTGATGAATCTTCAAAACACGTCTACATTATGCTTTTCAATCAAAATTATTTTGTGCAAAATATTTGTATAATTTATCATCTATTATTTTATTTTTTCATGATTTCTAAGATGGAACTGTATTTAAATTATTTATTTCAGAAACTAAGGAGAACCCTGGAGAGGAGATTTTAGATCGGATGAGCTCAGAAAACGAGCCATATACTGTTAAAGGTCTAATGCATCTTCTAGAATGTGCCGAACTGAAAGATGTCCTTCAAACAGTTAGGGGTAGTCTAGGTAATTTAAATCGTTTTTGTATTGGGTGAGTTAAAAAAGCGTGTTTGTGACATCACAATAAAATGTCTTATGTCTTTTTAATACAAAGGAATTTTGGCAAGCAGAGCATTCTGAATTAGTGTACTAATTACAAAATTTATTTTAAAGTGAGAAAAGAAGTAAACACAGCTAGAAATAGCAAGACTAGGAAATCTTTAAGACACCCAAAGGTAAGATTTCAAATTATCTAACTTAGTAAAACCTTGTTAGAGAACTTGATATCTTATCTTGGGGAGTCCGAGATTTCCCCCTCATGCATTTTCAGCAGTGTTAGATTTTTAGTGTCATCATAGACATACTATATACATGTAGTGGGAAATTTTTGCTGGGTTTAAAATTTTGCTATATTGATGAGGTATTAGAAATCATGAAAATAAAAGCTTATCAAATTTAAGTCCAGTTATTTTACAACTGATTTTTTATTCTTTTGAATCTAAAAACACCAAAAATAAAAGACGGCGAAAATTATTCACATAGCAAGTCATGAAATTTGGCATCTGCAAAAATTACCTTCTATAGGGTATTGTTTTTGCCTTGTTCATCTGTCTGTCTGTCCACCACACTTTTGTGACCAAAACTCTTTGGAAACTTTCTCTACCAAATTTCATGAATTTTTGTAGGTAGCTAGGATGTAATATGTACTTGTGCATATTAGCAGGAATTTTTGATGCATTGAATTTTTTGGCTGTTATTTCCTTTGAACTTTGGCCAGGGTTGAGACATACATGTACATTTTTGTACGCAAAAACAACCTTTAATCCTAAGGGTAATATTAAGAACCTACTTTTTCTGGAAGTGTAAGGCAGTAACATTTCAGATATCCAACAGTTAGGCTTCTATTTTTGTAATGAGGCTCAGCCCAGTAAGAGAACATTGAAATCTTACCTAAAAGAATTCTAGGTAATCATGATCTGGTATTTCCATGTGGTGTTTAGGTCTTTTCAAAATTAAATTTTTGAGAAGTATGCCAATTCAGAACACCTAGTTGCAGCTATTCTTTTGGATGACCAAGATATCTTGAAACATTTATTTATTCAATCTTTGGTTGATTCCATGCTTTGTGACGATTGTGCAGCTCGCTTCAAGCAACACTGTTTCAGTCTTACTGACTTTTCTACAGGTTGTATAAATTCAAATTCCTAACACAGTGTCAAATGTAAAGATAAATGAAAATAATAATGATTGAATGAAATCCATGACAGGAATCCACAAAATCAGAAAAATCAAAAACAATGAATATTGATATCTACAATTAAGTAGCTGTCTTTGTAAGAATCATGCAAAATCTGAAACATGTGCTATACCCCAAAAAGGCTACACATTTTTATTTTTGTTATTGAGTGGTTTTACAGGTCTATATGATGAAATGTATAATTATTCATTCCAATCTGTCTGCTCTTAGAAGATATTCCACATTAAAAATCCAACAGTTTCTATTGTATTTTAGTGTCACTTACAGAGTTATCTCCCTTAATTTTGAATTCTACAGTGCATTCTATAGAATTTTTATCTCCTAAGAACACAGGTCATATGAAAAACTGAATGTTAATTTCTGTTTACTCTGGCCATTCAAACAAAATATCAAAAATAAAAATATGTAGGCTTTTCACCCTTGAATCACATTTTGCATGATTCTTAGCTGGAGTGCTACTTAAATGTTCTTTAGCAGTATGAGTAGTATTATCTTTCATTTAATCCTCAAATTATACAAACACATTTTATGGCATCATGAACCGAAATTCACCTACTCTGCAATTTCTTGAATATCTAATTGCATATGGAACATGACATGAATTCAACTTCAGTAACAAAATAACTAAGTTTTGATAACGAAAACTTTGTTCCTGTGGCTTGCAAACTTATTTTTATTTATAATTATGGTGTAATGTTAGATTTTAATTCATTACATTGCATTTTACATGTTGGTTTTGGAAAATTTTAAGTTAATGCTGCAAACAATGTTTGTATTGATGTATCTCATAGGTGATCTTCAAAGAACTCTTTTCCCTGAACATTACCTTTGAATTTACTGTAATGATTTAATCTGTTCTTTTTATGTAGCTAAAGTGGGACCGGAAATGTCACCTGATAAGAACACTACTGAAACCCAAACAAGCCAGGAAACCAACCAATTGGACAGGTCTCCGAGTCAGGCAGTTGTACATACCAGGTAGGGATAATCTAGTAGCTGTCCATCTTAAAGTCATACAGTGAATGATTTATGAGTTTAAATTTCACATATTTTTGAATTCTTCAAAGTATGGAAATTTAACAATATTTATGTACAGTGGAACCTGTCTAAACACAAGCTTGTATAAACTGGAAACCTGTGTAAACCAGACATCCATATCAGTTCAGGATGTTTGGACCTTGTGTTTACTGAACAGTCCTGCTTCAATGGAACAAAAGTTTAAGTAGCAGTCTTTGTAAGAATCATGCAAAATCTGAAAAATGTGATACACCCCAAAAAGGCTTCATATTTTTATTTTTGTAATTAAGTTGTTTTATGGTTCTTTACTATGAAATGTGTACTTATTCATTCAAATCTACCTGCTCTTAGGAGACAATCAACAATGAAAATCCAGTAGATTCTGTTGTATTTGAGTGTCATTTACAGAGTTATCTCCCTTAATTTTGAATTCTACAGTGCATTCTATACAATTTTTATCTCCTATGAAGACGGGTTATACAAAAATACCAAATGTTAATTTCTGTTTACTAAAGCATTTTAAACAAAATATCAAAAATAAAAATATGTAGGCTTTCCAAGCATGAATCACATTTTGCATGATTCTTAGCTGGAGTGCTACTTAAGACCAAAAGTGGTTCCGTTTAGACAGGTCTCACTGTTTTAGTGGCTGGAAAAATTTCTTTGAAGGGGAAATAACTCTGATTTAACCAACACATTCTATTATATCTGTTACTAGAAGGCTTCTTATATGATTAGTAAACGTAATAACAAAATTACTGAACTCATAATATTTTATCCCCTGTCAACGTCCTTTGTGAGTGAGGGTATCCCTAGCAGTACAAGCTCAACTTCATGTTATATTTGCTACAATAATTCATTGTAAATTTCGTAAATAATTTCAAGATAATTTTCATTTAAAATTAGAATTTGATATTTTTCACTGATTCATACCATTGTTAATTAAAGCCATCTCTAGTCCACTGTTATAGTCCACATCTTTCATTATTATTTTACATCTTATGAAGTCCATTTATATCAATTTAAATATGTTTTAATTTGTGTAAACTGAATACTGTATATGTGAAATTTGTTTGTCAATTTTTTTCTGCTGTTTCAGTGATCAATGTACTTTTACACAGTTGTCAATTCATATTTTTTCTTCAAGTAATAGTATAATAGTAAACTGGTCTTAAAAAAATATTCATGACAGTTTTATTTTCACATTACAGCTGTTACTGCAAAAACAAAACTGCAGCGAAAATTTCATGGTTTACAGTACCTGCTTTAGCTGATCAAAAGCTTAAGTCCAATAGGAGTTACAAAAATCTTCTCTGAAACCCTAGATCTGATTTAGATTATGTTAATGCCCCTGCTCAGAAGGAGGGCATATACTGTTTTTCCTTAATACCATAAGTCAGTGTGCCCATCCATCACTAATTTTATTTGCAACTACTTGTAACAATCATTTGATATAAAGACACAAGCTTTGTATAGGTAAGCCTTATTGTGAGATTCAGTTTAAAAATTATGTGACATTAACTTCCTATTTGATGACTTCTCTATATTTTGACCATATACAAAAGTTCAGGACCAAGGAAAAATGTTTTATCAATGGGCATCGGCTTACAAAGTTCTTGCTTGATCAACTTGTCAAATATATGGTTCATTTTGTACTTCTGCAGCCCTTTTCACAAAAAATCGAAAGAGTAAAATTAGTCATAAGTTGTGACGTCACAATACTTAATTCTATTATGACATCATAACTTACGACTAATTTTACACTTACGATTTTTTGTGAAAAGGACCGCTGCTGTCTTTTTTTCACAAGAAATCATTAGTGTAAAATTAAACTTTAATTATGACATCATAATAGATTGAAGTATTGTGACGTCATATTTACTCTAATGATTTTTGTGAAAAAAGGCTGCTGTCTCCTTGCTATATATGCATGTATTACAGCTAATTGAAAAAGACCAGTTCCAATTTCATTAAGGTCATCATAATTGACAGCTATTCAAATTTAAAAGGCAGTGTCCAAAAAGATCACACAGGTGTTCTGTGGTAATTAAGTAGGAGACTTGGTATAATGTATGGCAGTGTTCTACCTACAGAGTTATTTATGCTCACTAGCCTACCCAAACTTGTTTTGAAATTAGAACGGGTCTATTTCAACTAGCTGTAACTGAAAAAAATAGTTTTATGAACAAGGTTAATTTTAATCACAACACTGTAAACTAAACCATTGACTGACAAAGATGCATAATTTTTGAAACTGAAGAAGGCCTATGGCTGAAACATTTTTTCAAAAGACTGAAAAAGGCAAATACTACAGAAATATTCCCTGAGGAATTTTAAGTGTAAGTGTTTGTAAGAATCAGGCAAAGTGGGAAAAATCAGAAACAAGCATGACAAAACCCCACCAATCTGACAATAAAATATCACTTAAGAAGGCTTTCTCTATTTGATCTCTGCATCATTGGATTTACTCAGAAATTTTTCAATAGAATCTTAGAAAAATTAGATTTTTGACAGGTTATCTGCCCTTGAAATGTTCATTTTCAGTGCTTTTCAATGAAATTGTAACTCAATGGTCCAGCATGATATGGAAAATTTTGTCCGTTTTTCTTGATTCTGATGGTGCATGTAGTCAAATTACACTATTAAAATGATGGTTTTTTTCATATCATGTTTCACCTACTGCCTGATTCTTATGGGTTCTGATGCTTAAAACAATTATGAATACAAGTGTAGTGCCTAATTAGCTTAGATACACATACTATGTAATAATGGTGTGGATTGTAAGATGGGAGTATCATGGTATATATCTGTATTTGCCCTTCAATAAACTCATCCATCCCGATGTCAGCCCATCTGTCCTTGTGTCCTGTCTCTACACGAAATCTCTTGAGGGATTGATATTTTCGCTGGTCTGTTAATATTTTGCTGAGTTATGGTATGAGTTATGGCCCTTGGACTTAACAAAATTCATGAAAAAACTCGTTTTCTACACTTATCTTATGCATGAAGTTGGCATTCCGTTCCCTTCTACAGGTTTTCTTCTGGTAGGGGACTAATGATTATCATGCATTACTCTCAGAATGCTTGTTGCTTTAAATCTTTCCTCTTCTTGAACTTTTGCTTTTTCTTAGTTTAACAGTTTATATACCCTGCTGCGCAAAGTGGTTAGGTATTATATGATACCCTCAAAGTTATGTGTCTGTCCATTTGTTTCCAGATGATAAATTGATGCAGATCAACTTTTTTAAAACTTTAGCAGGCAGTAGTTAGGTATCATAAAATGCAGGTTGATGTCAATTTGCACCAAAATCTAAAATGCAGTTTTCAAGTTCATTTCAAGTCATTTTTAACATTCTACCACCATCCATCTTTTTTGCCCTTAAGTGTCAAGGTATCACTTACAGTTCCATTAATGCCCTATTTTTCTCCCAGTGTTTTTGGGCTTGAAAAAGGGAATGAACACATAGTGTGCTTTAAGACAGCAACTTTGGTTTATATTAACAAATTAAAAATCAGCATGTATCTTTTTTTTTTATCTTAATATTATTTTTGCAGTATTCAAAATATCGGACCAGATGATATAGAGAATGGAAGGCCAAGAAGTCACTCCAATCCAAATGTACCAGAAAATATTTTACCTAGCCCTGAAAAGCCTTTGAATAGGTCTGACACATCATATGATAGCATTGTCAACAATGAAGAAGCTGCTGGTACCGAGGAAGTTATAGTTGGGGCTGAAAAGAGTTTAAACAAGACACTTATAAACAATTTGAATACTACAAAGATGAATTTTGATAAAGTAGGATCATTACACATTCATTTACAAACTAGCATTAGTGATGGTGAAGCCATATCTGAAGAGAAAATACAAAATGCCCCAAGCAAGTCTGATGGCTGTTTTAATAGAGAAACTTCTTCTGACAGTAATCTGTCTCCCACTATGCCTGGTGAAACAAACAACCAGAGACAAGACTATGAAACTAGAGTCCAAACAAACGATGACCATATGAGCAGACAAAACTCTCTATCTGGGAAAGTTCCTCCAGATTCATTACCTAGCCAACTAAAACATCAGTTTGGTAGATCCCTTCCACATGAAGATTCTCCAGAAAGGAGTTTTGGAGAATTAGAACAAAAACAGGGAGTGATAACACAACCAGAGGACTGTGGTGATACAAACTATGAAAAAAATCTACAACAGGAAGTTGAAGCTCTAGGAAGAGATTTACAAAACCAGGTCAACCTGGATAGCTATAGAGACATACAAAACAGTATACCAGGAACCAGTTTGCATGGAGCAGCATTGGGACCAGTTTGTGGGTCAGGTGGTACAGAAAGAATCAGTTCTGGACAAATCAGAATTCAAAGCCCGGAGAGTAGAAACACATCCCTGAGTCATGCAGAGAAAAATGTCGAACAAGAGTCTGAGGCGTTGCGTAGAGATTTAAACAACCAACCAAATCCCAACAGTTTTTTGGACATCCGTAATGAAAATGAAAGACCCAAAAGCAAAAAAGGAGAAAATTAGTTTTTAGATTCTCACTTTTATTATTTATTTTTTCTATGGATTCGATTTAGCTTTACTTTAGTCAAGCCTTTTTTATTTAAAAAAAAATTAGTTATCAATAAAGAATTTTTTATATGAAGAGAAACTTTTAACAGTTATTTAGATGTTGAATAAAACAGATCTGTAATTGCAGTGATTTATTCATCATTTTCAAAACCATAGAAAAACCATTTCCAATATCTAAGTTATTCAAATAACACTTGGAGGATTTTCCAATGGAAATTGTATATTGTAGACATTGCATGATTGCATCATCTTTTCATTGCTTAATAAATGTGAGAATCTGAAGCCCAATATTCTGCTTCTAGGAGAGTTATTATATAAAGTTCATACGTTTTCTGTTTTGTAAAAATGTAACTATTTTGTTTTTTTATTGATATGCAATCAAACTGCGATGAACACATTCTACATTATAATCACATATGCAAGTGTAGATCGTGGATTTAAGATAGATCATACCTATTATGCAGAGCATTTTTTCCTGTCATTTTGCTGCAAATCATGCATACATACATGTATGTATTTTTAATTAATTAGTAATGTTTCAAATGACATAAAGGTATGCTAAAAGAATTTTTGACACAAACTTGTATGGTTAAATTACAAGCATAAATTTAAAAGAGCCTCTTTCTATTCAAAGGTAGATAATTGACAGGAAAGTGTTCTATAGAAATAAAATTAGAATTTTAGGTTTTTTAAGATAACAAGAAAAAAGAGATTGGTGACCACCAATTTTCACTTTTAAATATAAAAAAATGAAAAAGAGATTGGTGACCACCAATTTTCTCTTTTAAATATAAAAGAATGTTAGTTGAATGTTCTTTATACAAATTTTAAAGAAAATTTTATATACCAGTTTTCTTAATGGATTTGCAAAATGGTGAAAATTCCCTGCAGAAATGATAAATATAAATATTTTTCTTCTAATTACCATCATCTACAGGTACTGAGATTACATACAAACATATGAATTTACACTATATACATAACATAATTAAACAAAGGAGCTAGCCAGGAGGCTCAATATATTTCTTTATTAAAACATCATCTACATCTAGGCTTGAATATCTTGAAAATCAAGTTCAGTGATCTATGTTTTTTATGTAAACATTTTACGGTATGTTCGTAGATAAAAACTGTGAAAATTTATGTACCAAAATATTAGGTATGATCTACTATAAGGGATGTTCGAGATGGCATGTGCTCCACAGGATACACGTATTCATTTTTAAATCACTTATGTTGCATACCATTGACTCAGTTGGAAGTTTTAAAGCCTGATAATTGATAATATTTATTGCTTTAAGATCAAACTTTGGGCATGTAATTTTTTCATACAGAAAAGTAAGATTTATGGTAATTGTATTACCTTGATAACTTCTGCAATTCAGTATTTGAAAAACTGAAAAACATATATTTGTTAATTTTTAATATTTTTGTTGTGTCTTCTGGATATGTGTACTCAAAATCATAGAAATATATGTTCATGCGTTGAATAAGTTATATGTTCACAAGAAAAATTGCACAAGATGTTTTTCAGGTTTTGAAAACACCTGAAAAACATGTTAATTATATGATTTTCATATGTTTAGGACCACCATGAAAACATATGAAAAACAAATGTTTCTGACCAACAAAGTAATTCATGAAATACAGTGATGTAGAAGGCATATGGTGTTTACAAGTTTTCAATAGGTAATCACATACGAAAATAGTATGGTTTTCATATGACTTTGCAAACGCATGATTTCATGTGTTTTTAAAGGCACAAAAACATATTTTTGCCATAATTATCCTAAACATATGTTTTTACATATGTTTTCTGATAGTTGAGAACATATGGTGCAATTTTTCCTGTGTATACTTTGAAATGCATGTATCCCACTCTTTTATCAGTATTAGTGTTACTGTATAACTTCATTTTTCATTTGACTGATCTGTGATATTTACCATTATAAAACCCTGCTTGAAAAGCATGAGGTATATAGTGAGCATTCTGTCTGGTCTTCCATATGTCCATTTGTCCATCTGTTCATATGCCCCGTAAAATACAACCTGCAACTCCTCTCAAACCTTTGAATAAAATTTGATGAATTGTCATAGATTCTTTATCACATGATATCACTGTTCACTTCTTATTTTATTTTTCTTTCTGAATAACATCCGAGATTTCCTGATGTAAAAAATATGGACAATGTCATTGAATGGATCAGGGGAGGGGGCATCTTCCAAATTACACTCCTCTAAAATATTGCATGGAATTCCACGAAACTTCCAAGCATTCTTTATCACACAATGCCATTGTACATCCCTTAGTTTGTTTTTCCATTTGAATGACATTGAATTTTCTATATGGTTTTATTTTTTATTGTATAACAATATAATTTCCCCATAGAAAGCAATGCTACATCAGCATGCAATAATGCAATAAATTTCCATATCGCACTAGTGTAAATATAGTTAAAAATTGTGACGTTATTGGTGACAAAAGTTAATTTTAAACAAGATTTAACTATATTACTATACAATAAAAGGGTTATTGCATGCATATTTTGGGAATATTATCCCTCGTAGAAAGTATATTGCACTCGTAAACTCGTGCAATATAAATTCCTACCCGGGATAATATTCCCCAGTATTCATGCAGTAACCTTATATTCTTAATGTCACATGGCTTTATTGTTACTTGAAGTTGTATAGATACAAATTTATATTTGTTATTCTACATTTATTTATTGATATTAAATATTATGAATGTCAGTAGGATGGGAATAGTTGTGTGCATTATGAATATTATGTATATTATGTATATTGTTTTATATATTTTTATTTGCTTTGATGCTTTATGTTAATTATTATGTATTGTTTAATTATCATTTGTTTTGCTGTTATATATGAGCAGGAATCAACATGAAACTATGAATTAATTAATAAAATATCCATGTGAATTAATTTTCCTTTGTCGATGCTTGATGTGAAGTCGGTCATTCTGCCATAAAATCTTCAGCCGTTCCAAATATATAAACATAAAATGTATAAAAAAAGTATTTAAACCTGGAAGCTTGGCAAAAATTAAAGAAAATTATATCATCTAAGCAATTGGAAGGAAGCTTAATAAAATTGTTTAGTGTGTGACGAGGATGTCCACTCCCGTATCATCTTAATTGTGCTGGACTTGAAAGTCCATCAAAATTAATTTATTGGATGTGCCGGAAATGCAATCAAAAATAACTTTATTTATGAACAGAACACTTTCTGTGTGTCCATGACGTTATTGTCAATAAATTAGTCCTTTGCTTACACGGTAATAAATTATTTTTAAGTAACAATGATAATTGTTCTTTTTGTTACTTTTTCAGGTAAATCCGAGTAACCGTAGCCAGTTCGTTTCTTTAATCAATATTGACGCTTCTGTTACTTTGTGCATTTAACTGATCGATTATCTTTTTGAAAACTGATAGTCAAATTGTCATTTATATAAAATGTGTTAGAAAATCGTGTTTTTCAATGATTTATTATCACAAGTATATATCTCTCTTAAACAAGTGGTAAGCTTGCTTGTTTGTGCCTTAAAGAGGATCAAAACATAGAAGCTCCATCTTCTTTAAAGTTGTTATCTCCTCTATTCTGATTGGACCAAAAATATAAATACATAGTAAAGTAAGTCACTTCCGCGATTAAATCGAGTGGTCATTACCTAGGGGAGCCAATATCATTAGTGATGTTCTATTCACTAATTTGCATCTCATTAATTATCAAAAATAATATTATAAACAAAAAATAACTTTAGGATAATGATCCCTGTTTTGAAGACTTAATTTCTCGATCATTTTATGCCCAAATTGTGGTTCTGTAAAATGTGTTGCTAGTATTTGGGTGAAATAATTCATATTTTCTGTTGAACAATAAATTAGTTGTGATATTTGTTTATAATCTACCATTTTCTATTTCATTGTTTTTTTTTAATATTTTATATAATGTCATCACTGAATATTTATCTGTTGTTTCCAGAGATTATAAGAGTTTTATTTGTAGTTTAGGGAACCAAAAGAATTTTTCAATTATTTAAAAAAAAAGTTATGATGATTTAAAGTTAACAATTTGTAAATGATTTGTTTTGCCTACCAAAACAGAATCACAGGTTAATGATGACGTCACCAAGAACTCTCCTATGTTTTCTCAATCAATATAACAGAGTCAAATACAAAGTATTGTTTGGGTAAAATATGACTGTATAATGTCGACGTCTCTATCTTTAGTGTCATCGTCGTCCGTAAATGTATGAATTTTTTTCAATAAATTGAGAATTAGTTGTATATTTATAAATCCGCCCGTTAAGGAGTTGGGTACCAATGGAAAACCTAAAGCAAACATTACAATAACTATGTAACTGAGTATACGTAAATGGTCCTCAACTACACAGTTCAATACCAAAAAGGCCTGACGTAAGATTGATAAATTAACCGTTTATAAATGAGGTGGTTAAACGAATCAACCTGGATTTTTTTTTTGGATTATGGACAATAGCTTGACTAACGTGTACGAATCTTGTATTCACTAATTTGCATATCATTGAATATCAAAAAACTGAATTAACATTTGACAATATCACGATAAGAATTCCAATTTTTGAACACAATGGATTTTTTTTGCCAACCAAAACCAAATCATAGGTAAGTGATGACATCATAAAGAACTCTCCTATTGATTTTTTTGATTAATGGTCCAAACGCAATCTTCATGAAATTATACCACAAGGTGTCATATCATCATGGGCTGTTAAAATAATATCTATTACACGGAACATTTTTTTCCGTCATCATTTTCAGTTAACTACTTGTGTTTATTTAAAAAAACATGATGTAGAAAATATGTTCAAAATATTTTAAAGAATTTTGTCCTAAAAAACTTGAAATGTAAAATTACAAATATGAAAAGAAAAGTCTCAGGGGGAAAATTTACAGAAAAATTATTTCAAAGGCGAGATAATTGGCGGAAAAATGTTCTGATGAAATGTAATGGGAGTTCTATTTTATTCAATATTACAAGAAAAAGATTTCGGCGACCCCAATTATCTTTTTTATATAAATTTATAAGAAATATTATCAACCTGTTTTTTAATTCAAGCGAAGAAGGGAAAATTCCTGACAGAATCCATTTGAAATGTTGTAAATATAGCACTTTTTAAGATCCAATTATATCGAAATCAAGTCCAGTGACCTATGTTTTTACTGTTAAATTCAGAAGTTTGTACATTAAATGTCACCTTGGAGGAAAACTAAGAAAACCTACCTACTAGAAATATTAAATATGATCTAATTGGATCTATTTGAAACTAAATGATTCTTTCCCAAAAAAAGGAAGGTCTTGATTCATCTAAAAGGTTTTTGTTAGATAGTTGAGAGTAAAGAGGGAGTCTGAAATAAGATTTTTTTAAAATACTAACATTTATTCAGGAGCATGTCCCGTGTTAAAATTTATTCAAACCAAATTTAGAGACGAATAGAGCTTGAATATTGTGTATAAAATTTTCAAAACTGTCCCAGGTTCGTGGTTTTTAAAATATCTAACTGTTTGATTTCTTATTTCCACTTGGTTTTAAAGCCTTAGATGTTACATTTACATTTTATATAATACCATAGAATATAAAATACCAATTTCATTACACAAAAACAAAATTGTTAGATCACGTGCAGTATTGACATCATCGCTGCCATTGATCTAAGAAAGGAATAACGAAATAACCGAATACCCGCTCTGTTAAGTAGCGGTTTTATTAAGAATCATGCGCATTCCGTAAAATGTGACACACCTTCAAAAAGGCTACATATTTTTATTTTTGTTATTAAATTGCTTTATATGTCTATATGATGAAATGTTTAATTATTCATTCCAATCTGTCTGCTCTTAGGGGATTGTCCACACGGAAAATCCAACAGTTTCTGTTGTATTTCAGAGTAATTTGCAGAGATCTCTTAATTTTGAATTCTACAGTATATCCTATATATTTTTTTATTTCCTGAGAACAAGGGTTATGTGAAAAGCCACATGCTAATTTCTGTTTACTAAATTATTTTAAACATAAAATAAAAATATGTAGGCTTTCCAACTATGAATCACATTTTGCGTGATTGCATGAAATTGTGATGCCTCGTAAGTCTATTTTGCTTAATTGTTCTTCATTTTAGACATTTTAGAAACGAGAACTGACCGCCTTCTTTAACGACAGAATGAAATTAGTTGTTTTAATATTGAATTTTTTTACCACATTTTGAAAATGAAAGTGGAAATATCTTAATGCATAAAAAAATATTTGTGTTTTTTTATGATTGTGAGGACTACTTATACCGTCATTTACTGTATTATTACTTGTAAAAACCATTGTTGACCATACCAAGGTGAACCTATATAGCGGCGGAGACACATGAAATAGTATATCAGGAACCATTTTGCCCGAATATGCTTTAGGGTTAAGTGGTACAGGAAAAATAATTTCTGGACAAATCAGAAATCAAAGTAAAAAAAGTGCAAAGATATCATTGAGTTAGGGTGAGAAAAATGTTGAACAAAAGATTTGAATAATCAACCAAATCAAAGCAGGTTTTGAACATTTGTAATGAAGATGAATGTACTGACAGAAAAAAAGAAAACAATTAGTTTAAAGAGTCTCATTTTTATCTGAAACCACATATCTATTGTGTTTGTAACAAAGAGGGATGCTTCCTCGTCCAAATTGTAATGTTGAATCTTTACCTTTATCAGCACTTGATATATTTTTTGTAATGGCGATTATTTTGTGAATTTGAATTCCTATTACAATAAGACACAAGGGCACATCCACAAGTCGAGTGTGTTACTTAAATACAGCACTGGTGGTATTGCTGCAACACCTCCGGTGTCCGCGTCGTTCATCGTTGGTTTCGTCCCTTTGCTCTGGTGATCAACCACGGCACGTCGTTGGTTGGTTACCAGCTACTTTGTATATCTTCAACCAAATCTAGAACGATGGCTTTTCTGCTGCTTAGTCCAATTTTTGCAGTGTATAAAATCCCTGAATCTAGTATTGTTTGTAGACAAATCGTCATCTAAACAGTGGAAAGTGAGATCAAATGGAGATACAATGTTCAGCACGAAGAAACCAATTAACGATCAATGGTATACGTGGTTAAACCAATGCATTCGACATGTATTGAATGGGAGGTTATTTTACATGCAAACCAATACCTTCTGATTGGTATTTACTATATATTGGATAATTATGAAATCTAATTTCCTACAATGAGTATGGTGTGTATTAGTTGGTTAATCTTATCTGCCAAAAAACATATTTATCAAAATTGTGTGTGCAATAAAATTTTATTCGTCAACATTTAAATGTTATATAGAAAGATATGTCTGCTTTGTGTACAAAGTAAACTAAAAAGTTGAAACAACGTTCACGTTTTGTGATAGGCTAAACCAAAATAGACCTCTGGATATCACATGATTTTATTTGGCAACACATAGTCTCGCGATAATTTTGAATATATTCCATTTGTAATAGATATACTTTTGAGATCAAATGTAATATCAATACAGGTCAATAAATATATTTCAAGAGGGGGTTTATCTGTTGTTGTCTGGTAAGATGTTACTTAAAGCATGATAAATACTAACTTTAATATATTTACTTATACACATGCATTCTTTATTTACATATTAGACTTATTCATCTGTTTAGTATAAATATATCGTATGCCAAATTTGTGAATTCGTGCACTTAAATATGTTTTTTCCCTTTTATATCTATTTTCAATTCGAAAAACTAAACTCATCGCCTTAAATGTCTTTCTAACAAAATAATGTAATCATTAATAAACTAAGAAAACATTATATATTCAAAAATGAAACTAGAACCCATCATGGACGCGTGAACAATTTATGTTTGCACACAAAACAAATACAAAGTATTCAACAACAAATCAATCAGGGAAAATTGGGAAAAGGTAACGCATTTGCTGTTTTGAAATATTTTATAACTTAAATTTGTTTTACCAATTCTGCAGAGATTGCCAAAAAAACTAAGATTGCGAATCGTTTTGAGATGTTCCCCGTCTATTAAAGGTGATTTCTGTTCAAGTTTCAATCTACTGAAAATGACAAAATAAACAAACATCTGAGTTTCACCTGATATGGTCAACACATTTACACGATGTGAATTACGTGGTATGTATCATGTTTATTGCCCCTAAACTGACCAGCATGTCACCTATCAGAAGAAAAGAGTTAGGACACAGGAAACCATGTTTTACATTGTTCCTAACTGCATAGGCTTGACTCTAACCAAATGGAAAAGTGTGGCCGAAATAAGCCCTTATATATTTTTCAAAGGGTAATGATAATTACTTATATTATCAATTCTCTATGCTTTGGTCAGTACTTCTTGTACGGCTAGATATTTGCGATATCACACGATGGACTAGTGATATGAAACATTTGTTGGTACGATTGGTTGTTGTACGATGATATATCATTTTCTATAAACCCTAATTAGTCAAAAGCGATGTAGTGACATTCTAACGTTGTTCTGTCGACACCATTGTTGACTTCATTAAAGGGTGGAGAGATGTCGTATGTCAAGTGGTCAAAATATTACAAAGACGGTTTTATATCTCGTGGAAGTTGAATATCGCAAAATATAACATCGATTTTTTAATTTCAACATCATAACAAACTCGCCGAACTTGAACCATTGATATAAATTTGCATTGTGACCCAGTTCGCTATTACGGTTGAAGTTCTTTAAATCAATAAAACATTTTGTATTGCTTCGTATGCTTGGTTTACATGGCTGAACATTTAAATGCACTATTAAATAACATACTCTAACACGCATGTGAAGTTTCATCACCACCTATTACAATGATTACTTAAATAGTGCGAGGTTTCTTTTAACAACTTGCTCAACTTTATCATGTTTTTGCTGTTTGTTTGTCTGTTTTGTTGTGTAACCAATATATCTTATTTACATGTATAGGATAATTCATAAATTTATCTTTATTGTTGCTTCTTTCTTGTTGGAGGGGGTCTTTAAATATAAAAAATCAAAGATGATTCAGCACTAATTCATATGTATGTAAAATACATTAGTATCTCTATCCCTCTAGACTCAGGAAATACATAGTATTGTAGATAAGTTATATAGTATTGTAGATATGTCAACTAAAAATTTAAAAGAAGTATTATAACGACAGTAAAGTATAAAAAGTAACTGCAAGATTTTAGTATGGCATTACTGCTAATTTAATTAACACGTGTTCGCTAAAAGAAACGGAAATAACATTTCCTTTCGTGTTCCTGATTCTTTCACTAAAGATGCATACGTGATGTGATATATACTTTTTATGTGGAAATAGTGATTGTCATAATTTCACAGATTCCATTAGTAATGGATAATCGAAATACCATCGCAACTAATTATTTACATTTAATTCAGAGAAAGGCTAGTAAGATTGAACAACCTGTCACTGAATACATACTGCTGTTCTTTCGCATATCATTGTTGTACAATGATGTCGATGAAATGATTACTCTTGGACGTATTTACAAATTGTGGTATTCTAAGTTGTCGCGTATTGTAAGGTTATCCGTTAGATGATATGATGGCAACTTGTCGAATAGTGTTTGCGTGAAGCATGAAACGTGAGCATTAAACATATATTTAGCACATTGTGTAATCATTTAAAAATATATATATTATATGATTATACTTGTCAATTGGTCTAAACAACCATCATATATTATAATTTTTAGAGGTTGATATATTTATGTCTTGTTCGTCAAAAATGATTTTGCGACTGAATCAATATCATAGCGGTAAGAGTCAGATCTCAATTGCTGTATCACTAGAGTTACTACTAACCTAGCTACGACACTGTCCACTATACTGCGTAATTACTTATAATTTTATAGTGTATGTAGTCGTTGTTTTTTCGAACTCTAGTTCGGATTGTAGCGCTTTGAATAGTATCAACTTTTCTTAACATAAATATTGTGTTAGTAAGACAATATCTATAATGATATTCATATAAATCGAGCAATACATGACTATCATATATGATACTTAAGTAGCACTCAAGCTAAGAATCATGCAAAAAGTGTTTCATAGGTAAAAAAACTACATATTTTTATTTTTTGATATCTTGTTTGAAATACCATAGTAAACAGAAACTAACATTCAGTTTTTCATATAACCTGTGTTCTTAGGAGATGAAAAATATATAGAATGCACTGTAGATTCCAAAATTAAGGGAGATAACTCTGTAAATGACATTGAAATACAATAGAATATATTGGATTTTCAATATCCTAAGAGCAGGCAGATTTGAATGAATAATTACATATTTCATAGTATAGACCCATAAAAAAACTTAATTACAAAAATAAAAATATGTAGCCTATTTTGGGGTGTATCACATTTTTCAGATTTTGCATGATTCTTACAAAGACAGTACTTAAGTAGTGATTGCTATATTTTTTCGGTCTATAAAGAAATAACCTCAATCACGTAGTGCACACTAAATAATCTTTGAATAGGTTATTTTAAAGTGTTTTCCACAGACATTTAGTTTATTTCTATTAGACCGAAAAAAATGTAACAGTCATTCCTTATAATTTAATCTAAGTACCAAAATTCATGAAGTAAATTTAAAAAAAAAGATTGATGACGTCACAGTCATTACAAACGTTGGTCTATGAGATGATAAACGAAATTTTTTATCCTATTAGAAACCGTGTTACTTCTGAAATTAAATTATTTTTGGATGTTAATTGAAGTTCTTGTGGTAGTGTAATAACAACAACCACCGAAAGGCCTTTTTGTAAGGGGCACTCGCAAATCCCAAATTTATTGGGATATTAAGTGCCCAATCTGAACACATATCATCATACTTAGCTTACACCCAGATGAACCCCCCAAATAAACAAAAGGCAGTAAATGATACTAATAACAAAAATGTTCATGTATATATCTTTGGGAAACTCGTCATTATATAACTAAACAAAGTATGCATCAATTATAAAAATATGTTTACTGATAATTAAGTAAGTACATAAACCAAAGCAAGAACACCAATATGTTACAATATTGTTGACACATAATATTGGTAACATTCTTTTGGAGTTTGCACATTACGGAGTCTATATTATGTCTGTTATCTTACGCTTAAAATAGTTTGATAAAGATTGACAACATAATGCTTAGAAACAGACTGGACAGGAACAAATCGATGATAACTATTCATTTGTTTTTTTTGCATCCTCAATCGCTGCAAGTTTTGTCACCGTCAGAATTAGAATAACATTAGTAATGCAAAACTTCACTTCGGCAGATATCTTGTTCTCATCTGATTTGTAGAATTACAAGAGAAAAATGGGGATAACAATTTGTGATGGGATTGTTTACAGCAATTTCCGCCTAAGCCTACTAAACGAACAACAATGGTAGAACTTCCTAATATAATGACACATTGAGACCATCAACTAAAAATTTCATTCATTTATTTTGTATGACAAAAGATGTCGGATTTTGGTGAATGTCTCATGAATAATTACAAGTTTTGAAAAGCACACGTTCAGTGTTAGCACTATATCCTTTATTTTGATAGAAACAGCAAAATTGGATAATGCAAAATCATCTCGTTCTGATAAGAAATAAAATCTATCATATGGCTGGAGGTGCGAGTCACGAGGGCAGTTGGTTGGGCCACTATATAATTAGGAGACACTTTTTTTCGT
Organism: Perna viridis; assembly: GCA_037379345.1. NCBI lineage: Eukaryota > Metazoa > Mollusca > Bivalvia > Mytilida > Mytilidae > Perna > Perna viridis. Next base: position 9,654,256 of record CM074521.1, on the reverse strand, counting down.
GAAATCTTAAAAAAATCTCTAAAAAATTGTATCTCCGAAATATATTTGCCTCGCCTAACTCGGCCTTTAACTCAATGAAAATACAACAACCCCAACTGGAAATTCAGATCTACTCCGGAGCTTGTAAGAGTTACTAACGTGTTTGATGGTCGCCAGGAAGTAATCTTTTTTTTTATCAATGGCGAACTCTGAAACACTTATTATATAATATGATACTGAATAATTTTCAACTATTCGCCTTCCTTCAATTTTATTCTACATGTCATACAGAGTAACAAAAACTAATTATTCCCTGTTTTCTTCTGACTCTTATGAGAGATTGAACATTTTAATGTTGTTTTTTTTTAAATGTGGATATTGCAATTGAAAACCATATTTGTATTTTTGTCTTTATTAGAAGTCCGTTGGGATAATGTGTAGGAAACTTACATAAGTCATGATGTATGTGGAAGGTGAAATAAAGTGTGAGCTTATATCGATAGATTTACAAAACAGGACAAATGAAACCAGATACGGAAGGATTACAAAGGTTTGTTCAAGTCTTGACGGAATTTTATTGTTGCTTTTTTATTGTAAAGGACGAGTATTCGCAACAAGTTAGATAAGGAATAGTGAAAATCGTACCATGTCTTGGGAATTTTGTGGATGAGAATTGAAGTAAAGCTCTTCTATGGGGTAATATCTCCTCTCTACAATGCCCCTCTTTGCCCATTGTCTCATTCGCCATGTCTTTTCCCCTGTTCATTTCCAATTTTACGCAATACTTTATAAAAACGAAATAATCAGGTTCCGAAATTAATTTTTCATTATTATCTATTTTATATAATAATTCATATGTATAATGTAAGTATATAATTGTTTATCATCAATACATGTAAGTGTCTAATTGATGCCGACTTCACATCTCTAAAGCCCTAATCACCATTACTCATTGTCCTGTACTCTATGAAAACCAAGTTAGGCTGTACCGTAAATATTCGTATTAAACTAAAGTTTTTCGTGCAACACTCAGTAGAGAAGTCATACATTTTATAACTAATTCCAAATATAACAATTAAATTTTTCACAGGATACAGAACCATTTTTTTCATGAACTTTCAGAGAAGGGACTGCGTATCACTGAAGGTACTTAACATTACACAAACTTTTGAAGGCAAAGCTGGAATCAGAGCTATGTCGCAATTCAAACTGCATGTTTATTTGTACAAACAAATATGTATCGCTGTATATTGGCCATTAAAATAAACTTAGTCAAATCAGTATAGCTATTTCACAATATTAAGTTCAATGTGCTTACATTTAGCAACAAAACCTTTATACAGTTCATCCACCCAGAACAAAACATGCAGCCAATATGTGTAAATTCTGTATAAGTTGAGAACACAAACTTCATTAAAATGCTTTTTCCTTTCAGCAGCTACTGTCCACACAATTGAACAACTTTAATAACCTATTGTGAAATCTCTAGTTTTGACAAATAGTTATTGAGTGGAATATGTGGCCAACGTGTCCGGATACAAGAAGCAAATCTTAAAGTATCGTTCAAAATGAATCAAAGCTACACAAAAAAGATACTTACTGACGTCATTTTGACAAGTTAATGTTTTGATAACTACTAAATCTCATTTGTCTTGTTTAAGTCAGATCATACCCAATTTTTCTAATAGGTAGATTTTCTTACTTTTTCTCAAAGATGACCTTGAATGAACATACTTCAGAATTTTAATATAAAAACATGGGTCACCGAACTTGATTTCGAAATAACGGAGCTTTGATAAAGATATGGTTTTTTTTGCAACATTTTATATGGATTCTGTAGATATTTTTCACTATTTCACGTACTATTAAAAAAAACTGAGAGATAGAATTTCTTATAAATTTATATAAAGAACAATTGACAGACTTTATTTCATATTGAAAAAGAAATTTGGGTCTCACAGAACTCTTTGTCCAGTAATTTTGAAATAAAACTAAAACTCCCACTAAACTTCTACCCAAACAGCATTCCTACGTTGGGCCAACGTAGGGTACCCAATGTTGGCCAAACATTATAAGTGCAAAGAGAGCCAACGTTGGCACAACGGAGGCAAACAATAGTTGGGCCAACGTTGGCCCAACGTAATGCAAAAATTAGCCCAATGTTGGCCCAACATAAGCCCAACGTTTACCCAACCATGTGGTCCGACGATGGTATTCCTTAAGATATAAGAATAAAATTTTAAAAGTCATATCGCAGAGTGTTGATTCTATGTACTACTTCAGAGTTTAAGCGGTCATATTTCCCCCCCAGTTTGTCATATAAATTCTTTACAATTAGTATATACCAATGACAAACTGATTGTAGTTTACAAGATTAAAACACGAAAACCTATTATAAAATTAGCAGATACTACAAGCATTGGTATACTTAATATTGAAAGTTTGCAAACATTTTGCATTTAATAGACAAATGATAATGCATGTCACTGTAAGAATTTACATCGAAAATATATATACACTTGTTCAAAATGAAAGACAACTTCTGTTTTGTAAAAAGTATATTATGCTCTTAGTTACAAAACTGCGTAAGGGGTAGATAATCATGTACATCATTGTTATCATAAGTTAGATTTGTTATTAATAATATATTTTGGTGTTATTAAGGTCTAAATATTAAACGCGGGTACTTGTTGCATACATATTAAACATGCAAGTATCAGAATTTTTGAAAAGAGTCAACAGAACTTTTTTGTGAAAGAAGTAAAATTATATTAATAGATATATATATTTTTGCTGTTTCCACGTTGGGCAAACGCTGGCCCAACTCAGTGTCGCAGCACAATATTTGCTTTCATACGTCCAGATTTTATCCTTTGTTTTACCTTTCTTGAGATCTACATACATTTTTGCTTCAAGAATATTATTAAGCCTGCTTTAACATGTTTGTTACCGAAATTGTTTCGACGTTGGTGCAATGTTGGTTCAATGTTGGCTAACTGTTGGCTCTGGGTAGGACAAATGTCGAATAATTCAAGTAATAATATCATGGTTTTGATTTAAAAATTGAAGTTTAACCATACTCTCAAGTACAAATAGTAAAAAGCAATTTACTAAAGAGAAACATAAAATACAATGGTTGTTCTGAACATAGTAGAACCTTTCTATGATAAGAAAGTATTTAAAATTTTAAAATTTTAAAACGTCGTGTTTAACCATAAGCTTGTCTAGTAGAAACTATATTTTGGTAAAAATAAATCAAGAAGATAACCACCGACTACATTGGGCCAACGCCAACTAAAAGCCAACGAACCAACCATCAGCCAACGTTGACCCAACGGAAGCATGCTGCCTGGGTATAGAACATTTTCCCGCTAATTACTCCCCATTTGAAAGAATTTTCCCGTCAATTATCTCCGTACGAAAAATTAAAATTTCAAAGTATTCACACAAAGTATTAGACAGGTACAATGTTTTATTCATTGACGATTGTTATTGTTTGGTTTCATACATGATGGCGCACGTGGCACGCGGCGATGGCTACCGAGTATATAATTTTAATTTCTTTATTAGATATGAATTTGACGTTCATTAACGATACTGAAATTAATGAAAACAGCTGATACACATCGGAATGCTACGTGTGTTTGTTTACAAGATTATAGTGGACAGCAATTTATACACACACAAGTCACGCCCAATAAGTCGCGTGCTGCTCATATGGCAATCGAAAATCGACCACAGTTGTGGCCTCAAAGCCTGTTAAGGACGTCATATTAGAATCAACAATTAAACACTTGAACTTTGATTATTCAATATTGATAAAATAAAAACACTTGAATTATGAGTAGGGGACTGTTCCACCGGTCATCAGTAAAAATCCCAATTACCGTGTTGACAGAATAAACAAGCATTTTCAGTAATTAGTTGAAATGTTACACTTCCTTTGCTCGAATTATTTGTTATATAAAACAAAACGTTTGTGGTTTTTATATTTTAAACGAACTCTATAACAATTTTTGAAATAAAATCGTATAATCATATGATATTCATAAATTAGCCAAAAAAAAAGGGAATTTATTAAAGTTCTGTGTTTGGCAGTGACGGTTTACATGATTTAAAATGTATGAAGGACGAAACTATTTGTACTCTTATAACACTATGACTATGTACTGTTATGCACTGTTATGTTGTTATATGTCGATAATTTCTCAAATTCGCGCTGTGTGTGATATAAAAAGTTCTTTTGCAAATATTTGTTTGTAGCCATCAATACTGTAATTGACGCCACTATACAATCAAAAACAATAAATTGATTGCAATTATCGCACCACAATTTTCAGACACAAAGCTTGAAAGTATTCCAAATGTACTTTTCAAGACCTGGGCATATTCTCTGGATAAAGAAAAAAAGTGGGAGAAACTTGTCGATGCTTTTTTGGAGTAGGGGGCAGTTTACTCTTCTCGGTGAGTTTTTTCCTACGCAGTCGATATAGTTTTGCATTTTACCCATCGAAAATAATGTACACTTCTATGGAAACACAAGTTACCTGATCGAATTAGCAAAATACTGAAATTTCACGCCTTTTAAATTATACAGAAAGCTGGATTTTATTGAAAATTATTATGAAATGCAGAAAACATGTTTTATATAATATACTTTTTATGCGTTGTCTACCCTATTTGAAAGATATTAATCGTTTGTTATTCACACGACTGTTTTGGCATACCTGAGTCTAGGAAACATAATTTGATTCTCCTTATAATCAACATATGACGAAAGATGAAATGAATTGTTTTAACAAACAAATGGAAACTCAAGTTGACATATTGCTGCTTAGACAGTTATTTTGTAGTGTATTTGTTTCGTTCGTTAGTGGTGCCAATTTTTTTCTCACAACTTGAATTGATCTCTTTTTAGAAAGAAGCAATAATCCGAGTTTGGAAATCCTTACCTTTATCAGTATTGAACGAAAATTTACAGTAAAAGAACTGATGCTCATCCTAAAAACTACACAGTTGGAAGATGTTTTACGTGAAGTGAGAAAATGTCTAGGTGATTGATTTATTAATTGTGAAAATGTACAAAACCCACTTAAAATTATACCTACATTTTCAATTTAGCCACTGCATGTAGTACCTTACAACACCTCATTTGCTTTTGTGTCCAGGTGACCTTTAAAAAATCCCTGGGTTTAACCTTTTGATTAATACTTTGAAAACATAAAAGTTGAAATTGACTGTAAACAAAGATAAAAATGGTTATTGTGTGTTTTATAACCTAAAATGTTAAAACGACTTTAATGAAAGGATAAAAAAACTAAAAACAAGAGAAACAAACAAAACAAGAAATTGAATTACTTGTACATGGATTCTAGCGATAATGATAAAATGTAACCCAAGGACAAAGACCAGACATGTAAAACAGATGCACACACAACAGAGAAGATAAACTAACCAAAATAATACATACAAAGTAACAAAGTAAATGAACAACTAGGACTCCACTAAAAACTGGGAGCATGAACCTGGTGGGGTAAGCGTCATCTGCTTTTCTACAACTCCCACCGAGTTGCTCATAAAAAGTTAAGTCTGGTAAAAGGAATGAAAACACAAGAAGTTATTACTTTTTGTTGAATGGGTAAGTACATGTATCTTAAGGTAATTAAGTATGCAAAGCATGATTTCGAATCGAATTGTATATTCATCCACACTAAATGCAGCACAGATCTTTATGTTCTATACATTTCATACATTAAAACTTTATATCATGCTTTATAACTAGCTCTCTTGAAACTTCGACAGAAAATACTATTTTTGGGAGCATGAAAGAAAAAAAAGAAGAAGAATATGATGATATAAGGTAACGTTTATTTAGTGACTCGTTTGATATATAATTTTTAAATCGAACGATGTATACAGGTATTAATTCAACATTTCTAGTAATTAGTTTGTAGAAAAGTGCTGGCGACTTAAGGACATATGTATGACATTCAGAGACGTCATACACCGATTATATATTCGAACATTTGGGAATCTTCAACAAAATTAAGTGTACCAGCACGAAATTTTTATAACAAATATACACTGTCCTTTAAAAAAGACACACACCAATGATGAATTTAACATTCATGATTATTATGAAACTTTAAAAAAACATTGTTAAAATAATAAAAATAACCTGGAACGTAATACAACAACATGAAATGTTAATTTTTTTAAGACCGTTTAGCCAGTTCAGCGATGAACACAGGAAAACAAACAGTCGTATTAGGATAATTTATTATTTCTTGTAAACGTTGGAAATTCTGGACATTTTCAACGATTTTTGTAACTAATGCTCTTACCATTCTCATTTCGTTTTACAAAAGTTTGCATTTTAGTAACTATTCGGCTTAATAAACAGACTTTAAAAGAGTTTTTCGAAAAATTTCAGCTTTTAAAGAAATTGCCTATTTATTGTCAGACTCTTTTTAAAAAATGGCCCAAATGCTTTTCAAACATTTATATAGTCTACGTTGTGCATCGATACTCGGAGGGAGTGGTCAGATTGTCGATTTGTATAATAATTCAGGTTGACGAAAAAAAACGTTTGCACGTTTGCTAATTTTTAAAGGTTGTTGATCTGACTTACTTTATTGAATACTCCACTGAAATTTGAGGGATTTGAGTGTTTTGTAGGCAGACATTATTTTACAAAGTTAAAACTATTCAAGAGTCCTTTTTTGATACCAAAACATAAAAACTTCATCATTTGTTTACGTGTACATGCACTTTAATTACAGTGAGAGTTCGACAAAAACTGTTAAAGAGTACCCGATTCAACTTGATTCAACCCAAACGAAAACATTCAGTGACAGCGAAACGAAAGTCATCCCAGGGAGGAAGATGAGTTCAACTAACTCATTCCAAGAAACAGAATTTCTTTCATCTATTGATGTAACAAGACAACAAAGGTACACTGGCGACGGTGCCGGAGAACCGTGTGGAGAGAATGCAAACCAAGATAATGGTGCATTGCAAAGGAATTTACAGAACCAGCTAAACCCTGGAAGCTTTCGAGACATACAAAATAGTATTCCCCAAAGCACTGTATCGGGGGAAGATATAAATATTCAAAACTTTGATTCAGCTTATATAAACGATCTTGGCAGTGTTGTACAGGTCAGAGAACAAGATTCAGTAAATAGCGACTTAACGACATCTCCAAAAGCGAAATGGTCATTTACATTTTTTAGAGGTCTAGGATGGATTAAATGATGCTGTATTGATGCTTGTTATTTTTTGGCTAGAAAAACACTGTCGTGAGATATTCCCGTTCGATACTTTAAAAACGTTTTTATCGAAATTGCAACAATTATATAGAAACATAATGTTCCGTAAGTACAAATGTTTTTAAACACTTCAAATTAGAACGCTCCATTTTTTTTCAATTATTTTGTTGTCAAAATAACTTAATTGTGTATAGTTGTAAATACTTTGAACAGTTCTTTTTTGCGTATATTGTTCGTTTTAGCACTGTCTGAAAATTTCTATCGTCGGTCACTTCATATCTTCACATTATTTGATGATATATCAAATATGTGTTCACAACATATTCATTTTCATTATACCTGTTTACCAGAGATATTTGCAGGTTACCTGGTGTGCATCACGTGATTGATTTTGTTTATTCAAAGACCAAAAAATATTACAGTCATTCCTTAAGTGATCAAGAAATGAAGTTCATATTCATATCCTACACTAGTCATTAGTGAATGAATTTAGTCTATTCCTAATTAGTTGACGCAAAAGAGTAAATGCTTGGCACTAAAGGGATGAATTAGCCCATCTAAATTCTGAAAAATTCTTGATATTGTTGGTTTTGAATAGTATACATTCAAATATTTGACCTTGCATATTGACTTGCAAGATTTTTCGAAGCAAGTACTTTTAAAAGCTAAATGTTACATTGATATTTTCAAAGTTTAATAATGCTCTATTTGATACTTTTAAACATATTGTAAGAATAGTGAATTGTGCAGAATGTTGACATTACCGTAATTTCACTACATTAATTTTGAGTAAGATCAATAGTCAACTTTGTTTTTAGTTTTAAACAAGTAAAAAAGTTAACCCCAAGTAAAGCTGGTCGTCTTTCAATTGAAAGGTCATTACCTCATGAAATGCCGTATGTAGTTTACCGGACAACTGAGAAGGTGATTTTAAATTTCAATAGAAATTTGAATCCATATCTGATATCCCTCTCAGTTCAAGTCGGTCTTTGTCATCAAACAAGAAAAGTTCAACACTATCCCCTGCGATTTTCTGTTTTGCACGGTATAAACTATAAACAAAATTGTTCAAATCATTTTTTATGAACAAGGAGGGTCTTTATAGTCTGGGAAAACAGTGATCTTTCTCTCCACATTCAGTACTTTCTACCCTTGACAAAAGCCGTTAGGCCGAACATTTTCACCTCATTGTCTGTGTTCAATCACGTTTATTGGTATTTTATTTGTATTTAATTCCATTTTTAATTCTAAATCTTGCTGTAGTTAACTTTTCCTGATTTTTATGCAGTATGAGATTTTGCTTTGAAACAAGTTATTTTTTAATTGACAAATTGTCAATACATTTCGTTCGGATCAAACGTACCCAATACATAAAATTGTTATCGTCCAGTTGATATTTTTCAAAGTTTGTAAACTTCAAGGTATTTTAACATTGTACCTTTAATGGAGCCACTGTTTTTCATATTAGCTCATTTAATGTATTGTCTATATCATATTTATCCGGTCGGACAGTCGGTATTGTTTTGAATGTTTCAAACAAATCGTATTGTGTTTTTTTTTAATACTGAACTGTAATCAGAGTCTTTTGATTAAAGTTAGTATATTATCATGCATTATTTTGTTGTTTTTGTTCGTTGTTGAAGATAAAAACTAGCAAGTTTATCATTTGTTTTTGTTTATGATGTTGAGAGTTAAAAGATCACTAAAGCCAGTATTATCATTTGATTTTGGTTTTACCCTTAATTAGAAAATGGCTCCTAGTTCTGGTCAAAGAAAACAATAAAAACTGCAATCAATTCATAACAATACAATGCATAAAAAATGGATGAATGCAAAATGGAGAACGACAACTTCCTTTTCCTTTGCAATGGCTGCTGACAACTAACTTGTTATCAATTATAATTATTGTGACACTCTCATTTTTCTTTGATTACCTTTCTTCTGTATGGTTTATAGCCTAAATAGTTAGATGAAAGGATGACAAGATTGCTCCCGGAAGCAACTTACCCCCACCCCGCACACAAAATGACGTGTAAAAGCCCAATAACTCCGGTAAAATTTTAAATTGGTCGAAACTGCGGGTCAATATAATAAACTAAATACACGTATGGTGACTTTCAATCCTACAAATTCTTTACTGTTATTGTTTATTGTATAAAAAACAAAATGTTCCTATAGTTTAACATAAGAAAATCAAATCCCTCAACTTGTAAGATTTGCCCAATCGGCGGTGCAATATGGTTACTAACAATTGATTGATTGATTGTTGGGGTTTAACGTCCGAGCAGCAATATTTCAGCTGTATTCAATCCCACAAAGTTTAAACAAAGTTCTTTTAGCGGTCTACGAGGTGTTGCGCCCGTAAAGTGTTCATACTAGAAAACCATGTAAAAATTCACCAAGGTCCCATAACTCCCCTTAAATTTGCCGCATCAAAATTGCGGTAGAATACGATCAACTACATATGGTGTCTAACAACACTACAAAGTTTGAACAACATCCATTCAATAGTCTTTGAGGAGTTGCTTCCACAAAGTGTTCCTATGATGAACCATGTACAAAGTCACCACAAGCCAATAATTCTCGTAAAATTTGTCAAACAAAAAATGGTGGTAGAATATGATAAAATACATATGGTGACTAACAACCCTACAAAATTTGAACAAAATGCATTCAGCAGTGTCTGAGGATTTGCGTTCACAAGGCTCGAACGGACGGACGGACGCACGGAAACTGGTATTTCTAAGTCTCTTTCCGCGCTGCCACGGGGAACAAAATAGTGACTAATGATTTTAAGTACAGCTTGTACAGCAGGAGGAAAGATACAACTATATAATTACATTTTTTTATCTAGCACTAAATACAAAAACATACCAATCATATATATTGCAAATAACGATAAAATGATAAATAAAATCGGAAAGTGCATAGTGAAGGGAAATAACTGTTGACAGGTAATGTTGGAACTAAAATATCTGGAAAACTTTGCTGAACATTCCACACCAATTTTTGAATAGTTAAGATATTTCTACACCATCCTTGATATGTACAATTAAATATATGGGTTACATAGTGTCGAACATTGCTTTTTATGATTTTTTACTTTTAGACATTTCTGATTCATTTCTGAATTTGTCACTAATCCTTAGGTAAACTTAAAATATAGTTTTTAACATGCATCAACTACATTATACCTTTAAAATTTTAAAGTAAACAAATAACAAATAGAAAAAGATCAGTTTATAGCCGAACCGGAAGCAGTTCTATAACAACGTGCGCACGATTTGAACTGTAAGAACTTTGCCTGTAACAGACGAGAATGGTTTGCTGTTGCTTGTATTTATAGAAGACGATGTCAGTATAACGGTAACCTATTTGATTGCACGATGTACCAGTAGAAGCACCGAGACCCTGATTGATATCTGTCAGAAAGTTACATATTTCAGTCCAGTTGTAATGGCCGAATTGCTTTGAGTGTGAACACAAATTTTACTATATACTGTAAACGTATTGGTTTTCGCGGTTGATATGTAGTGTTAAAAATCTCTTTTCTCGGCTTTCTGTCCATCGCAACAATAGCGAAAGTTAGCCCACCACGAAATTGATGCGTTTACAGTATTTCAATAATTTTTAATCTTATTCATAAAAAACCGTTAATATGACCTTGTTAATTCCTTAAATTCAGACATCTTTTTGGTTTTAATGTGATACAGGAATAAACCTTTCTGGCTTTACCCAGAAAGGTCTTAGTACAAATACTGGGTTATAAAATATAAAAAAGTAACCGTAATATTATTATCCGGAACATCGATTTCAAATTTAAACACAATGAATAAAAAAAAATGACTTTTTGTCATATATATGGTTCCGTGTTTAATAAAAATGGATGGTTGCATTTTTTACATGTACTATACAGAAGTTTAACATATGGAAGAACTCGGCTAACATACAAGTCATCACTTGTCATCAAACTAATAGTACGTGACATATCTATGCATAAGGTGTCAATAGCTTTTTGGCCCCATATCAGTTACACAAACAAATGAAAAAATGAACAATTTATAAAATCAGCTCATTGATATTCTCCCAAGGAAAACAAGAAATAAAATGAAAGTTTCTTCAGCTAATAGGGCCCTCATGGAATATCAACATTAAAAACTTGTATAATTGATAATTATTCAAGACAAGATAAAGAAGTACTATCTTTAAAAAATGTAGCCGACGCAGTAAAATTTGTTCTTTTTACTTATAATTTTCAATACAATTTTTTCGAACGCCACTATCATTTTTTGGCCAATCGAGAAATAGAATTGCGATCATGTGACTTCCGTTTCCATAGAAGAGTCTTTAAGGTCAAAGGGTTAAAAGCGAAACTATACCGACTGCGTCGTAAAAAGAATATTATTAATAGAGCTTCTAGCATAATAATGTATATATTAATGTATATATAAGGTTGTAATAGATATGTACTTATACAAAATCAATATGTTTATATATAGTAGAAAAAGTGATAATAGACTCCATAAATCATTTCATAATTTCAAAACGACTTCCAAATCTGACAGCTAATGTTCAAAAAGAGTTTATTGAAGGAGGAAAGTATTAGGAATTTATTGTTAATTGTACATGTCAGATAGCTATGTAACATAAAATGTATATCAACAGTCACAAAAACGTCCCACTTTATGCTGTTGAGGAATCATCAACTTTGATTTCCACCTTGACATCGTCTAAACTTCTGTCACCTTTCCACTTTAAATGTGGTCTAATAGACGGATTGTTCACTAATGTATATACCTTGCACCATCTATTCCGTACCATTAAGTTTTTACTCTTCTTTCCGATATTGTCAGAAATACTCCTTTGGTAACTCCTATTTTCACCAGGGGTTTTTAATATGTCTTTGATCTATTTTCCTTAACAGATTCTAGAAGCCATCAGAAAAAAGCCAATTTTCAAAACGCTTTCCAAATCTGACAGTTAATGTTCAAAACGAGTTTATTAATAAAGTGTTAATGAATTCTTGTTTATTGTACATGTCAGACAGCTATATTACATAAACGTGTTTCAACAGTCACAAAAACGTCCCACTTTATGCTGTTGAGGAATCATCAACTTTGATTTCCACCTTGACATCGTCTAAACTTCTGTCACCTTTCCACTTTAAATGTGGTCTAATAGACGGATTGTTCACTAATGTATACACCTTAAACCATCTATTCCGTACCATTAAGTTTTTACTCTTCTTTCCGATATTGTCAGAAATACTCCTTTGGTAACTCCTGTTTTCACCGGGTGTTTTTAATGATATATCTGTTATTTCACTGTGACCTGTTTTCCTTAACAGTTGGTCACAAAATACCAATAGAATGGGGTTTCTGTGATATAATTCTACCATGATAAGCCCAACGTATGTTGAATAACCTGCAAAACAAATGTAAAGCCAATGGAACTGAAATAATTAAAATCAATATCTATTGCCTGAATAAATACGAACATACCAATCATATATATTGCTAAAGATATGCTGTACACGTGCTTCAAATAGTAACCTGTCATCAGCAGCATTGAAATCAAATACGTAGGACAATCTTAATTCAATACTTACTTGTATACAAGAAGTACAATGGTTACAAACTCGAGGTGCCAACTTACCATTTAAACTACAAATTTCTCTAAGTTAAATCTCAGTTTCTGCTATATAGATGACGTTTTTTCGTTGAACAATCCTAGTTTTGGAAAATTGATCCATCGCATCTACCCCAAATAACTTGAGATAAAGATCACTGCACTACTGTGAAGGCAGCCTTATATCTTGACCTACACTTAAAGATCTATTGTAATGGAAAACTATTGACCAACCTTTACGACAAACATGATGACTTTTCATTCAGAATTGTCAATTTTCCTTTCGTCTGTGGCAACATCCCTTCAGCACCTGCGTATGAAGTTTTCATATCACAACTCATACGTTATGCCAGAGCTTGCCGAAACTATGCAGACTTTTTGTATCGCGCTAGAGTTCCTACAATTAGGCTTCTAAATTGGGCTATATTGCTACAAGATTGAAGTCATCAATACAGACGTTTTATGGTCGTCATCATGAACTCTTGGGTCCTTACGGTGTATCCATCTTTACCATGAAAACATATTTGTTAAACGAGTCATAGTTTTTCTTTCCTCTTTCGTCTACCCTGGACTTGAATTTTCATGGACAACTCGGCTGGTGTCTCGAAGAGGTCGCTTCCTCTACCGGTGCACCTGGTCCATGCGAGTTGCCCATTTACTTTTGTTACTTTGCATGAATTATTTTAGTTACTTTATGTTCTTTGTTATATGTGTCTGTTCTTTATCTCTGGATTACATTCTTTTGATTTCCGCTTGAATATTAGTTCCCTTGTATACTCTTAAAACGATATAAAATTTGGCAGTACTTGACCTATATGATTCCAAGAAATAAATTTGTTTTTAATATTGTTATTATACAGTAAGCTTAATAAAAAACCAAAAAAACTTTAATAAAAAAACAAAACAAAACAAAGAAACAAACAAAATATTTCTCAATTTATATATACATGTACCAGTATCTAAATGTTCATATCCCTTTGGTAAGCTAGCACCATCAAGTCTTGCCACAGTTAGTACTCCAATGGCTGCACCAATTAGAATACGTTTTATACAGCCAAAAACTCCAATGATTGTGTGAAAGAAAAACAAGAAGTAGCTCACCACGTTGAATGAATGTCTGAAATATGGAAACATTGTACATTACAGCGCATTCAATGTTGATGTTCGGGAGTATACAGTTTTTCTTCACTTAAATTGACTGGAATTTAAGGAAATTTATATTTTAATTAGACAGTTTCCCTAATCTATTGTCCAGTCAACTACCTAAGACATTTTATATGAGGTAGTAGACATTCAGTGGAAAGAAAACAAAATCTTTTTTTCTGTAGTAAACTATTCTATTCGCCGTAACATTTCATACATGATCGTTTGGAGAGAGCATTAATTCTACTTATCAATTAGTAATAAGTAAAATAAACGTAAAATGAATATTTTAAGAAAATACCCTAATACTTGGAAACAGAATTAATCACCTAAAGTTTCTATTATACAAGAGATTATATATCCATGCATCATCAATGTGCAAGCATATCCGCTTTAGTATGCCCTTGAGTGAGCTTAATTTTAAGACAATGTCAACAATGGTGAACTGGGATTTATATATATCTAATATATTATTTGCCGCCAAAAGTTCCTCAAGGTGGCGGAAATGGGTGTACGGGCGATATTCTTCGGAAATTTGCAGTGCATGTCTCATATTAATCTGATATTATAATTATAATTACTAATTGGAACCAATCAGGGTTTTTACCAAAAAAATACGTCTGCTAGTTCTTCACAAACATATACTTTTAAAGATAAAACAACAACCATACAAACCTATTTTTTAGAGCAAGGCAGCTTTTATCATGACTATGGTCCAGCTCTGTATTTGATGTTTCATGATGAACGAATCGCCTGCTTACATACCATCCTTCTAACAAGTTGAAGGCATACTTTGCTATAAATAATGGCCTACAAGAAAAAAGATTCACACGATAAACTAACACGGAAACAAGTTCAATAATTTGATAATAAAGTGACTTCCCAATTGTAAACTTCCCCAATCTTTGTGGTAATTCATTTTTACACTTAATATATTATTGTTGGAAATAGATTCTTTTAGTTTAGCAGGAATATTTTCTAATAAGTTCTTAATCAGGATTATACATCATTGTGGTTGTCTACAGTAGTTATATGGTATTCATCACAATTCATTTGATCAATATGAAGCATATTTATCTCACGGATGTTTGCAAATAGATGGATTGACTGTCTAACTATTTTGACGATTACCGGAATTTGGTCGTGTGCTATTTTTTTGTTTTTGTTTTTTTTTTGTTTTTTGTTTTTTGTTTTTGTTTTTGTTTGTTTGTTTGTTATCTTTACTCTTTAATTCATAATTGTATTTTATTCTATGTTATTAAGATTATGTGTGGTAATCGCATCTGTTATATATCTTTTTACGATTTGATCATGAATTCCGAGGACTCCGATTGTCCATATATTTTGATATATCGGCGATGTTTTACCGTAATTTGATCAAATCAGCGTTAACCTTTGCATTCTATTGTACAAAGAAATAAGTGAATTTATGAAACTGAAAGATACCATAATAAATAAGTTAAACATTTACATTCTACGGCTTTTTAAAAATTCATCTAAACATCAATCAAAACCAAAATCAATCCGAGAAAAGACATCTGAATAATTTGTTGGGAAACTCGCAAAAAACATTTTGATGAAATTGATATCAACATATAATTTCGAAAAATAAAGCACTTGACGAAGGGAGAAGGAACCTGGTTGTATATATTTGTAAGTTTACAGCATTCTAAAGTGGTGGAGCAACTGAGGTTTCCTCTGGTAGTAAGATGGGTTCGTGCTTTGTTTATACGTTTAGGTTTCATGTGTTGTGCGTTGTGTTATTAATTTTCGGTCCTTTTATCCAAAATTATTTTATTCTACACATTTCCTGTCCCTGTTTTCTGTTAATAGGTTTTGCTCATGTCTTTGGATTCTGATGTGTCTTCTGTTCTGATGAATTGATATTTTTCGTCATTATATAAACTCCTGTATTTTAGATTTTTTGTCCTTTACTTTGATACCTCTTTACTATCAACTTACGCGAAATATTTTAAAGGACTTAAAAAGACATTTGACACTTTCCCCGCAATCGGAAGAACCACGAAATATGCCAATGCAAAGCAAACCATCAGTATAACCAGAAACAAGATTACAGAACCTGAAAAATCAATAAAACTTTATTACGATCTGAGCAAAGATTTATATGCTGAACAGTAGTTACCCACTGGATAAGTCATGTACAATCTCATCCGGAAATAAACATTAAACAAGTGGACAAAGACCCGAAAAAAGGGCCTTGTTGTCTTTTTGGAGGTGCAAGTTTTGTCCTCAGTAAACTACTGGTTCCTTTGTACTACTACATCAAATCATTACATATCACTGACCAGATACGATACAATTTTTTTTAAAGGTTTCAGAATACCGTGAAACCTGTTTTAACTGAAGAGTTTGTTTGCTTTCAACAGGTGTCCGATTTACTCCGATGTTCAAAATACATTTAAACTGTAACGACGGAATTCCACAAAATAGTGTTTTAGAAGGGTCTTCGGTTTATTCAGAGTACATGTTAGACAGGTTTTACTGTATATTGTATGATGGTGTTGGAAAACCAGTAGAATGTTCTTGAGTAAAGTAAGTTCATTGGGAAGCTTCATTCGATGTTGCAGAGGCGAATTAGATGTGGGATGCGTTGTCTTGCGTTAGAAATGTTTATAAAGTGGGAATGTTACAGTTTGCTTTATTATCATTTATGACCAAATATTGAGATATATTGCTAAAATTCAACATATAGGGGGTCAAACTATCTTAAATCACTAGATCAACCAATCGCTGAAACTACTGGACCATTAATGCTGTTTTAGAACATGATCATGACGCAGACTTCAAATGCGGAAATAACGTGTCGGTACAAGTTTTGACCCCGAAATAAATATAAAATTTATCAAATTTGCAGTTTTACAAATTTCGAAATACCTACAATACTGGGGCTTCTTATATTGTACATTGTACAATCTCTCGAAGATGGATTTGGCTTCATATTTTGTTCATATCACAGCTCATACGTTATGCCAGAGCTTGCCGAAACTACGCAGACTTTTTCTATCGCGCTAGAAGTCTATTCTAACAATTAGGATTCTGGAATAGGGTTATGTTGTTACAAGATTGAAGATTGAAGTCATCACTACAGAATATTTATGGTCATCATTATGAACCCGTGGATGGTTATGGTGTATCCATCTGCGCTATGAAAACTGCGTTATTCAACGAGTCACAATTTTTCCTTTCCTCATTTGTGTACCCGGATTTGACTTTTTATGAGCAACTCGGCGGGTATTTCTAGAAAGGCAGAGGACGCTTACCCTACCGGTGCACCTGGTCAATGCTCCCAGTTTTTACTGGAGTCCGAGTTGCTCATTTGCTTTTGTTACTTTGTATGTAAGATTTTAGTTAATTCATGTTCTTTGTTGTGTATGTCTATTTTCCGTGTCTGGTGTTCGTCCATGAGATTATCTTAGTAATATAGTAATAGAGTTGGTCAACCCATGATGTTTTGTTAATTGTCCAGTTTACTACCTACGGCAGTTCATCAGGTGATATTGATGTAATCAAAAGTATTTCCTGATGCCTACTTCATTACTGGCTGTAACGTGTTGGTTCAGTATAACTGTTCCGGTAAGTTACAAGAATTTGGAACGGTAGAACATTAGTATGTAGTACATAGACATACTTAGTATATGAATTAAATCGAAACACCTATAATTGTGTTACACTGTGAGGTAGTGTCTGTAATAAGATAACGATGTTGTATATTCAAAACCCTGCTACTTACACCCAAACATGTATGCTATCTGGATCCCTGAATACTTTAGACTTTGAATCTGGAAAAAAAAGAGAGATTTAACTCTTCTTTTAGCTTTTTACTTCAAGAAGCTACATTTATTCATAAAGGCACGAACGGAATTTAAGGCGCTGCTCTATAATATTTAGAACCTACTAAAATCATGTGGATGTAAAATGTTGATAATCTTTTGACATATAATTTGTCTAATATTTCGTAGCTTTGGGGTTTTCTTAAGTGTCCTGAGTGATAAATGTGCATACAGACACAAAAAAACCCTATTTGAATATAAGATATAATTACTCTTTTAGACTTTTACTGCAATTATTATTTGCTTTAAATGGTTTATGGAAGACAAAACAGTGTCATAATTTTGACCTTCATAATCCATGTGAATGTAAGATATTGAAACTCTTACGACATAATCTTTATTTAACATTTCCTTCATCTTTTTGGGCAGAAAAGAAAAGTCTCCCCTGTACATTCTATTTAAATCCTGTTTGTAGGTTCTATATATCAGGAACAAATATACTGCTATGGTCAATGCTGTAAAGGTGGTGGAAAGGAAAACACTCACTGAAAGAGAGAGATAAAAATAAGAGATGAATATGTTGCAGTAATAAGGTTACAACAACCAATTCTACCAAGTCCTAAAATCATTTTTTACTACAGTTTTCAACAATCATTTATTTAGTTTGATCATTTAGTTTTTGAGAGCAAAAATCTCAATAATGGAGACTTTATGTGAAAAGTGTCGTCTGCTTAAACATTATGTTATTGTTTATCATGACTGGTGAGGGAAGGTCAAGATGTATTTAAGTAGCAGTCCACCTAAGAATCATGCAATGTTCACTGAAAGTGATTTATTGATGTCAGATATTTTATCCAAATTGACTTTAAATCAGTTGGATATATAAGAAAAACGATGAATAATATGAAAAAATAAAAAAATGTTTTCACCGTTACCACAGCAACAACCACTCCTTAGCAACCTCCAATTTATGGCCTAATAATCACACAAATGTCACAATTTGAATGTATTTTTTATGTCTAATGGACGATATTTAACAAACTAAATAATTGTATCAATGAAGTGTATCTTATGGAAAGCAATTTACAATAAAGTACAAAGCAATCTGATTGGTTTAGATCTGGTTACCATAGCAACCAAAAGTTTTAATTTTTAACAATTTGAAATATACAAAAATAGACTATGTTCAGACCATTTTGCTAACAAGAGCAAGAAGATATTAATTAAATGTATGCATGGATGTGTAGTAGATACTCTCCATTGAAACATATCAAAAATAAAAATATGTAGCATATCTTTTGTTTTTTGCTCATTTGTACCTTAAATCACCCCCGTAAAGACTTTTCTTCTTCTGAACACTTTTTATACAAACTTTGTCCAGACCATAACTTTTTTGTCTTTTGATCTAGACTTCTAATATTTGGTATGTTGATATATCCTCTCGGTGTCACGTATCAAAAAGGGTGACCTTTGACCTTGACCCTTAACCTCAAGGTCAAATCACATACAAATTTTAGCTAAATATAATACACAATTTTGTCTGTACCTTTTGTTTTTTTTACCTAGATATCTGACCTGTTTGACATTTAAGTAAATCACATCAAGTTAGAGTGTAATGTTCTAGATTGGATGACTTCTGACCTTGGCCTTTGAATCCAAGGTCAAATGACATACAAAATATTGGCCAAATATCATACAGAATTTTGTCCGGGCTATAATTTTCTTTTGTCTTTTTACTTAGACATCTGATATTTGGTATGGGATTACGTTTTCTCAAGGCGAGGCGCCTCGTGCTAGATTGGTTGACATTTGAAATTGACCTTTGACCTCATGGTCAAAAAACATATCAACTTTTGACGTGCTTTATTTCCATTAACTGATCTTATATGGTTTTAGAGAAGAAGCTTTTCAAAATTGCACATGTACACGTGGAAAAAATTAGAATTGTTTCAGAAGACGAATCGTGTCGGTATTGGCCAATCTTATGATGCTGAACTATATAACCCTCCAAAAAAGGCAACAACCTTTGAGTTGTTTGCAAAAAAATTGCCTTCTGACCCTTACGTTCTATTTTTAGTAACAGGGGTTATGTTTTTGTCATGGATCAAGAATCCCAACATTTGTTTTGTGTGGAATACCATACAAAACAATTGTTTTTTTAGGAGAATATTTTCAAAGTTGTACATACGAGGAATGTCATAAAAACTTGTATAGGGTCATAACTCCTACATCAGTTGTAAATATCGTTTGCAGAATTTCGGCATAGGTTTTCTCTTAATCCTGGACAATATTATCCCCTGTCAGAATTACGCTAAAGGCAACAGTTTTTTAAGTTATTTTCAAAAACAATGCCTTTAGACACCTTTGTTCTATTGCTAGTAACGGCGGATATGTTTTTTTTTCACGAATCATCAATCCCAACAGTCATTTTGTGCACAATCATCAAGAGGAGGAGAATTTCGAAAATTTGTCGATGAGGAGGGACGCCAAATTATGGCATAAGCTTACTTGGCCTTCAGCAAGGAGAGCTAAAAATAACAAATGTTTCTTTACTTGCCTGTTACCCGACGTCTATTACTTGTAGCTGTTTACATTTAGAAGGACCTAGATAACTAGAGGCTCAAGATAGCCTGAATCGCTCACCTGGTTAACCATTTGCTTATTTGATCAAACTTCAGGAATCAGACAGGCTAAGTTAAAATCAACTAAATTGTCAAATGCAGAAAATGCTTTTCATAGCATTTTTATAACCTGAACCAGAATTTTATTTTTATTCAAAAACCTGTCTTGTGACCCCTAAGTTCCATTTTTAGTATAGGCAGCCATATCTATTCACGGATTAAAAATCTCAACAGTCATTTTGAGCACATTACACTAAAGAACTATTATTCTTATTTTCATTCAATGATCATAAATGGTTTTAGAAAAGAAGATTTTCAAAGTTGTACATGGGTGAGCTAAAAAAGGAAGAAGAGTGTTAAATCAGGTATAGAAAAGATTGCAAGAAAATAAAATTTAAAAAAAGATTTTTGAATAAGTCCACAATGACAACAGACAACTACAACGAACACAAAGTGATGGCAATAGCTCACAATGACCTTCGTCCCAGATGAGCTTAAATATACTATGAGAAAACCAACCTCTTCTAACTAAATTCCAGCATTTCGTACACATCTTCCTCTGTATATTTGGAAGATGATTTGGAATTATTTCTTACAAAGTATGAGGAATCTCTACCAAGAACTATATATTTGTATCTAGGTGTACCATCTTTTTTGGAAAAACAACGATGTATAATGTTTTTAAGTCGAGATTTTAACTGCGTATGGGGAATAGAAGTATATAGTGTTGACAAATCATAGGTTTTAATGCTATTGTATTCAGATAATAGTCTTGAACTAATTGTCTCCAAAAGATCTTTCAAATGTTTCAGGATCCACATTGAATTAATACCACTACGGGAGTAACAAGTGTTGTGGTAGGACTGCAGACCCTCTTTGACAGTTGTGAGTATAGAAGTTAAAAGTTGGAAGAGGTTTGGTGGTACATTTTGCAGATCCAGCTATGAAACGTTGTTTGTATGGATTCTTGTGGAGTTGAGGAATCCAGTACATAGACGGTAAATCACAATCATCGTCCTTGGTAGAGAGACCAAAAGAGGATAGCACAGATGTATGGTTTTCCACAATCTCTTCTTTGGAGATTGTGGTAGCAGTATAGGTCTTATCACTGCTATTATTTTCTACGTCTACTTCTGATAATAAACATTGGATGTAAAACGTTTTGCAGACAAAAACAATGTTGGTTTGGGCATTGCCTGCTGGTACGACAACATATTTGTCATGTATGGTAGACAGTGTTTTTGCTACATCGGGGTCTTTGAAAACTGATGTAGTCTTGGCACTCATTGACCCACTTAAAATTTCCATTTGTTTCAAAATTAAAGACCTCATGGCCTTTAACAACTCGGACAGAGAACCAATGTCTTCTTGTTCTCGTTATATCCATTTCCTTGCATAGTCCATGACGGCATCCATAAGAACTTTAAAGTCCTTAAAACGATTATTTCTATAAATTTTGTTCAAGGCCCGTAATTTCGGTAAAATCATCGAAGTGAAACCAAACACAAACTTGTAATGTAACTTATCACGGTTAATTTATAATGAATATCATGTCAATATCTGCAAATGTTCAGAAAAAAAGTCAGGAAAATGGTTATTTCTGTGAATTACAAAGCCCGTAATTTCGGTAAAAATTATCGAAAAGTAAACTTGACCTTTAACTTATCATGGTGAACTTGTTAACCAAAAAATATTTCAATATCTGCAAGTGTTTAAAAAAAAGTATGGAAAACTTAAGATGGACTGATGGACTGACGGTCAGACGGGCGGGTCAAACATATTATACCCTGCGCAACTGCATTGCATGGGGTATAATTATTTAAGCTCAGAGTTCTCAATTGAAATTAAGAGAACAAATATTCCATAACAGATGTAAAAGATTAGTACAGCTACTGGAGTTATGCACAATCAGGTGATAAAGGGCAAGTGATTCTTTATATTTACGACATACTGTGAGGTGAAATATTGCATGAAATCAGTCATTAACTTAAGCCAAAATTGTGTATGTCATTTGACCATAAGGTCAACGGTCATGTTCAAAAGTCACACACCTTGCTACATGACACTCAACCTTGGCGTGAAATACCCACATACCAAATGTCAGATATCTTAGTAAAATGCAAAAAAGTTATGGCACAGGCAAAATTTTGGGTGGTATTTTGCGAAAATGTGTATCTTATTTGACCATGAGGTTGACAGGTTAAATTCAGGTAAAATTTCATCTATTCTGGTACGCAACACTCCACCTTGAGAGGATATACCAACATACTAAATATTAGAACTCTAGGTCAAAAGACAAAAAGCGTTATGGTATGGAAAAAAATTTGTATGAATGGCATCAAACTATTGTATGTTATTTGAACATGAGGTCAAAAGTCAAGTTCAAATGCCAACCACCCTAGTATGTGATGCCTGACCTTCAGGTTTTATAATCCCATACCAAATATCAGATGTCTAAGTGCAAAGACAAAACAATTTTAGCCCAGACAAAATTTTGTATGGTATTTGGCCAAAATTTTGAATGTCATTTGACCTTGGAGTCAAAGATCAAGGTCAAACGTATCCTATCTTGAAAATTACACTCTACTTTAATGTGATATACTTACATACCAAAAATCAGATATTTTGGTAAAAGACAAAAACAATATGGCCAAGACAAAGTTTTTATGCTATTTTGCAAAATCTTTAATGTTATTTGTCCTCGGGGCCAAAGGTCAAGGTCAAAGGTCACCTATCTAAAACATTACTCCCTGCCTTGATGTGATATACTTATATGCCAAAGATCATATATCTAAGTAAAAAGACCAAAATATAATGGCACCGACAAAATTATGTATCATATTCTGCCAAAATTTGTATGTTATTTGACCTTGAGGTTAAACGTCAAGGTCAAAAGTCTCCCACTCTGTTATGCAACAATTTACCCTGAGAGGATATATCAACATACCAAGTATTAGAAGTCTAGGTCAAAAGACAAAAAAGTTATGGTCTGGACAAAGTTTGTATAAAAAACGTTAAGAAGGAGAAAAGTCCTTACAGGGGAGAATTTTGGGTCCAGATGAGTAAAAATCAAAGATATGCTAAATATTTCTTTTTTTGATATGTTTCAGTGGAGAGCACCTATTACACATCCATGCATACATTTAATTAATATCTTCTTGTTCTTGTTAGTAAAACGGGTCTGAACATAGCCTATTTTCGTACATTTCAAATTGTTAAAAATTAAAAATTTTCGTTGCTATGGTAACCAGATCTAAACCAATCAGATTGCTTTGTACTTTACTGTAAAGTGTTTTCCCTAAAACATAATTCATTAATATAATTATGTAGTTTGACAAATTTCCACCATTAGATATAAAAAAAATACATTCAAATTGTGATGTTTTTGTGTTTTTAGGCCCAAATTTGGTGGTTGCTAAGGAATGGTTGTTGCTGTGGTTACAGTGAAACTATTTTTCATTTTTTTATATTAATTCTTGTTTTTCCATTAAATCCTACATATTGCAAGTCAATTTGGTTCAAATGTCTGACATCGATAAATCACCCACTGCATGATTCTTAGGTGGACTGCTACTTAAATAGCACTCCAGCTAAGAATCATGCAAAATGTGATTCATGGGTAAAAAGCCTACACATTTTTATTTATTTTATATATTTTGTTTGAATTGCCATAGTAAACAAATTAACATTTTGTTTTTCATATAACCGTGTTCTTAGGAAATAAAAATTATATAGAATGCACAGTAAATTTCAAAATCAAGGGATATAACTCTGTAAATGACACTCAAATACAATAGAATCTATTGGATTTTTAATGTTAACTATCTCCTAAGAGCAGGCAGATTTGAATGAATAATTACACATTTCAAAGTATAGACCCATAAAAAACAACTTTAATACAAAAATAAAAATATGTAGCTTTTTTGGGGCGTATCATTTTTCAGATTTCGCATGATTCCTGCAAAGACTGCTATTTATAGATTTGATATATGTTACATTAAGGGGAAATAAGATTAACGGATTTTCCAAAGGACTTCTTTTATAGGCTATACTAAAAGTCTTCTGAAAAAATCTAAGGCTGTAACTGATTTGTCCTATGGAGGGGTATACTAGCCACATGAAGTAAACTCGACCATTTTACTACATAATTCAAACCAAATAAATCATAAGGTCTATGTTTTCTCACCATCCATAACAACAGAGAAATCATCAACGTCAAAGATATCGGTTGCATTGATATGGACGAGAAAACTATTAAGTGATGGAACAAATGAAGTCCTTATTTGAAGGTAGAAAATTCCGGCTTGTGTTACAACCTGTAAAAAGAAAACAAGGTCTATGTTTTCCCTCTCTCTTTTTTTTTAAGATTCTGAAATTTAAAAACATGAATATTACAGTGCGCATCTCCGACATGTTTAATGTTTTAAATATTTTATAATTATAATTTACAATTTATATTTCAAAAAAAAAAATAGAATGTGATTGTTTGGACTTTTAAGTGTAAGTGTTTGTAAGAATCTGGCAAAATGGGAAGAATCAGAAACCTACATGTCAAAACCCCACTGATCTGACAATGTAATATCACTCAAAGATATTTTATCTATTTGAAAAGGACATTATTTGATCTCTGCATTACTGGCTTTGCAAGAACTTTTTCAATAGGACCTTAGAACAATGAGGTGTTTAACAGAGTTACCTGACCTAGATATGTACATTTTCAGTGCATTTCAATGGTCCACATTCGTCTGTTGTGAAATTAAAGTAACAGTTTTGTTCATTCATTGATATGAAATTTTTTAGATAAATAGCACTGCCTCTGACGTTATAATGTTGAAATTCTTTTCTGTAAATCTTTTTGATGGTATTTTCTAGTTAATGCAAGGACACATACAACGCCATTGCTATTTTTCCAATTGTAAGCCGGCAATTACATAACACGTGACTTTTAAACAACCGGTATTTTATTAAATTTCTCCAAAAGTTTTTCTTCCATTATTGCATTTCTACGTTTTCTACACATTTCAGTTGAGAAACCGATTCTCCTTCTGCCTATCCTGGAATAAAATTATCGCTCCACCATCAATGGTAAAATTAATCTTTTTACATCCTTGCTGAAATAGGCAAAAATGAAAATTGCAGTTTTACCATCTCTAGTGGAGAAATATTTCAAATAAGGTCGGATAATCCATATTTTCTTGTCTATATTCATTTATTGGATTGTTTCCTATTGAATAGATTAAAAAAATTAACACAGTTCATGTCGAGATTAATCCAACCAGTCTAAATATTATCGCTAAAATGCCTATATTCTGATATGCGGACTGGTTTTGTATGACTAAGACACATATGAAACTTCTTTTTAAGGCGGTAGACCCAGGGTAAGGGACAAAACTCTTAAAAATCATTGGGACATTTGTTTTAAGCATTTTCATCAATCTCATATAAACATCAAAGTAACTTGGATTGATTTCATTGATACAAACATATCACAGATTTCAAGAATTGTATCCCTTACCCTTGGTCTACCTCCTTAAAAGTAAACGAAGGTTGAATAACAACTCAACATTGCGCCTTTATCTTTGTTTAGTACCTAATCGTCGTATGGCGCATTCAGATAGTAAAATTCAGCATCGATTCGTCACAATACAAAATAATTAAACGTACATCATACTGATCTGTCACATAAAGGCATTGATTAAAGACATACCTCAAAAAGGATGACACCACTGACCACAAAGGTTGAAATCATCCTTAAAGAGGTTCTCAGCAAGTACTCTTTTGTTTTATCAGTGCAAGTTTTGCTATGAAAAGAAATGTGTCGAAAACTTAATAATGACAAATACTGTACCAAAAACCAGACGTACAGGTGTTTAGATATGGCAACAAATTACAATATCAAATTTCAATAGAAAACGAAAACGACTGTGCTATTGTTTTGCAAGGAAGACCATTTAACACAAAGTAAAATTAGAAAACAAATTTATGAAGGCTAAATAACCGGATTTAACTAAACATTTTATTTTTAATTCAATATAGACAGGGTTTTGTTAATATAGGTTAAAATATATAACACCAATAAAACCTCGGAATTTGCCTGTTTTTAAAATAAAATTCTAGTTTATTCAGGGTCCGATTTAGACATTATCGACATTATAAATACCCCAAACATATTCAATCAGCTGAAATGACGTCATTTCCGTCTACTCGAAGATACAAGCCGACACTTCTACTCACCTGAATGTGTCTTGTTCAATTGCATTCTTCGTTAGAAGCCACCGAACATATTGTTTTTCATGTCCATGTATCAGAATACTCGAATCTATTAACTGAAACAAAACAAGTCATTTTGATGACACAACGTCTTGACATTCAAAATTTTGTTTCAATAAAGTACAGCTTGAATCTATTTAATGGGACTCTTTAATGATAAAATTGCCTTTCCTAACATAAACTCAACACCAGACAGTGAACATCAGAATGTCATCCTATGAAGTATGTATTTTATCCAAAGCTTACAGCCTTAATATTTTTTGTTATTCCAATGGAATTAAGGAATGTTTCTAATTTTTGAACAGGTTAAACGAAATAACTGGGTTTACTGCAGTTTACACTTATAAACCGCGAAGCTGTTTATAAAAAGTGTCAATAGGCGCCAACCAAGTTATTAATCATTCCCTATGATTTAGTTTCTATATTAATGACAGTCAAAATATTAATATATTTTCTTTATCAAAACGATATTCTGTTTGAGAATATTTGAATCGCGAAGTGGCTTTAATAAGGTCATAGTATAAAACCAGGTTAAACAAATCTGGTTTGCTGAAAGCCAATTTACCTATCAGAAAGATTGTTACAAATCGAACTAAATAATTGATGTATAATGCGGTACTTTAGTGGGGGGGGGTCATAATACATAACAATTATCTTAATAAACTGACTTCATTTACACCAAAAGGGACTGTCACCTTAACAAAAAAAATAGATTTCTTATCTTGAAAATTACTTAAAATTCCAGAAACTGTTCAGACCTATCCAATATAAATGAGCATCATACAGAAATTTACGTCTCACCAATTTTTTTTCCAATGTAAGGTTAATCTAGTTAGATGTATGTTGCCAGGAAGAACATGGACTTGTCTGTGTCAACAGGAGATGGAGCACAATCTATGTTTAAAGTTCATTTACACATTACAAACCGATTAGATCATGAACAGACCAAAAAGTGTTTTCATTGTCATAACTCCTGAATCAGGGGTATGAGGAAATACGTCTGAAAAGGTCTCTTACCAATTTTATTTTTTAAATATCAGTCCTTTATTATTGTAAATTATTCTTTTGGCCTATGTGACCACTAATTTACCAATTATTACTATAGCATACAAATGTTTTTTTATCATCATTGTTATATTCACACCGCAATGGAAAAGGGAGATCAAGCGCAGTATGTAAAATCTAAATTTAACCCACCATTTTGTTTGAAATGCCTGAAAAGTCAGGACTATTGCGGTATCAGCTTCTCTGGTGGTGTAATATCTATTTTGCCGGATCTATTTTGGACTTGTCTTGAATATAAACGGATTACTTTTCGGTAATTTTGTTGCTACTCTTTTTCCATTTATTCAAAATTTTGTAGTGCTTATTTGTAATGTATTTTATTTTCCCTACCAGTTCACTAAATTACAAACCAACATTCATTTTTCAAAGGTATGAGTTTGCGATCTCTAAGGGATGAAAATAATTTGAAAAAAATTGGCATGAGGGACCACCGACTTGGTCTTCCATGGAACACAATGTTACAAATAATCCGTTTCTGACAAACATATTAATTATAGAAGATTTTCGAAATGTTAGATAAATTTTAAAATTTTCTGCAGTTTTGTCCGCAGTGAAGGAAGAACAAAACAAATAGTTTCAAACTTTTTACTCTAGCAGTGGTATAAATCATATGTTGATTGTCAATAAACTAAAGATCTTTTACATAACTTTAAATCTATCTTCTTCGTTTTAATTAACTATCTTTAAACAACTTTTGACTTTTCAACATCATATGCTTCTGTACACCACGATGATTTTAAATTCCGTCTAAAAATCATCAACAAAGCATTTAAATGCAAAATTAATAATTCTTTAAAATGTGCTGCTTTGGTTAGAATTAATATATATCACACTACAGAACAAAAAGATACACTAAACAACATATGATCAGTTTCTCCTTGACAAAATATTTCCCACCTTTGACGGAATAATTTTTAAACAAATAATTGGCATTCCAAAGGGCTCTAATTGTACCCTCTGCTAGCCTTTTTTTTTCTTTAATCATATGAATTTGAGTTCCTTTACATTTTTTTAAGGACGGGAGGGTTAAAGAAGCTAGATTCCAATTTTCACATATCAATATATTGACAATGTTCTCTCCCTTAATTTCTAGAAAAGCTCCTGTTTATTTATCAACAAATGATAAGCGTGACAATTTAGATTTTAGAATTATAAATTTACCTTTCTTGAGGATTAATATACCCTATATATAGTGTTTATATTTCTTGGTTGTTAAGGTATGTCAGAGCTGGTTGCGAGTATTCTGACTTCCTAATCCACCATCATTGACTAAAAGACAGGCTTTGGGACAAGGGTTATATGAAGTACGTTTCCCACCCTGCCTAAGAAGTTTTATTTCCGATATCCAGATCTACGAGAAATATGCTGTTTCTGGCAAACACATTATAAATGGTGTATTTTTCGAATGTCAATGGATTAATTTTCGGAAGATTTTATTTCCGTTGTGGTTTTCTGCTCTAAGAAGTTCGAGACTTAAACTGTTTTATCGGTCCGGTAATTTAATAATCATTTCCCTACACTTGCACCTACTTAATTTTGGTTGTATCTAGTTCGTTTTTTTTTTCACTTTTGTTGTTGTTTATATCTAACTACCGATTATACCGATTTATACCGTTGGCAATTTGTGAGGTAAACCGGAAATGATGAACCTTAATAGAAGCGGTATGAATGGCGCAATATAAAACTTTATATTACTCACCATTCGTATCGGATATGCTTAACGAAGTCGGGGCCTTTTTAATGGTTTTCAACTTTCTGGTGTGAACACTTATGTTGCCATTTGTTATACACACTTTCGTTTTAAATATTTCTGTCGACTACTGCCTAGAGTTTATCAGTTCGGTACTTTTGTGATTACCCTTCATGGACTCCTATTTAAGCGAATAAACTAAAATCAATACCTGATCTTTTATGTATTTCTTCTCTTTCGTATTGGCTATCATTTTCCTGACGTCAATGACTCCTTTGTAGCCATAAAACAAAAGAAGTATCGCAAAACAAATCAACGGAGGAATCCTCTCTGTAACTAATGATGCAATAAGAAATCCATAACTATTCATCTGAAATTTGAAATAAAAACAAAACGACAAGCGAAATGAAAGTTTACATTAGCAATACACAAACCAAACAAACAAATAAAAAAAACATGAAAATAATGCACTTGGTTAATGCACTTTATTTACACAAATGAACTTAGCTAAAACATTAAAACAGGTGTATGAAAATATGAAGCCCATATCACTGGCTGAGTGCTGTTCTCCTCTTGTTGGCTGAAATTGGGGCATTGTCCATCAAAAACGGATACACTTACCCGAAAAGCATATTTACGTATAATTATCTATATAGTCTTCTCTTGGGTATGAACATGGCTGATATAAGGCTTGGCAATAATTGATATAAGAACCTGACAGTGCAACTAAACTTAACATAAAAATGCATTCATGTAGAAAAAGGTTTTGTAGCGCCATTTCAAGAACTGTAGAAAGATAAAGTAAGTATTTAAACTACTTATCCACTTCAGGGTTCCAAAATATCCAGGGGTGAGACTTACTACAGGCAAATATTAAAAATAAAACAAATATCCCAAAGGTAAACTCGTTCTATAAATTTAGAGGTACTTCTTCTCAGTTTGGTTGCGATATTTTTTTTTATAGCTTTTAAAATTTGTCCATTACAAGTTACTGTTTTTTTTTAACAATATCGAAAGAATTAATAATTTAGAACGCACTGCTTACTTACACTTTTCACATCAAAGACGAGGTCAAATATAGATTGAAACGTTCTGAAACAAAAGTCATATCATTTTATTGTAGATATTTTATATGTAAAAAGTCCAACATGACACCACTGAAGCGTGAACAAATGAAATAACAGTGTAACATTAGTCTTAAGATAGGATTTTTTTTCTATTTGAAAAATGTCGGTAAAAACAAAAGAAAATATGGCAATGAACAATTCAGAGGCAGCAATACCCAAGCACGTGCAACAAAAACGTGGAAACGAAAACAGACGATCCACCACATTCATGTACAAAGCATAAGAAAGTACAATAAAATGTTAACTCCCAAAAAAAATGAGAGTGTCACCAAAGGTAAGCATATCCAGTTCTGTAAGCAGCACTTGTTTTATTACGCTCGATTTCTGAAATGAGTTTTTTTTTAGAACACAAGAATACGTATATTACAAATGCAACTTTTTGCGTATATGTAATATGCGTCAAGTACTAAAGTATTCACTGTCGTCAAATGGTTTGTGAATGACTTACTATTAATTATAGTTTACTGTATATTTTCTTTACGGTTATCGTTGTTTTGAAATGATCTCATAAAAAAACTTAGTTCAGCAATAAAGTAACTTCTTGTAGAATCATATAATATAATTAGAGAAAGAAGCTAAATCAACAGTGCAAACAAACGAAAATTCATTGTAAAACAAACGGGCAGTATGCGAAGAAAATCGGAAAGCCCATGTTTTCTTTCGACTATGCCCGACATAAAATAAACAATAAAACAATGCTACCGTACTACCTAAAGAATTAACCTTACAAGTATCCAGTACAGACCAATCCAACTAGTGGTCCAACACATGGTGTCATGTGCCGTATCGATGCAAAAATTGGATAATACTGGAAAGAGGATAGAATCGCAACAAATAACAACATTGGAACTGAAATAACAAAAATAAATACACAGTAACTATGCATTGCCAGAAGGAAACCGCCATCAGAAACCAGAATGGCATTTGAACTAAATGTTTAGGAGACAAGTGGCTCCCCGGAGCCTGAATCGCTCAACTGAATAACAAAATTTCATTTCTTGACTGATTGAACTATGAAAGTTGATATTCCATCAGATAGATCAATCACAGAATATCATAGGTTTTTACCGAAAGAATCTATTTAGTAACGTATGATTTTTTGCCCCTTATTCCCAAACGATTTGGAACATTCACCCCAAAATTTATGAAAAGCTTCCTTTTGTGATTCAAAACCTGAATGCAGATTTAACAACTGAACATTAATTTTATCACATTGACAACGACATGGACTACAGCGATAGTGACCTATATCATTTAACGACCACAAACATTTCGTTATGGATAGATTTCTTCTCTTAGAACAATTAAACCCCATGTTAGAATGTATCTAAACCTCATATTTTAAACAGATGTTTGAAAAAAAAACAACTGTATTACTCTATAGTCTATTTTTATTGATATTAGCTATTTTTATCGACGGATAAAAATCCGCCATTAATTATAGAAGGATACGCCGAGTTCCGATCCAATATGTTACATACATTCAAGGAGAACCTACTTGAAATATTTTGACGACGACAACGATAGGCGCCATATGTTGTCAATAGCATTTAATGGTGTTAAAACCGCAAATGGAAACCAAAATAGCACTTCAATTGCAAAATTCTAAAGAACATCCCGTCTACAGCAAATAAAATGGGATAGGACCAACTACTCAGGGGATAGGCGTTTATTCGAGAGCTTATCATGCAATCTTCGTCTATCAGTAAAAGATGTCTAATGCAGCTGTGCTGCGCGTTGTGTCCATGTACATCGTTTAAAATATCATTAAGCCGTTTCATTCATTATCTTTCTGAATAGTGTATACAATAATTATTTAATATGAATAATCGATATCAAAACGTTACTATTTTTTATATCATAGCAGCAAAAGCAAAAATATATGTGTTTAAAAAAAGTTTGTTTGTAAACATGACAAAGAACGAGAAAACAAATTTAAAATGCGAGTGGAAGGAAAGTTTGATGTCAATTCCACTTCGTATTGATTTTTATTCCATAATTTCGGTTAAAATATGAGATACAGTTTGGGTCAGACAAGTCTGAAATCAGAATTGGTTAATAGCCAGAGTACCAGACGATCAGTGATACAAGTAACAGTCCAAATGAGAAATCTACATACTATAATGTTACTTGAAAATGCGCGGCATAGTACTTCCAATCTTTGAAAAAGCCATTCTGCGCAGAAAATTGATAGTCGCCTGTCTTAAAAAAGAATCAAAATACTTACGTTTGATCCATGGTTTCACATCGGATGAATAATCACTAAATAATTTTTCATCAGTACTATTCAGTAACAAGGAAAATACTGTCAAAGCAACGCTTCCGAATGCAATAGCATACGGTAAAACTAGCCTTTCATCCTTGAGGAAATCAATAGGCCTACAAGCATACATTATTTTCATCTTTTTTTCTAAAATTTCGAATTAAACAATTTAATTAGTTACAACATTTGTTAAAACCAAATCAACAAAACTACAAATAGTTGCGTCATCATAGACACTGTCAACAGAACGACAGTAGAGCACTATATCAAATGAAACATGTGATTAAAAAGACATCAAACAAAGATTATAAGAAAGTTGCGTGTCTAAACACAGTAAACTTTATTCACTTGAGAATTAACCTTTAAAATTGAATCACGATTAATAGTTATTAACGACTTACGATACCAATGTGTTCATCACACCCTTAGGTTGAATTTTAATTTTAAATCCCGCTTATTGTATTTATTCTTTGTCCTAAAAAGTGACTTTCATCTATTCCTGAATATTCATGATAATCTAGGTGGTTTATACAAAATCAAAAGAAGCTTACCCTACCGTTGCACTTAGTTATTTTTGGTAATGTCCAGAGTTTCCTCTACGTTTGTTTCTTTGTACTCGATACTTCTTGTTCTTTGATATGTTTATATATATTTTTTGTATATCTAACCGTTATAATCAGTCATGGTTTCCTTGATGTCTCGACGAATATAATAGAGTTGAAGGGCTTTGTGACAAGGCAAGTTTTTTTTTTTTCATCTGAATTAATCGACATGATTTTATTCAATTCTGATTGAGTGGATTTGGCTTCGAAATTTGTCCTAGCACTGGATTACGAATATACAGAAACAATCATCACTATAAGTTTAGACTAAATAAAAATATTATGTAATTAATTAAAATCAAAACTTACGCCACTATTCTAAATCTTTTCCCGGAGTACAAATACTCAGAAACACTCAAGACTAGAACAGCAATGCACTGAAAATACAACAATGGAAAAGATTAGTTTTTCATACAAACAAACAAAATGGGAAAATTAAGACTTTTAAACTATAGGATTATCTTTCTATTAATCAATGTGTCTTTCATCGCTAAATAATATTCTCCTCCATTACACCATTAAGCCTGAGAATTGTTCGTGAACAAATCGATGATGAATCTCAAGTATTGCAGCTTGATCGTGAATTGAAGATGTTATATGTCAGGAACAACACTCCATAAAAAATCATGGGGTAATGTGATTATTGAGTCATTTGATGGTCAAGAATTTTAATCTTCAATGACAGTGTACGGAGAATGACGGTGATGATTTAGGATATATATATATATATATATTGCCAATACTTGCTGCTATGCCATAACCTCCATAAAAGATGTAAACTATGGAATCATCTGTACTTGTCGAATTCCTAAATAATAAAGAAAATAGCCGTTTTGTATGCACTTCCATATTTTTAGGCGCTTTTTAGCTCACCTGGCCAAATGCCTTGTGAGTTATTCCCATCACTTGGCATCCATTGTCGTCTGTCGTCGTTAACAATTTTTCTAAGCTCTTCTCTCATGACACTACTTGACCGATTGGAACCAAACTTGGTATGAATGTTCTTTAGGTATCTTGCATAGATTTGATGTGGGGATTTTTACACAAGCACAAACAAAGAAAAGATAATAATGTGAAAAAAAGTTCTGTACATGTCATGAAAGCACATGTACATGTAGACTTAGTTTCATCCTGTTCTGAGTGGAACAAATATCTATTACAATATGTATATGTAGGTAACAAAAAAAACAATTTCCTGTTTAAGTTAATATTTCAATTGTTCCAAGCAATATCTGCGTATTAGACTACTGAATCAGGAGTATGCGGAAATCCGAAAGGTCTCTTAATAAATTATGTTTTAGATATCAATCCTTGGTTGAAACATATTCATTATTTTTTTCTAAAATAATGGGGAAACCTGTTGTTGTAAATTATTCTTTGTGCTTATGGGACCTCTGATTTAACGATTAAGACAATGGCATGTACTCGCATATTCACCCCGCAATGGACGAGGGAAGTTTAGTTGTCTGTAAAACCTAGATTTATCCAAACGTTTCGTTCGAAATGCCTGTACCAAGTCATAACCATTAGAGAGCCATACATTCATTTTCCACATTAGTCAACCAAATAAAGAGCAATAACGCAACGTGTAAATTTCACATACAATCTATTTAGCATTATAGTTTTCCCTTTTCTCTTTCATCTATCCCGGACTTGACTTTTTATGAGCAGCTCGGCGAGTGTTTCTAGAAAAGCAGAGGACGCTTACCCTATCGGTGCACCTGGCCCAGGCTCTCCGTTTTTAGTGGTGTCCGATTATTCTCTCAAAATGTACGCATCCGAACAACAAGCTAAGACTGGTTATGTGTTTCCGTAATTGGATCTGGGTATGAAGATTTTCGAGTTTCTTACGTTTATGAATTCCTGCTTGTCTGTTAGTATAAAGATTGCTACTGAATTTACCATGACCAGGAGACGTTATCCACGAGTTTAATTTATGTTAATGATTTATAACCAACGTTTTTTTAACGTTGCGACGATCTTTTTAGCAATGAGAAGAAAAAAATCTATATTCTAAAAGTACAATGGAACGAAATGTTGAGCGGTTTTCACAGTTTTTGTTTGATTTTTCTTTTTGTATATTGTATTGATTATCACAAGTTGTATATAACCTTTGTTTTTGTTACATAAAAAATGCTTTTGATACACTTTATAAATACTTACGTTGACATTGTTGATCAGGTATTACAAATCTTTTCTTCTTCTAGTCTAAAAAAAAGTATTCACCACAGTTTGGTTTAGATTTTGTCAATTTAACTATTACACAATATTAATGCTGCAGACAGGTGTCAAAATGTGCTTAAGTTTCCGTGTTTAATGGGCCTAGGGGGTATAGGCTATATCACATGTTAATGGAAGGATAAATCAATGCAGGTTTTGAATATCGTACTTATCAAAGGAAAAAAAACTGATATTTTACATAAATTAGAGGAGGGGTCAAAGAGCAATCAACCCTAATGCACTTTGATAAGCAAAAGTGAAGACAAGTACAACGTAACATGTAAAGATCACATTATAGAATTTCAAAAAATGTTAAAAAAAAAAGGACTTTTTGCCGACAACGATTAACTATTTAATCACATAACAAAATTGTTCCTAAAATGGTTGCATTTTAGTGCATTTTTCAATGATTAAGAGATAGTTAGTCATAACAATGCCTGAACAATGATGTTTCTGTTGAACTTACATTCTATACGAACTATGTTACAATGGTGTCCTTTTCATACGGTTACTGAAAGTAGAGTCTTTTTGAAAGATAAAAAAAATTAGAAGTTTTTATTGCGTCTGAACTTCTTAGAATTTTACAAGGAATCAGGTTTGTTCTTATTAAATCGTGTTGCATAATCAGTTCAGAGCAGCGGCGGATCCAGAGGGGTAACATGGGGTTGGAACCTCCCTTTTAATTGAAACAAGTGCCATTTTAATGTATAAAAATTGACAAAATATGCTGAATAATATCACAGAACACCCTTCTTTCTGGTGAACCCCGACTGGACCCGATCCTTTTCACAGTGTGGATCCACCACTGCGCGGAGGATATTGCATAACAAGCCTGGCGTACAATGAAACATTATAAGACATAAATATTTTGGCAACAGGCATGGACATATTTGCATATGCTTCCATGAAAAGTTCAAAGTTCAGTTGATGTATTGTCAAATACATTACGGGATTCAGCCTTATAATGAGCCTCCGAGTCGCGTTTTTTGTTTGAGAATCCCTGATTCATGGTTAAATATTTAAAGTTTATTTGAAATCAAAGCATATAAAGACAAATGCAAAAAAAATATGTGAAATTTGTATGTACAAAAATGTATAAAAATAAAGTTTTTCTTCATCTTAACGTAAGGTAGACTCGATACTTTACATGTGTCTCTGTTCATAATAAACAGTCCAAAAATTCACTGAAATGTACCAATTTTGTTCTGCGATTATAGTCAACTATAATCACAGAAAAGAATGATTTAACAAAACTACATTGATTTATCTTTCCATTGACATATCATATAGCAGTATACTCTCCAAGTCCATTAAAGTACGAAAAATCCGTAGCTATCCGCACATTAATATATGAAATAAGCAAGTCTCTTTTATCTAACAAAGTGGCTTTATATCTTATATCTATAATTTGACGAGGAAGTGCGCTGGACATTATTTAAAGGGAATATAAGAGGTTTGCCATAACTAAAATGATCGTATGTTGTTTCCTGTTTTGACCCAATTGGCGCAATTTCCTAAACGACACAGGTGGCTTTATTTCCGTGACGTTTGATTTTAAAAGAAGAAAAGAATACATTTATCAAATTAAAAATCAATACTGTTACACAGACACTTACATTTCCTTTTGTAAGAAAATAAATTAGGTCGAAGTAAACATCAAATATTCCTTTTGGAATATCATCCTCACTTTCATAGACATTAATTGAAAGAAAATTTCCTCAACAAAACAAGGATAAAATCAATGTTGATAAACTCTTATCTGATTTATAACAAATATATGAAAGGTATTGATGAATCGACTGTAAGATACAAAAGTTAATTTCTTTTGGTCGTTAACGTTTGTTTTACAGGAAATTGCAATGTTAATGAATACGACATCATCATCCCTAAATGCTTACGCTTTGTTATATTCATGTCATCATTAGTCTGTGTATATCATTTAACGGAAAGATATGATTTAACAAATTTGCTTCTGCTTGGCAAAGTATTCTGGAATATAAAAATGAACTGCATTTATTTAGTTGGCCTTGTTTTCTCATTTGGTTTCCAATGGCCTATCTGGCATATTTTCCTTCAAGACATAAAATATAAGAGTGGTATTTTCAGTATGTATTTGATGAAAAACTTGAAAATGGTCTTGAACATTTTTTTGCCCGTAGAGCGTTCACTTTTTTATATATGAATTGTCGACATTTTAATTTCGTTATGACACCTTTGTCCTCAGCTTTTCATTTTGAAGCTATTCAAACAATGTTCAAATGTAAATCAGAAAAATCGTCCTCTTAATTTATCTTTTAAAAGTGATGGCAACTTTTATTCACAAATAAAGCTCAAATGTGAAGAAAAACGACGAATATAATAAAAAAAAGAATGAACAAAGAAACTTTAGTAGGAACAATACTTTATAACCATTGCATGAATCACTTTTGGATTGATTGATTGATTGATTGATTGATTGATTGGTTGATTGATTTATTGGGTTTTAATGCCGTTTTGGGGACCAGAGCCATATCACGGCAAAAACATTTATGAAATGAAAATATGAAAAAGAAAATCATAAGTCTCTTCATAAAATAATGAAATTAAAACAAAACACTATTTACATATAAAAAGGTACGTAAAAGGTAAAGCTAAGACATAAAATACACTAAGAAACATTACTTCGATCAAAACATAAAAAAATTTAAAAAATTAAGGAAGGTATCAAACTTAAGATTTTATCGAATAAACCGATGTCCCGTAAGAAATGTTTTTAGATGAAACGGTCTTGAACAAATCAAACATATTGTCGTAGTCAATATAATTTTGTCTGGTGTTTGCAAAATCCACACAATGGCCATGTGTAGATCTAGAATGTTTAATGCGACATCTAGTCGTGACCCCTTGCTCTTTGGGAATGCCCGATTCGGATTGATGAACGTCTAGATCGAGTTTTATGGTAGAATGGAGCTTGTTGTCTTCAACACCGTCCCATCGGTCCTGCCACATCTTCAAAATATATTTCCTTATTCAAGGTTTAAAATCAGTGTATGGTAAACTAACGTCCTTTATTATTTCATTAAATGCCTTCTTGGCAACCCTGTCTACAACTGAATTCCCCTGAATACCAACATTACTGGGTACCCAGAGAAAACCAATGTCTTTATCAAATTCCCTAAGTCGATGAATAAAATATAGAATTTGTAAGATAAGAGTGTTTTTCAGTTTGTGACTCTTAATTGCCAAAAGACAGCTCAAAGAGTCAGAACAAATAATAAACTGTGAAAGATTATACTGAGTTATCAATCTAAGTGCTAACAAGATGTCTCGAGCTTCAGTGTGAATATTGACGCGTTTGATGGCAAACGTTCGGTTGCAGTTCTGTCACCATGGAGAGCAGCACAAGCTACGCTATCGCCATCTTTCTAGCCATCTGTATAAATCGTCGAAACATCCGAATAATAAGCTTTAATTCACAAAAATGTTTGTTGTAAAAATGATGGATTGGTATCGGACTTTTTATATTCACGCAGATCAAATGAAGGAAGGGTGTGGAAGTTCCAATGGAGGGTATTTCGAAGTAGCAACAGACGTCAATGCATTGGTCTCAATACGAATTGCTTCCAGGTGAGTTTTTTTTTTCGAATTCCAAAAGGAGGGATTCTGCTTTCATGTTTTCGATAAATGTCGACATATTGAGGATTAATGACATAGTCATAGGCAGGGCTATCAGGGTGGGCGATAAGTTTACTTACATATTGAAGACGTAATTTTAAACGTCTGCCTCCCAGGGATGGTTCAACAGATCCATAGTCAAGTTTAGACCTAACTAAAGATCTAAAACAATTTAACAAAATTGATGTTTGCTTGTTGGGGTTTAACGTCCGAGCAGCAATATTTCAGCTATATTCAGACGATGAATATGCAAAGGATGATAAAATGAACATGAAATGAAAAAAAAGATGGGACACAAGGATAATAGGGTCGACAAATTTTGATTGCCACTGGAAAAAGGGGGGTGGATAAGGTAGGGCAATTTAGCCTCCTGTGGCGGAGCGCAAAGGTTCCTACTCCTATCGAATACCACAGCAGGGTTCTTTAACGTGCGAGGAACGTGGCATCTTTCCCAACACGGTGCACCACTATGGTTTGCGGTCAGGTTTTCCGTATTATAGCCTGACAACCCCAGAATGTAACACGCCAGGGGTACCCCATTCCACCACCTGGGGCACACATCCCAGTTGCTCTGTGGGCAGAGCGCCTAGCCCCCGGCTAGGTTTCTGAGCACTATTTAGTCGCCTTATACGACAAGCTTAGCGCTGCTGCAGGCCTATTCTTTTAACACCCGGACCTGCACGGGGCTACCAAAATTGAGGTATCAGCTCCACAATCGGTTATGGAAACCATTTTTTTTAATTTCTAGACACCTAGATTTAAATAATTTGATATGGGGAAGAAAAGAAATTTTACTACCAAAAATTTAACCAAGGAAGTTTCCTCAATAAAACAAGGATAAAATCAATGTTGTTATTATATATGGGTAGTACAAAATCGAATCAACGTTTAAAGTATCAGGAGGAATTAATTTCCAAATTCGTATTGTTTCTTTAGCAAGTGAATTCCTAAATGCTAGAAAAAGTTAAAAAGAATTAAACTCACGTACAGACGGCCTTTCACAGTGAGGGTTTACACACACATTCTACGTGTGGAGATAAACTCTTATCTGATTTATCACAAATATATGAAAGGTATTGATAAACCGACTGTAAGGTACAAAAGTTACTTCATTTTGGTCGTTAAAGTTTGTTTTACAGGAAATTGCAATGTAAATGAATACGAAATCATCATCCCTAAATGCTTAAGCGATCGGGCGATAATTTGAAGGATCCGTATGATCCTTTCCTGATTATGGATAGGGACAACCGAAGCCGTTTTTCAAATGGAAGGAACGTTACAAGAAGCCCATACCTCATTCATTAACGCAAGAAGTGTATGTAGAGATTGATCAGAAAGATGTTAAAAAAGTTGATAATGAAATAATCTAGCCCAATAGCCGTAGCATGGGCTTTAACCAGTGACGATTTTAGTTCCTCTATAGAAAATGGAGACTCGTAGGATTCAGAATAATTATCTTAAAGTTCAGTTTTGTATTTTTTTTGAATTTTTATTTATTTATTTATTTATTTGAAAATACGGTTTGTAGTTGTTTGAATGATGCTTTTAGTGATATCTTTTTCGGTGGTTAGAGTGGTATTACCAACTTGAATGTGTTTCACTGAAGAATTCAAATTTGTTTCTTTTACTTTTTCTAATACAATTCCATACTTTATTAAAGGGAGTGTGAGATTTAATATTAGAAACAAATTTTTTCCAGGAGGTTTGTCTGGCTTCCTTTTGCTCGAAATTTGACAAATTTGCTGGTGTAAGAAATTTGTCAAACCGGCGATGGGCCCTTAATAAAATGGGATCTTCCACATTCTTCATCGTTTCTAATCGTAATTTTTTAAGACAATGAGCTTCAAAGGAAGGCCAATTTGCTTTCTCAAGTTTAAAACGAGGTTGGTTTTCTCTGAATGCTCCAAAATAATTGGAAACTGATCACTCCCACACAAGTCGTGATGAACTCGCCATGAAATTTCTGAAAGTACGAGAGGATCACAAATTTTTAAATCAATAGAAAAATACGATCCATTGCCTGAATGAAGGAATGTTGAAGATCCATCATTAAAAATGCACAAATCTTCTTGCTTAAGGAGCTCCTCAACTTTTTTACCTTTATCATTCGTATGATTACTTCCCCATAAAGGAAAATTAGCATTAAAGTCACCCAAAATAATAAATGGTTTAGATAACTGTCTTACTAACCCAACTGGTTTATTTCTGCATAAAATTGAATTTATGGGACAAACGGTTATGGTTGTATCAAGGGATAACCGAATAGCCACTGCTTGTAAATCGGTGGTTAAAGGAACAGAATTATGTATAACTCTGTCTCTAATAAAAATTGTTGATCCACCTGCAGATCGTTCATTTGCCTCAGTAAATTGTATTGTACATTGTACATCCCTTTACCGAATTTTGACCAGTGTCTTATAAATGAGTCTCCTGGAGACATGTTGCAACTGGAAAAATAGACTAAACAAGAGGAGTTCATTCTAACATATTAGCCATTAAACCTCTCCAATTCCATTGAAGTAATTTGGCCATTTTTTATGGATGACGAATGGGGATATTTTCTGTAACTTTGATCCGGAACCACGACTCGATGACCTGCTAGTGCAAGAGCCGCCAGTAAGGTCAATTCGAATAGACTGAGCATGCTGCTCCTTGTATTTTTTTTCATGGCGACAGAATCTGTTTGATCAATCTTTTCAAGGTCGGGACCTATCCAGTTTTCACCTGGACAAAGTCCATGATCTGTTGTTTCTATGTCAGACTCGGAATCCGAGTAGAACACAACAGGCGACACATTCTGTCGCCTAGACCTAATTTTTTTTAAGTCCTCCACATGGAAATTCACTTTTTTGGAGTGGCACATTTTTCTGTTAAGAAGATTTGGAAGACGAAGAAGATGACTGATGGAATGATGGAGAAGATGATTTTGAAGATGTTTCAGAATTTTGAGATGACTGAGTCTGGAAACATTGGTGATATTTTTTAACTCTGGCCTTTTTGATTTCATCTAAACATTTTTGGAAGGTTTTTTATTTTTTCGATACCGCAGTGGGCAGTTTGGCAAGACCATTGATGTTTTCTTTCCAACTCATGATCTCTGCACCTCAACAGTAGAGGACGGAGAAGTACGCTTTGCAACACTAGCATATGATGATTTGCCAGATGTAATTGAACTGTTGGAAAGGGACCACCTCTGGCGACCTTCACTGTATGAAATTTTGTTTTCAGTTTTCATCTTTAAAATATCTTTTTCTTTTTTGTAAAGAGGGCAATCTTTAGATGGTGACATATGAGTTTCATCACAGTTTCTGTTTGATTCGATTCCCTAGTGTCCTTCTTCAGAGCAGCGGAAACAAAAAAGTTTTCTTCTACCTATGTATTACTTCAGTTACTGATTTCTGGGGAAAAAATAGCATGAGAAATGGAATGAATTGCTTTGAAATTGTGCGAAAGATGAGTGGCATATCCCCACAGGAATTACATAGACCATATAACTCTATGTGTAGAATTGAACCTTGTAGCAATATTACCCTGTTCCAAAAGCCTAATAGTAAGAAGTCTATGGCGTAGTTGTTGCAAGTTTTGGCATAACGTATGAATTGTGACATGAAAACTCCATACGCAGATACTGAAGGGATGTTGCCATAGATGAATGGAAAGTTGACAAATCTGAATGAAAAGTCATCACGTTTGTCGTAAAATTTGGTCAATAGCTGTTCGTTACCATTGATCTCTAAGTGTAAGTCAAGATATGAGGCTGACTTCACACACTCGAGATGTATACTCAAGTTCTTTGGGGTGATGTATTAAATCCCCGAAACTAGGATTATTAAAAGATAATACGTCATCTATATAGCACAAACTGAGATTTAAGGATCTAGCTAAACAATAATCTTTCTTTCGGATCAGCTACAAAGTCAGTCTCATAAGCGTGGTGTAAAAGATCAGCAAGTAGAGGAGGCATAATTTTATCCCACTGGAATGCCGACCGTTTGTTGAAAAACGCGTCCACCACATTTGACAAATATGTTGTCGATAAAAAATTCCAGCATTGTGAAAACATCTTCTGTATTAGGAAGATGATTTGGAATATTTTTTACAAAGTATGAGAGATCTCTTCCAAGAACTATATATTTGTATCTAGGTGTACCATCTTTTTTAGGCCACGTGCGGGTCCCGGTGTCAATAAGAAAAGGTCCGCAGCAGAGCTAAGCTTGTTTTAAAAGGACACTAAATAGTGCTCAG
Source organism: Perna viridis (assembly GCA_037379345.1). Lineage (NCBI taxonomy): Eukaryota > Metazoa > Mollusca > Bivalvia > Mytilida > Mytilidae > Perna > Perna viridis. The sequence continues at coordinate 9,610,687 of CM074521.1, read as the reverse complement.
AACCATGGCCGGGGGCTAGGGCGCTATGCCCAAAGAGCTACCGGGGTGTGTGCCCCAAGTGGTTGAATGGGGTAACTCTGGCATGTTACGTGCTATTGTCGTCAGGCCATGATGCGGAAAACCTGACTGCAAACCACAGTGGTGCAACGTGTTGGGACAGATGTCACGTTCCTCACAAGTTAAAGAACCCTTATGAGATATTCTCCCGGATAGGAACCAAACGCAACAAGAGACCCGACCCTACCCACCCCTTCCTTTTTCCAGTGGCAATCAACATTTGTCGACCCTATTATTCATGTGTCCCATCCCATGTTCATTTCATCATCATTTCATGTTCATCGCCTTAGATAGCTAAAACATTGCTGGTTGGGCGTAAAAAACTAACAATCAATCAACCGTCTTTGTTGGAGAAACAACGATGTGTAATGTGTAATATATTTAAGACAGAGAGCTTGGGGAATAGAAGTATACAGTGTTAAAATTATAGGTTTTAATGCCATTATATCCTGCAAATAATCCTGAAATTAGGGTTTCTAGAAGATCTTGTTTTGGAAGGACTGGAGACCCTCTTTGACAGCGCTGAGTATATGAAGGTAAAAGTTTTGAAAGAGATTTGGTGGATCATTTTGCAGATCCAGCAATGTAACGTTGTTTGTATGGATTCTTGAAGAGTTTAGTAATTAAGTGAATAGACAGTAAATCACAATCATCATCTCTGGTAGAGAGACCAAAAGAGGATAGCACAGATTTCTGGTTTTCGACTATTTCTTCTTTGGAGGGTGTTGTGGCAGTATATGTCTTATCAGTGTTATTATTTCCTACGTCTACCTCTGATAATAAAAATAAGATGGAATACATATTGCAGACAAAAAATCTTGTTTTGAGCTTTGTCTGCTGGTACGCCTGAAAACTCATAGACCTACTTAAAAATTTTCATTCGTTTCAAAATTATAGACCTCACGGCCTTTACCGTCTCTGACAGCAATGTCTACTTGCCCTCGTTTTATCCATTTTCTTGGGTAGTCCTCCACGGCATCCGTAAGAACTTATAATTATAGTTCCAATTTACGGAGCGTGTTTCACGGTACTTCGGACCTTTACAAAAGACCTTTCGCTGATATTAGTTTTCGTTGATGCTTAAATCTCCCGTACCGACGTGACTTGAAGGACCATATTTGAATAGAGAGTATTTGCAAGAACAGGTGGTTTAGCTTTGAAGGCCTCAATCTCGAGATGCTGCAATAGCCTTTTATAATTGAACATTGTGGGTGCAATAGGTGAAGTATAGCAATATGAGATAATCGGTATTGATTAGTCAATGAAAAACGGAGGAATTTTGTTGATAACATGTTTGTGGTGGAGGATGTCAGCCAAATTAATTGTATCTATACCTTTGTTGACGAACGGTAGTGGAATAAATGATCGTTTTTCTTCAGATTTTCCCTTTATCACAAAATGGTTTAAAGACTGTGGAAACCAATATCCAAAATGATGTCTGTATAATAATGTGGTAGGTTAAGAAACAGGAGTGTCAAGACTTGTTATGTAAATGAAGTGTAATAAAGTGAGACGTATAGAATAGATTTTAGTTTGAATGTGATGAAATCTAAGAGGTTTTTGTATGAAAAGAAGAAGACCATATATGGAGACATAGTGGAGATGGCCATGAATCCTTTTTCGTCCTGGATTTTTGTCAAATAAATTCATCACATATATGTTATTTTTCTATTGGCTTGAAAGGTTTCTTATACTTTTGATGTTGTCATTGCACCTGTAAGGTATTGCAGTACTTAGTCTGCGTATCCAGTATTCCTCTCTTTCTATTCCATGAGATAGCTTTTACTTAGGACGGTGCTGTTCGTTTGGTGGATATTTTTTCCGAGAAAACGAACTTTCATAGTGAGGATTAAATGATCTTGTTGATAAAAATGTTAATAAAATGGTATTAATTCCCGAACGATTCTAATCAATGTACATTGTATTAATTTTGTCGATATGCTTCGTGACTTCTTGTGTGAAATGTTTTGTTCGTACGGGTTCTATTGGAGAAAGAGTCAGTTATTACAATGTTGCATCTTTTGCAATTTTTTTACAATTTGATATGTGGTTTGTCATCGTTGAAGTCAAATACATCATCTCAAGTGATGGTTGATATCTTTGAAATAGTTGCAATTTCTGTACTGGAATAGATGGTCTGCAGACTGAACGTGCGATTGGGTACTTTTTGTTGGAATTGTCGGGGCACTATCCATACAAGATGAGAGCAGATGGGGACACCACAGTCTTATAAGACATCAGTGTGTCCGGTCTGCTGTCAGGTTCGGTTCCGTTTATAGTGGGCGAGTCCGAGTCATTTTTTTTTTATTCATTCCTTTTGTTAAAACCATTAATTATATTACTGTGCTGATTGACACCCTTGGGGACAAAATCCACAAGCGGAGGTATCGACGCAGTGGCGTGAAAAGTTACGCAAGGAAACCAAGATTCTAGCGGAAATCAAAATAATGTAATCCAGGGACAAAGACCGGACATGGAAGACTGGGATAGATTTATGATTTATAAAAGAAAATGATGTCCGAATCTGAATTGGTCACAATATTTCCCAATACTACTAATGAAGTACAGATTACTATATTGGTTGACCACTGATTTTGTTTGCTTTTTGATGTGGATCAGTAGCTTAAGCGATGTGAATGGTGACGTATGGCATATTTATTTCACAATGTTGATACCTGATGTGCTTTATCATGGTAAGTTATATACCTTCTTCAATAGTACAAATGTATTATAAGATATGAGTATGTTCAGTTTTCTCATTTGTTCTTCTGTAAAACAATTTAATCCTGGGTAGTGTTAACAAACATAACAAATCAAAGTGTACATTGCATGACATGTCCTTGCTGGCAATCCTAAAGATGATAAACAGTATCAGTTATCTGGTTACTATCAATGTGCTATGTAAATTGTGTAATATAGTACTTTATAGTAGCTCATTTGCAGACAAGAATAACATCAGCAGTGTATAATGTATTTTGTTAGAAAATGCAACTAGTAGACCTGATGCCCGATTCATTACTTTTTCTTCAGTAAGATTGCAGATGATACTGTTTGCTTAAATTTTATTATCCATTACGGTAGGATAAGTAAATAACGTTATTTCCGGTTATGAGATTAGGTATTATATATAGATACCTTAAGGTGGTAGACCTAGGGTAAAGGACACAACTCATGAAATCAGTGATATGTTTGTGTCATATTCAATTTCATCAAAGCCTTTCAAGCTTTCCTTTAGAAACATAATAGAATCAGTCCTAGTTATTTTGGTGCTTACATGAGATTGATGAAAAATGCTGAATACATTCGTTCCAATGATTTTAAAGTTGTGTCCCCTACCCTAGGTCTACCTCAGTAATTAAACTGTGGTTTTTATTGAATCTAGATTCGTAACATTTGGTCTCGTGACCAGGAAGATCGGAAAGCTAAAGACAAAGAGAACGGGACATTTAAAAGTACTGACAAATTTACTACGGAAAACGAAGGGGACACGAATGAGCTGATTCAGCAGTATAGTTTTAAGGGACTTCTAGATTTAATTCAGAGGAAAGACAGAATCATATCGGAACTCAACGACAATATTATTGATGTGATCAATAAAGAGGAAATAAAGACGGAGATCAAAGATCGAAGATGCATATAATTATTCGCATGACATTGCAATGGTGTTGACAAAATTTAATTCAGGATTCGGAGACAGTTACAGTCGCAAGTAGATCACGACTTGATCCACCATTTACAGAGTTTCAAAATGTACATGATTTGTCACTCGCAGTCTCAAGTAATTCAGTGCCTAATGAATTTCAAAATCCAAATAAGCAACATCTTAGACATAGACAGACCCGGCATAATTCAATACCACAAATGTCTACGGCCGCATTCACAAACACAAGTTTGTACCATGAACGTCTCATACTAAGTTTACCGACGGTGGAGTGGCAACCCTTCTAGGATTCATTTAGTTCCGAGGTACATGACAACTTATCTTTAAAGAAGTACAAATCACTAATACAAATTATGGACAAGCTTTACATGTTCTTAATTTAAAATTCAGCAATAATCGTTAATGCTTATATGCAAAGTCTTATCAATCCTCAAATATTGCAGAGTTTAAGGAACTTTTTGATAGTACGGAAAATTACATTCATTGATTCCTGGATTGGAGAACAAAGATAAAACCCACGAATCGTTCTGGTACCTGTAATTTGACAAGATTGCCTACCCGGAATCGTAAGGGAAAAACTTGGTTTGAGTCAAACGTAGTGACAGTATAATCAAGGGAACCAATGTTATAGCGGTGACTGTTGGATTTTATCCAGATTAAGAGGCACCGTTATGCACGAGATAACGATTAAAGAAACAGGCCAGTGCGTTTATATTAAGAAGAGCGAGTCGAAATTTACTCCCAAAGCAGCATTTATCGTTAGCAAAAAAAAAAAAACGACACCACACATGTATATGTACAAAATACGAGAAACAAAACAAGACTAACGCATTGAGAGATAAACGTGATTTTGAACCAACAAACAGTTAACCAGTTCCTTTCCAGCATGCATTCTTTCACATCATCAATGGGGTCACATGTACATTTTCTCTGCAAATGGACATATATTTGATAACCTAGCGAGACACTATCATTGATAGATATGTCACTTTCCATAAGTTCAATGACGCTCCAGACCTAGGTGTTAATAGACTCTGGGAACTTTTAATTTTAATAGCAGTTTTTACAGATTCCGGAATCATAGCAGTTCTCCAAGGATGGCAGGGATATTTTCATTATAGCCTATAACGCAAACAATACATCCCAAACTGACACAATTGACCGCATAAATTGAAAAAGGTTAATGATTGCTTTTCCTACCTTAGCTATATAGATGACGTATTATCTTTAAACAATCCTAATTTCGGGGTTTTGATACAGGCTAAAAACCACTAATTCCACTTTCCATAGGCTTCTATGCTAATTTCACAATATTCAATGGCTTCTCTGGACTTTACCTTAACTTTAACCTGCAGAGGACTATATATCAGCATGATTCTACATATGTCAGCTCACAATCCTCAGAATGGCATGTGGGGTTAGCAGACTTGCAGTGCAGTACTGGTCACCGGAAGTGAAGGGTCTATAAATAGCATGGGAAATCCCATTGTTTTCACAAGATAGGGGTATATTTAAAAATCATTATGGAGATTAGGCTTCACATCACAAGAAGCAAAATGCACCTATAAAATGTACAGAAATGTTTTTCCTTTCAGAAACTGTTTACATTTTTTAAATAAGATGAGAACTTTTTTCACAGCACTATGAGGAACAGGGGTAATTTCTGCGTAGGACTATTTTTGCGTACGTTCCAAATGCTCATTGGTTGAATTGGTGGTCTGTAACCTACATCGCATCTACCCAAAAGAACTTGTGATGAAGGATACTACAGACACTGTGAAGTCAGCCTCATATCTTGACCTACACTTAGAAATCGATGGTAAAGAAAAACTATTGACCAAACTTTACGACAAACGTGATGACTTTTCATTCAGAATTGTCAACTTTCCTTTCATCTGTGGCAACATCCCTTCGGCTCCTGCGTATGGAGTGTTCATATCACAACTCATACGTTATGCCAGAGCTTGCCGAAACTACGCAGACATTTTGCATCGCGCTAGAACTCTAACAAACAAGCTTCAGGGTTATGTTGCTACAAGATTGAAGTCATCACTACAGAAGTTCTATGGTCGTCATCATGAACTCGTAGATTGTTATGGTGTATCCATCTGCACCACGAAAACTGATTTATTCAACGGGTCATAGTTTTCCTTTCCTCGTTTATCTACCCCGGACTTGACTTTTTATGAGCAACTCGGCGGGTGTTTCTAAAAAAGCAGAGGACGCTTACCCTATCGGTGCACCTGGTCCATGGTCCCAGTCAGAGTTGCTCATTTGCTTTTGTTACTTTGTATGTATGATTTTAGTTACTGTATGTTTTTGTTGTGTATGTCTGTTTTCCATGTTTGGTCTTTGTCCCTGGATTACATTCTTTTGATTACCGCTATAACCTTGGTTCCCTTGATTACTCTTAGAAAAGCTATGCTTTGATTATGATAAAAAAAATTTTTCTTCGTGTCGGGTTAGATGTAAAAGAGCCAGTGGAACTGCAGAGAAAAACACATTATCAAACTTTTCCCGAACTTTAGAAAGCGTGCCTATTCCATGAATTGTGTGTCAATCTTACATGGCTTAAATTGAGAATGAAAAAAACATGTTTTGTCGAAGTTACAAATCAATACTTTGATGATTTACAAACTTCGAAAATGTATTACGAATTGAGAAGTTGCAAATGAGGAATCTCAAAGTTAGAAAAGTTGTATTTTAAAGTTGAAAAAAAAACCAAATGGAAAGTTACACACTTACATGTTACTAATTGACAATTTACGATCTTCAAATTGACGATTCACAAATTAGTACAACTCTTAAGAATTTTGACCCCGTTGGCACTCCATATTTCCAGATAATCTATTTCGGTTAATGACAAGTGTTTTCCGGATAATCTATTTTTAAAGAATAAAAGTTGAATCATGGCTGTAGGTCCCAATTCTACGCAGGTAAGGTCTACTATGCTCATAATCAAACACTCGAATAATACTCATTTAAGAAAATGATTTACCGGAGTAATAACTGTGAGAAGCCACGCGTGCCGCTTTTGCCTCAAAACCCTTGTGCTCCTACCCGACTGTCGAATAATATTAAAACATCGCAAGAAAAAAACACATTAGATTAGTATTATGTTTGTATAATAATGATAAAGTACTAAAACATTCTTTAATAAGAAGTGCTTTATAATAGTAGGGATTAACTTTGTCACTTTTCCGTTTTGGGATATTAGGGACCAATAACCGGTTATCATAAAATTACGTAAAATATATTTAAAGAACTTCACAATTTCATTATTTATAGATTTAAATATTTTTAAATTTATTTTCGTATATATTGATAAATCGATCAGTGTTCTCAACAATGTAAATATTGTGCTTGGTTACAGCAATGCCATATATTTTTTATGTAGTTTTATGCAGCTACCGTGTTACACACCTTCGAGGTTGACACACTTTTTAAACGTATTTTTTGAATTTATGACTTCATAACCCTGCTCATAAACTTGAAGCAAAATTGTAATAAATTTTAAATAATCATGTATTGTGTGAATGTGTAGTTTTGCTAGTGGCGAAAGCGCTTATCCCGTTGTAAATAGTTAATCTTATCGGAAATAATGGAAGAACAAATTGGTATCAGCGAATTACGATTAGCGTCTATAGAATTAAAAATACTTTTAAATACCTCATGAATTCCAAGGTTCACCGCTATTGACGCTTTGATTTGATGGGTCATACAAGGGTTCCAAATCCCCGACTTGTTTATCTGCTAATAGTTCGATGAAAATGTATTTAAACAATGGAAATAGATATTTAAAATGGAATTTCAATTGGAACCATTACAATCATCTAATTGTAAAATCTAGCAGTCTCTGAGGACTTAATTTTCAAATATTTTTGATAACATACAACGCTTAAGGTGAGGTAAAAATGGGTAAATGCTCTGTCTAAAGTCTCATTGTAATGACGTAATTGACCCTTAAAAGTTGGTGATCATGCTGAATACACACTTTCATTGAATTCTGTATAGTAGTTTCTAAGGAGAAGATTTTTGAAAATATTAACATCAAAAACAGCAAATAAGTCCAATTGGTCAAAGTAAAACATGTCCATTATTTCATTTATATGCCAAGGTTGCGTTGTGATTTTTCTGTGTATTTGTCTAAGCTGTAAACTATTATTTAGCAATTAATATTTATTATAATATAAAATCTTGAATTATAATAAAAAATGTTGCATTTGAAAAAAAAAGATTGCATATTAATGAAAACATCTTGCGTATTGATAAGAAGATATTTAATAAAAATGACAAGTGATTGATTATGCAACACATCAGTTGCCTTTTTTTTAATGCTAACTGACAACGGTGTGTGTTGGTATTTTAAAATCATAGCACACGATTACAAATATTAGTTTTTTTTCATATGGATGTCAATTAATCATCCAAATAGCGGAGGGACCAGTTTCGACATTTAACACGTACACATTGATCTATGCTGTAGCCCTGACACGGCTAGGGCAGTCAATCCTGCAGTTACCCGGTAAACTAACAAACTAGCATGACATAGAAATTCTTAAGATATTTAAAAACAAATGGTTCTAGACTTATTAAAAAACGACTTTTATAACCTTGAGGATATCGAAAAAAAAATGTTGCACCATAAAAACATTAAAAGTTAAAAATTGGCTCTATATACTTATACGAAGCCCTATTAATCAGTCATTAAACACATCATCTTTTTCACCCATATTTTCTTTCAAGTGATATTAAAAGAAACTAATATGATACTGTAACAACTTTAGACTATAATGATAGGACAAAATGGTATTCTTTGTTTGTTATTTGTCGAAACTTTTGCTATCCGTTCTGGTGTAAATGCGTTCACATTGGCGAATTTGCAACCGTGTGTAAATTTACATATATGTTAATAAATTTGCATATGGGCAATTGTGGTTATGAAAAACAAACATGCTTTTTACTGAAGCCCGGTCCGGTCTCGTAACCGTTCTTGCACATGTGTAAATTTGAACACGAGCTGAAGCCCCGTTCTCGTTGTATATATGTAAATTTCACGGTTGCAAATACATCAATATAAAAGCATTTGCTTACGTGTGAATGAATATCAGACTTATTAAGTACATGTACATGTAAAATAATCTGTTTTTGGTCGTGGAGATGGACATTGTGAACACACATTCGTTGAATGAAATATTCAAATTCAAAACAATGTATTATGGCACTTTTTTTTTAAAGTTGCATAAGTGGTAAATGCCTCACACTTTGCAAGTTGCAATAGTGATTGAACGTATTTCTTGGGACAACGGGACGAGTTTACCTAGTTAATTTGATGTCGATAGCAACTGATAATACCAGGATCAATTTCAGATAACTACTAAAAGTATTGTAATATTGGAAGCTGCTACTCTTTTGTTTCTGTATTGCACTAGATTACTAGTACTAATTGCTACAAGCATAGCAAACCGGGAGGCTTGCTGACATCGGATATGCTTTTATCATGTCGGGACCATTAAACTGGCTTCCAACTTTTCTGGTTTGGCCTTAATATAGCCATTTGTTTCATGGACTTTCCTTCTTTTAACTTTCCCTGTTGACTGTTGCTTATAATTTATATGTTCGGTAATTTGGTAATTACATTTGGTTAATTACATTGTATTCCTTGAAAGATTCAAATTGAACCCATATTGTAATCTAAATAATTCATTGAGACTCTAGTTAGTAAGTGGTTTACTAAGGTTACGTCTATTAATTGACCCCCGGCCATAGCGAGACGTAAAAATAGCAAAAATTGTTAACATGTTAGCAAATGGTTAACCAAATGTTCAACCAGATTATCCGTGAAATATTTTTCAAATACTGCGTATGGAATATACAGTTTTAGTTTTTTTATTTTTCAGACTGTTGATAATCAACCGAAAAAAGTTATGCTGTTTGTGGAAGGTGATGTAAAAAGAGAATCTGTGGATGAATCAAACACAGTTGCTGGAATATGTAAATGGTGTAAGGTATGCTCAACGTACACTACGATTTGACAATCTTGTTAAAGTTATCTAAAAGGCAATCGTATTACTAGTTTAGTGTTAAAAACTAAAGTAGGTATATTCACAACAAAGAAGAATCAGCTTAACAACACGTACTACGTGTTGAGAAAATTTTGTTCAGTCGGAGCGATAAACTTAGTTTCCATTTTTATTTTCTTCAGAATCTGACAGTGTCTGATTCGTATCGATTAAGTTTGTTGTCGCGCATGAACGGAAGTGGTGCAGTGAAAAATAAGCGTGTATGCTTTGTTCTGTTAGAAATTAAAATTATCTTTTTAGTTCATTTGGCTTAAATGACCATGTAAGCTTTTGTCATTACTTTCCATCCATCGTCGTCGTTCATCTTCCGTCTTTAACTTTTCTTTAAAAAGTCTTCTTCTATGAAACCACTCTGTGAATTTCTACCAAACTTGGTTGCGAGCATCTTTAGGATATCTACTTTAAAATTATATTAATTATATAGATCAAGCAAAAAGCATAACTGTCGTTGATTTTTAGCTCACCTGTGAGCTATTGCCATCACATGCTGTTATTATTTTCAAAAAATAATCTCCTCAGAAACTACCGTACAGAATTGAATGAAAGTTGGTATTTTTGTTTAAAAGGTATCCTAAACAATTTGTCTGTTTGGATTTTTGATTTGTTAAAAACAAACATTGCTGCTGTTACTAAAAATAGAACATGGGGGTCAGAGAATATGTTTTTGTATATATATCTCCAAAACGGTTAGGTTAAGCCAATAAATTTCTGTTGCTGAAACGATCCTAATTATAAGGCTTATAAAAGTCTCCCAGGTATAAACGTTGTCAGACGACTCCATGTGATGTGAAAAATGACTTGTCTTTATATATAGTTTTCAGCCAATATCTTGAAAACTTTGATAGATAGAATGAAACTTTCAATTGCTGAAAAGATCCTTATTATAAGGCCTACAAAAGTCTCAAGGGATCAATATTGTTAAATGACTCCATGTAAGAGTTATTGCTCTTGAAAGGCAATTTTTATCCACAATCATGAAAACTATAATAAAGAGAATGAAACTTTCAATTGATGAAATGATCTTCATAGTCCAAAGTCTTTATGAAGTCAAAATTGTCGGACAACTCCTTGTTAGAGTTATTGACCTTAAAAGACAAAAAATTAACCAGGTTAGCAATGCAGGCTCCTGGGAGCCTCTTGTGTTAGACCACAAGGGTCAAATCAACAATTTCTACCTATATCTCAAAAATCTATAAAAGATGAAAAAATACCTTTCAGTTGATGAAATGATCTATGATAAGGCCTACAAAAGTCTCCATCAGGTCAAAATTGTCTGACGACTCCTTGTGCCCCAGGAAAGGCGAAATATCACGGTTTTTTTGCAGTTTTCAGGAAAAGATTAATCTGCATTTTCTACAATTAATAGATTTTAACAGAACAGCCAGGATTTCTCAGTTCAGATGAGACCAAAGTTATATGTTGGCTGTATCAAAGAAAATGTAACTTTTTTTCAAGTAACAGCCATATTTAAGTTGAATACAAAACTTGGTATTCTCATGTTTTATGTCTGACATCAAAGTATATGCTCAGTAAGCTTAGAAAATGTACTCAGCAGCATCTTTCTTATACATGTACATGTATGTACAATTTCTTGTGTATGTACATGTAAATGTATTTTTATTTTACATACAATGTACCTTACAAATGACCTAAACGGATGTAATCATTACTGGAAAGTAGAACTGTATGAACAAAAAGAAAATCGCCAACATTTGTCCAAAATTCTGTAAACTTTTAAACTGAGTCGATACAAATGACATGTAAATGATGGTGTACAGCAATTTAAAAAAAACAGAACTTCTTTCGAAGACAGTAAGAGGTAAATAGAGATAGATTGGGTTCAAGTGTTTCCATGAGTAGTTTCACGTTCCAGTCTATGGTTGTGCAAACCTATATCTTGAAGTCGGTACAGTCAAGTAGTTTCTTTGCCTGTTAAGTGGTCTGTTTTGAACAGATGTTCATTCTGTAGTATTTCCATGTAAAATAAGTCCTCGATTGATAATTTTAAGGTACAAAACATATTCACAGAAATACACAGATAATGATTCAACAAACACTGCTTTGGCATAAGTTATGCATCTCCAGCTTAATTGCTTTTCAAGGCAAAATATTTATCAAGAAGTTGGATTTCGCCGGAAATGGCCTAATGGGACATAATTTTGGATAGCTTGGTCATTTTGTCCCATTAAAATGTTTGTGTGTGAGTGTGTTGTTTTTTTTTTCAAATTGTTTACCCTGTTTAAAGAGTCTGGTTTGTATTGGTTCGATTTATTTAATTAATCGTATTACAATGCAATAAAAACTCGAATTCATATAAAAGGATAACTTGCGGAAAATGAATTATCCACGTGCTTTGGCGAATTTGGAAGATTTTAAAATTTGGGCCGACTCATCCATCAAAGCATGGCCTTGACCTTGCACGAGAGCGTCATTGCAGTTTCCACTCAGATAAGTATTCCTATTTTATTTTTCATTGAATGTATTATAAACAAATGCTTTTATATGTTAGTTATTTTAATGTTTGTTTTCGTACGCATAAAATGACAACAACATAGCATGAGGAACGTGAACGCAGCATTGGCCCCCAAGGCTGTTGAGAGAAGATCTTGCTATAAACTGTACATGTTTTCACTTCTTTATGAAAGAAGAACTTATCATAGTTGAGACTATATCTCGCAGGTTATGCTATAATTTCGTACAGAAGCGTGCAAAACTGTTATTACTATGATGTACATGTATGTAACATTGATGCTTTTTTAATTCCGTAGATATTTTTTGTACGGAAAGTGAGACTCTGTGGCTCCTGCTTTCATTGATTAGATACTTATACTCATTACTGTCAAATCTCTATGAGCAATCATACATGTATGTAATGGATTGCTCATAATATACATGTACATGTATATGGATTATTGGTTAAATTGTCAAAAAGTTTGTTTGTGGGACAGGCCGATGGTAATCAATATAAATGTGTATGTATGAAGGGTTTTGATTAATGAAAGGCTCAAAATATTTACATGTACACATGTACACGAGCATGTACATTTTGTATGTTTACTGTGTTCTACTGAAGTGTTGGTGTACATGTACAAAGAAACACACATATTATAAGGTATGCCTTAAAAGTTTATATGTATAGCAATGAGCTTGTTCTTGTATGCATGGCCATTGTACATAAGAAATCTTGTGTTCATGATACTTGTGATGTGGTACTTTATCTCTCTGTAGGAGGAAAATTAAATAAAGCAGACTTAAACAGAACATCAACAGAATCTTAATGTTCATCTGTAATGACAATAAGTGGATATCAATGGAAATATTTTTTTGTGGATAAAGGCAAAAGGTGGTATAGCTTCTATCATAAATTTCTGACTATTATATAATGCTGTATCACAAGATTCCAGTACTCACCCTCACTGCACACCTGAAATGGTGTCTTAGTTTTGAGAGATAAAGTAGATATACGTGTGCATCAACATTTGAATTTTAAAACAGAGCTGTACCATGAGTACTGTAACAAAATAGCAATAATACTAATTTAAAATTATTAGTCCCCTACCGGCTTTAGCCAAAGGGGTCTTAAAATTTGCACTCCGGCAGTCTCTCTCTCTGTCTGTCAGTCTGGAAAAAAAATTGAAGTTTTCCACACTTTTTTTCTAAATGCTTGCAAATATTGAGCTGATTTTTGGTATGTGAGTCTACCTTGATGAGTTACAGGTAAAGTTCATAATTTGTTCCTGATGATTTTTCCAAACGTTCAAAATCCTTGTCATTTCCTCAGTTTATCATTTATACTTGATGATCCAAGGTGGTATTTTGGTCAGTGATATAAACAGCCTGTAGGGGACTATGTATTGTTTTGCTATACTCTCAGAATGCTTGTTGGCATACACATGTTTGCCTGAATATGTATACATGAACTTGTAGTATGCTATTAGTGTAGAATTAACTTAAATTTTAATTAGGGCTCCGGCACTAAAAATGGTAGTCACCCTAAAGTGATCACTGTTTGTCCGTCCATTCATTAGAAATTGTGTCTGGGCAGTAACTTTTTTGTCTTTCGATGTTGGCTTTTGATATTTTGCATGTGGGTAGATGACCTAAAGATGATGTGTTGCATTCCATGGATACTGGTTTATGGTAAAATTCGTTTTTTCGTTGACAAACTCTTGTCAAAGCTGTAACTTTTGTCTTTTGATTTGGGCTTTTGATATCTGGCATGTAGATTGATCACCTAAATCAAATTCATGCATGTATACATGTATATGGCTTAATTCCCTTGGCGGGCTCACAAAGATGGATTCCATCTCAATGACTTCTAGTTCTAAATACAATGAAATATATATAAATGTGCATTTAGAAATACACATAATTTTATGAAATATGATGTGAGAATAAATAGAAACATTTTGGGACCTTGAAATTATTACGTAGATATCTCAAGGTTTTCATTTTGTCGTTTCTGTCTGTCAATCAGTTTTGTGACTAAGTACAAAATTTCAAGGATATTTAACTTCATACATGTGAATTCATGTGTCAAAAATGCTTTGTTAATCCATCAATCTAAGCGTGTGTCAAACATGTCGGTTACATCTATGTTTCACAATGCTGAGGTTGTAAATGTACATGTATATGTATCATGATGGGCTTTTAAAAAAAAAATTATTACTTATCTGATTGATTATTCATATACATGTACATATATGGTTATTTTTGTTGTTGAAAAACTCTAATTTATCATTGATGAGTAACGCATAATGTTTTCCAGTTATTGCACAAAAACTAAACAAAACACTTCCATATATTATAATGAAACTATGGGAAAGTTTGTATAGCTTACATGTAAGTGGCTAAGGTCCCTTTAATTTTTTTGATAAATTTATAACTTGCTTGCAATGATATTTGGTTAACGTACAAAATGTAGTAAACATGGTGTCAAGAGTTGAATGATAATTAAAAAAAATTGTATAGCCATGAGTTAACTTCAATTTATGTTTTTTTCAGCAAATGTACAATTTATACCGGTGGAATAACAGGGCATAGGTGGCCCCTGCCAAAATGTTTTCCGGAGGTTCTAAAACACTTTGAAGGAATTTCAAACATTTTACAGTGCCTTAGATACATGCAGAATTCATCAATATATGCTCGTTTTCAGCAATCCATGATCCCATCACTTACTTACGTGTAGTTAATATGGCATGATTTGATAGGTGAGTGATTCAGGCTCTGAGAGCCTCTTTTTATTGATTCCTTTTCAAAATTTGGTGAATGACAGTAGTAGCTAATTTAATAGCTTGGTGGGATTGATTTAAACCTATATTAGTCATGGGGAGATAATGTTTCTGAAAGGGAACTAAATGGAAAATTCAGTTGATTTTAAAGTGTTGACTGGTCCGCGCCTTTGTGATTTTATTTTTTTTTCCTTCAAATTTTGGTGAATGGTTATTAATAGCTATAAAGACATGAACATACACTTACCCATTGTGAAGGGGACGAGTTTTTAGATATAATGGATAGGGATTGAAATATTCTGAAGTTCAGATGTTAGGGTGTATGGTGTAGTGATATAGTGAACATACATACTTATTAAAGTATGGTCCTTGAATTTATATTCAATTATTTGTGGAATGAAGGCTTTCAGGTGACTCTATATTTCTAATTTAATCCTTTATATTATACAATCCCTGAAACCTCAATATTTTTGCCTGAAAATGCCTTTTCCCCTTTTTTAACCATAACAATTCCATTATATTTCTTGAAAATTCATTTATTTTCTTGCTTGTTTATCTCCCCCCAACCCCTTCTCCAAAAAAATCGTTGTTCAGATTTGATGTAAAAGAGTGAAAAAAAGCTCTACAGTTCCTCTTTAAATACATGAATAAATGTACATGAAATTTCCTTAAAATAGCCTATTTATATGAAACTGTGCCTTTTAAAATGTCCCGTGTCTTGGTTAAAACAAATTGAAAGACCTGTAAATAGGTTGAAATTGCCTTTATGATCTCCATCAATGTATATATATATATAAATATAACGTCTCAGAATGTGACGACTCTATTCGCTACACTGCTCCATCGGATCAAATTGATACAGGAAAGATAACGCAAACTTATAGAAGAGTCTGAAAAATTCCCAACGATGTTATAACTCAAATTTGCGTTTGCGATTGCAATTTTTTGTCGTTCCCTCTGCGGGACTCGAACTCGTACCGCTGTGACACTATGGCAACACCGCCTGCACAAAGTCACTCGGCTAGCTAGGCTTGCTATATATATATATATGTAAAATCTTTCAGAAATTAACAGCACGGTGGCTCTATAATGTAGAAATAAAGTGATTATTTTTAATAAAATTTCTTAAGTATCGGAATATCAACCATTAAATAATTTGCTCCAAAACATGTACATTTTGTACATGTACTTTTGTACACATACTGCTGAAGCAGTTCATCAGATCTAATGAAATATGGTATTAAAGCAGTAAGGGTGTGATATGTACCAAGTGGTTCAACGTCCGTCTTTTTTAGGTATTTACTGAAACTAAATTTATTTTATTTGTAGTTAATCTGTCTACTGTCATTGAAGATTTGGGGAATACATGAACTTAACTTTTCTATTTTTTTTTCAGGTTTGGAATTGAAAAGGGAATTTCGATATACATGCAGGGTGGATTCATGAGAAAAGGAAAGAGAGAGAGACAAATTATTCAGCTTTTACTACAACAGACACATTCTGTAGCAATGTTACACATCAACAGTCTTAAATCCTGTAATCTGATTATGATACAGAAATAAAGTGAAAAGAAAAAGGGGAACAGTAATTATGAGGAATAATATCACAGAAGAAGTTTGTAATGGGAAGAAAATAAATTTTGATTTCATGTGAAACCTTGCAGGCTGAAGTTGATTAAAATCATTTGTGTAAAAATATCCATGATGTACACAGTTTTTATACAACTGCAAAAAAATTGTGGTTATTTATTAGTACGGCACTGAGTTGTTGTCCGTAGACACTTGGTTGTTTGTGATAAATTTAGTTGTGACAATATTGCTATGAAATTTTGATATGATTTTACTAAACACTAAAGGAAGATTTCGCCCCTACCATTTTAGAATAAGGGACCAAAAGGGTAAAAATAGGTGTTTAATTAAAACCTGTGTAGAATGTTTGTGTTTTGTCTGATATTGACCATTCCTTTTTAGCTCACCTGGCCATAGGCCAGGTGAGCTATTGCCATCACTAGGCGCCAAAAGTCTTCTCTGAAACTAATGAGGGTATTATATGAAACTTTGCACAGATGTTCCTGATGGTATCTTACACAAATGTTTTGTTAAGATTTTTTATCCGTCCACTAAGATGGTCGTCATTACTAAAAAATAGAACACAGGGGTCAGACAGTAGTTTTCGCATATATCTCCAAACTGTTAGGTTTAGTCAAATTCTGACATAGTAAAAGTGTTCAGCATGATGAGATCAAATTTTGATTTTAATCTGTTAAGCCATGTTGGAGTTTCACTTTGCTCTTTTTCAACATTTTTTGCTATTTTTAATTTTATTTCTTTCAAAAATCTTCTTCTATGACACTACATTAAAGTAATGTACTAGTCCAATTGGAACCAAACTTGGTATGAATATTCCTTGTGGTATCCTGCATAGAGCTGATGTGTGGATATTTGATCCATCAAACAACATGGCTGTTGTTACTAAAATAGAACATAGGAGTCAGACAGTAGTTTTTGCACATCATATCTCCAAAACCATTTGGTGTAGCCAAATTCTTTCAATTGCTGAAACGATCCTTATAAGGCCTACACAAGTCTCCTGGGATCTAAGTTGTCAGGCGACTACTTGTAAGAGTTATTGCCCTTGAAAGATAAAAAAAAGGACTTTCATTTTACAGTTTTCAGTCAATATCTTAAAAACTATAATAGATAAAAAGGAACTTTTAACTACTGAAATGATCAGTATGATAAGAGTACCAAAGTTGTCTTGAGTCAAAATTGTTGGACAACTTCTTGTTAAATTTATTGCCATTGGAAGACAAAATTTAACCAGGTGAGCGATTCAGGCTCCTGGGTGCCTCTTGTTTATTTTGTTCTTAAATTTAATTCTAGTGTACAAATGTATCAAGATGATTTGATGCATTATGGACTGTTTTCGAGTCTAAAGGGCTCAATGAGGCCACACAAAAAATAATCAACTTTTTTTATTTTTAGCTTGATTTCAAATTTATTTATTTTTATTAGATTATAAATGAAAATCCCCACCTGTATTATACTGCAAACGGCTTTTTCAGTTACAAGTGGTCATAGGAGTCTAACCACAAAAATCTACTTTTTTTATTTTTGGTCCGATTTCAATTTTTATTTATTGGATTTCTTATGAGAATTCCTACCTGTGTTTTTCAATCCAATCAGTTTACAGATACTCAATCTTTTATCGTTTTAGAGTCGTTAGGGGTCAAAGAGACTACACCCAAAAAGATCTACTTTCTTTTTAAATTTCGGTCTGATTTTGAAATGTTTTTCTCTCAATTTCAGTTTTTGTGCAATATAGTGTCCAAACCAATTGCTGTGTCCATAATGAATTGTTAGTCCCTATGCTTAAGTATGTCAAAAACTAATATTGTGCCCACACTTCCCTCAACTGATCAGGGTTCTTTCACTGCGGTCGTATCATGCTGCGCTATGCTAAGCTTTCTATTCTAATACTGACACCGGATACTTTGAACGTGGGAGGTAAACTGGTACTTTTTTTTAAAACGTACATAGTATATCTTTATTATAATGCCTGTGTATCTTTAAGCACCATTACCTTTATTTTTATTTTCTGTTAGGGCTTACAGATGTTATCTTTAATGAATTATTCAACATTAACATGTATTTGACAATGACTTGTACAGTTTTGGAACTTTACAAAGATTACTTGTGAATAAAATATTTATATGCCATCCATGTACTGTACATGTATAATTTTAATTAAACAAATTACTACATTGTATTAATTTTCATATGAAAAAATATACTGTTTGTAAATAATATGTTGACTTTTTTGACATTTAAAAAAAAATATTTGGCATGCATTCCTGGCAAGTATTCAGTGTAACATTTTCAAACATTTTTATGGACGGTTATAGAGTAAACACCGAATAATAACATAATAAACATAGAGAAATCTACATGTAATTTTTTACTTATAAGTCAGTTTAAATTATTTGTGTAAATCAATACAGGTATGAGGAGTGCACTGCTTTATCGTTTCTATTCTAAGATGTTTTTCTCCCATTATACGGATGGTTTATGCATGTAAAACTTCCGTTTTATGGGTGAATTGTACGGACCTAAAATGCCAGTGGTCCTAAACATCCGTAAACTATCCGTTTTGTATGGAGGGTTTACGAACGTTTTACATCCGTTATACGTCCGTCCGTCAAATTTGACAGTTCTAACATCGTTGGGAATTTTTCAGACCCTTCTATAAGTTTACGTTATCTTCCCTGTATCAATGTGATCCGATGGAGCAGTGTAGCGAATAGAGTCGTCACATTCTGAGACGTTTGTATGATATTGATTTGTTGTGACATGCATCATTAATTTGATCCTCTATCCTGCATAATAACACCTAGATGAACTGTCCCGTACTACCATACATCGTATACTAAGTTACAGCCCTAGATTAATCCTACGAGGAGGAATGACCCGGCCAGCGAAAGCTATATTTTTATATAGCCCAGCTGGTCGAGTGGTCTAGGGCGCTGGACTTGGTGCAGGTGGTGTTGCCAGAGATGTCACAGCGGTACGAGTTCGAGTCCCGCGGAGGTAACGACTAAAAATTTGCATCGCAAATTTGACAGTTCTAACATCGTTGGGAATGTTTCAGACCCTTATATATATATATATATATATATATATATATGGGGTAAACCCCATTTAATAGGGTATGGGGCATTCATCCATGGAGAAAGGAAGATTGGGAATCGGTATTGATTAGGTTTAAATTTATGATACCCCAGTTATTTACACTTGTATTAATCAAATAACAAGCATTGAATTTAGCAACATTCATTATCCTTGATTTTTGAAGATTGGGCAATTTTGAAAATGCATCGGAGATGATACATGGGGAATGGAGCACGGCAATTCGGGCAATGGTGGTTAGGGACTAGAAATATTGGGTCATTTAAACTGACCACTTGCTATTGTAAGAGTTGATGAATGGGTAACCACTCACCAATGAAAATTTACCTGGACAGGTGTTAGGCAACCAATACTCCCAATGTTTCACAGGAATTTTTTTCAGCTGATGAGTATTACTCACTATGTGTTTTTTACATATTTGATATTTTTGTTTTTGTTTAGTTACTGCATTTAGCAGTTGACAGAAACATATTCAATGTCTTTTTTGTACTTGCTAACATCGGATAAGTACTATTGTGGAAAACTATCGGTTGTAAATATTGTTTATATTTTTCCAAGAAAAAAAGCTATAAACCCACGTGTCACCAAGTGGGTAGCAAATATAAAATGACAAGTTAAAGTAAAACAATAACTTTCTCATAACACTGCAATTAAATGAACAATAACTTTGAAATTACAGTGTAATGCTAATTTATTATTTTTCATTTAATACTGGTTTTTATATGCATTGAAATATACTCCTTTAAAGTATCTACTTAAACTATAGTTCGGATTCTTATAAATTTCTTGCACACGTTTCCGTATAAAATGTACATGTACAAAATGTACATATGGACTAGTTCTGATGAAATTTAATGCATTTAAGCCATAAGTATAATTCCAATAAAATCATTTTTCACATGAAACACTCAAATCAGAGTTGTAAATCATAGCACTTATTCCAGAACAACAATTATAATGAAAATAAAACTAAGAAACATTCTCCATATAATTCAAGTTACATATATATCATTGCACATAATCCCAACCTGTACATCCATTGAAAAAAAAATCACTTAATCCAAATCTTTAAACCACGATATCCCAAACTACATAATATGGTAATGAAAATCATTGCACTTTTAAAATGCACTAAATCCGAAACTATTACATTTGAATTGAAATCATTACACTTTAATAATCCACAAAAATTTCAAGAAAAACAGCATTTAAATCCAAATCTATAAATTTAATTAACTGTAATTAATCCGCAAAAGTTTCAATGTAAGGAACAATTAATCCAAATCTTAAATTTTATTGAAAATCATTGCACTTTTAATCCCAAATTATGATGTCAATCGAACTGAATGCACTAAATCCCAAATTATTCCACAAATGAAACTTATTATTAACATTATATTTAATCCCAAACTATGAAAACCAGTGCAATTAACCCGTAACATAATAATTCTAATTCTAATGGAATCTTTCACAATTTATAAAGTACTTAATTCACTTTTAAGCCTACTGGTTCGGATTTAAATAATCAGGAGCTGACTAGATTCATAGGTGAGTAGTCTTCATCTCTTTAAATAGCAACTGGTCATGTTAAATAGCATTCCAATAGCTTTGTCAATCCTTTGTAATATTCAGCAGACTGATAATAAAAGAGTGTCATGGTTGTAAGAAAGTCGCTGTAGATATATTTGACCTTTTTGGATGAATCATATCTCAATAAATTCTTAATCAAAATTCTAAGGTGGGTCCATGTTTAATCATTCAAGATTGCTTACACCATTATCTTTGACAAGTGCAATAACTCCGAATTTGGATGTATTTCCTTTTCACCTTTTAAACGAGGCTATTGTTCACGTATTCATTATTTTTATTTAAATTACGTTTTTAGTTAAGTGTGGTTGTTTGATTTAGTTTACTTGCCAGCAAGGAAATGCACCATAAAATTATGAACATATGACGTTTATTCAATTTTACCGTTTTTTCTCCTTTATGTTACTTTCAATACACAAAGCTAGGTACAAACTACATGGGAATTTTAATCTGTGGAAAAAACGCAAATATTTGCCAGTGTTGATTATTTTTCCGTTGTTGCTGATATGGCTTCGAAAAGGAGGATTCTTGTTTCTCAAGTAAAAGTATAAAATAAAATAATACTAATTTTGCATTCGTAATAAGATTGCAATAATTATATAAGGCCAGGAAAATAGTGTCACCAATATTTTGTAATTTTCGTCAAACTTTTTTTTACATTATGTCAATTTAACCTTTAATCGCTTCACTATACATAAATTTCTTCACCGATATCTGTTATATTAAAGTTTCAAAATCATACTCTTTATCAATATATCAAAACACACAAACCATTCGGCTAACTGAGTATACTCTTCTTAAACAATTTGTTTCAGCCATAATTACTTGAAGTTGAACCTGTAATATATTTATTATATTACTGACCGTCCAACGGGACAGAGTAGTCACTGTTACCTCTTGCATTGCTGGTGGTATAACAAACTGAATGTCTATAAACAAATGATATTTTGCTCTAATCCGCCTTTCCATCGGTTATTGTGTTATTACAGTCATTGGTATCGCTTGCCCATATACATATAATAAGAAATGATTTACTAGTGACTATTGTTTAGTAAGTATCGGAACATTACACTACGAAATATAAGATATATCATCTAACTTTTTTTTAAAATGCGTTCAGATTCATCAGATGCCCTAAAGTCGGCAACTGATAATCAACTGCGCGAATATTTGACATGTTTTAAAATAAAACCATTTAGAAAAGATATTATCGAAAAAGTAATTCATTTGCATTCGTCTGTTAGTTTGTTTTATTAATATGTTTTTAAATGCAAGATCGAACACTCTAATACCTAATGTACTGAAACAGTAAGAATTTGGGTTTGTGTCAATTAGATACATTCCATCTTTTCAAGAATCACTAGCAGTGCTAAGGGTCCTAAAGTTAGGCATTATTCTAGTTATTATCTGAAAATTGTTTTTTTGATTGACGTTAAAACATTGCCTATAACGTCACAATTTCACGGCATTCCAGTAAAGCAAAATTCATGTAGAAATAAAAGTTAAAGATTTTCCCCAAAAAAAATCAGAAAATGGTTACCTCAATTCATTTGTTCAAAGTGGTACCTTTTTTTCCACAATCTAGAAATGTTAATTTATTGCCGATAATTCCGTTAAATGGCATCCCTTAACTGAAAACGTCTCTTAATCGCCGACGGTTATTTGCAAAATATGTTCATACAATTGATATTACCAATTTAATAGATGATATGAAGATTATTTGGTAACAAAACCACAAATACGAAATAGGTCAACTGGATTCTTTTACAGGATACAGAACCAGTTTTTCTGAATACTTGCAGAATATGTTGTGGAATCTCTGAAGGTAATAATGACAGAATGAACTTTAGTAAAAAACTGATATTTTGAATTCAGAGCTATATCTCACTAAAATATGAAAACAATATGTTTTATAAAGTTGATAAGGTATCTTGTATACTTTATGATATATCTTATATACTTTACGAGATGTCTTATAAAATTTATGAGATGTCTTGTATGTTTTAAAGGATATCCTGTAAACTGTACATTATATAAGATATCTTTTTTTAAATTATCTTACAAATAATATAAAATATCTACAAATTAAAATGTGGTCACAAACGAAATTTTTGCCACGATTAATTTGCGACCATCCTAACCTTAAAATACAATACTCTTTAATTAAATTAAGTTTTTTCAGATACAATGCTTCAAGATGTTCCAAATGTTCTTTTCAAGAAATGGGCATATTTACTGGAGAACGGCAAAAAATGGGAATTAGTTATTGATGCATTGTTATGGACTAGGAGGCAATGCAAACTGTTTGGTATGCTTTTTTAATCAGCATCTGAAGCGGACAAGATAAATTGTCAAGTAAAAACTTACGCTGATATTGAGACATTTTAATAGGTTTACTATTTACTATTGTTGATATTCAAAATTATAGATTCAATAAATCATTGATATCAACTTGATAACATAAACTGTAAAAGTATATGTTTGGGTATAAATGCTGACACCTAACCATCTATTTCCAAGTCCTTAATATTTTGAGAAAAAAAATACTACTATTTCTTTAAACAACAGTCTTGTGTATTTGGAAATACATGATTTAACTTTTTTTGCATTCATGCTCTAAAAGTATATGGAATCTAAGATTGTTTGAGGATATCTGGACCTTGTATTTAATTAAATATATACAAACAAAACCTTTAGTGTTTATACGACCGCAAATATTTTTTGGTCGTATAATGGTTGTCGTCGTCGTCGTCGTTGGGGTCAGTTGACTTAAGTTAGATAACGGATATCATTTCTTATAAAATTCTGTATTGAGAATTGTAACAGGGTAGTCTTATATTAAACTGTTTTGGAGTTAAA
Source organism: Perna viridis (assembly GCA_037379345.1). Lineage (NCBI taxonomy): Eukaryota > Metazoa > Mollusca > Bivalvia > Mytilida > Mytilidae > Perna > Perna viridis. The sequence goes on along the minus strand of CM074521.1, from coordinate 9,586,524 downwards.
GGTATACAAAAGTGGAGAACTCTAAAAAAAAATCGACATTTTAAAGTTTGGACCGATTTTGATATCTAAGTGGATTCTCTTAAAAATCTCTGCCTGAGTTTTTCAATGAGAATTCGGATTTCTCTTAAAGTTTTCGATTTATAAGAGGTCAAAAGGGAATCACATCCTACAAAATCGACTGTTTTATTTTTGGTCCTATTTGTTTTTAAATTAAATTTCAAATTCTGTGCTATGTTGTGTCCAAAATAGTTGTTGTGTCCATAATGAACTTTTGAACTATATTCTTAAGTGTGTCAAAAACTTGAATTGAGTCAACACTTGCCCCAACTGCTCAGGGTTCAACCAATGCGTACATATCATGCGAAGCTGTTATTTAATTTTTGGTCTATTTGAATTCCTTATAAAATTTCTGCATTCGTTTGTCAGTCAGATTTTAGGTATCTCTTACGGGTTTGCAGTTATACGGAGTCAAAGGAGCCACACTAAAAAGTTTACTTTTTTATTTTTGGTCCGATTTAAAAAAAAAATCATGTGAATTTCAATTATTCAAACCAGTTTTGTCCCCATAATGAATGGTAAGTTCCGATGCTTAAGTGAGCGTGTAAACATTTTATATTTGGTTCACATTCTTTCCAAATGAACAGAGTTCAACGGTTGTGGACGTATCATGCTGCGCTCTTTATTTCATTTCATCGAAAATATCAGCTATTGTCATTTTTTCTTCTATATATGAAACAAACTATTACTGTTTCAGAAAGCAGCAATAATCCAAGTTTGGACATCCTTGATCTGCTAAGTATTGAATATGAATTTAGAGTACGAGACCTGATGGATGTCCTAAGGACTGCACAGTTACACAGTATTTTATGGGAAGTTAAAAACTCTCTAGGTACACAAATGAAAGTTTCCTAAAATGTTTATTTGAATAGTTGAAATAGTTTAAAATTAGTCTAATTCGGTTGCCTAATTATGTTACTAAATTAAATTGTTCTTGTTAGCTTCAAGGGAAGATCAGTTATTTGACCATTTGGAACAAAATATTACTACTATATTTAATGTTATATATAGACTATATATTATTATATATCTAAGAACCCTTCGTTTCACAAATTTCACATATTCGAAAAATGAGCTATCAACTTAATGCCAAAACCTACATATTCATAATAAAACAAGTAGCAATGCCATCGTATAGTACATACATCCATTCCTCATCTGGTCGTAGACTGAAACTCTTGATCAAATGATGTTTTTTTTTTCACAATTGACATGTATGAGTCTGTTGTTATACATGTTTTAGACCGAGAAAATTATTCTTTGTGAGCTCCATATATGACAACAAATATATAACATATGTAGAAATTCCCGACGGGTGAAGTTAAACGGAACAGCCGTTATTTTGACTACGCCTAGAGAATTTTTTCCACAAAAATTACCATATTTGTCATATTAGAAAAGAAATAATTCTTTCCGGGGGTAGATTTGTAATAACTTTAACATGGGTTTGGCTCTCGCTTGGTGTTAAATAGTCGAATATAAATACCGTACCCATGTTAAAATGAGTACAAATCTACCCCGCCCACGAATTATTTCTTAAACAATCATGCCTTCCACGTCTGTGATTTAACTTTAGTTTGTATTCCAAAGGTATCGCGTTTTTTAGAAGTGGAAATATACAATAAAATGATCGGAACAAAATGATAATATTACTACAGAAATCTGACGATTATTAAACGAAAATGTAGTTAAGTACTCAAGAAAAATAAGTAAAACTAGAAAAAAAGCTGTAAATGAAAAGCACAGGCATTGATAAGTGTTGAACTCATTTGATTATATTTTTCTTGGATTATATCTTAATATACTTATGCATAATATAAGATAATGTCCTTTCCTTCACACTTTGCTCAATACAGATCCTTATTTACTATACTTCATTCTTTTAAATCATAATTTCAGAAACTCAATTCATATCAGGGTTCAGAAGCGACCATCAAACAGAAAGTTTGACTGCTTATGAGAACATGAAGAAAGACAAAGGAACATGCGAATGCGAAATGATGTTTGATGAGCCTCGGTAAGGTAGATTCAGTACCAATTTTGGTTTAAGTTAATTTGGTGGTTTGCATTGATTTTTATATGTGTTCTTAATATTCCTGTGATCTGTGTTTTACATTTGTGAAAGGTGTAGAAGCAAGACTGACGAATTGTACAAAAGATAAAATAATTAACGGTTAAAGTAATGAATCTTTGTTTTTAAAACTACCATCTTTTGTAGTATTTCATTCTTTTACTCATTTATCTGAGTGACTTTTTGAATATTCCATTGAGATTTTGATTTGTATAATTTAAAGATTCGGCTAGGATCATTTCATGTTATATTTTGATATCAAAGTATAATAAAAAAAAATACACATACACACAATTAATATATTTACGCATACACATCATAATTACAGTAAGATTACGTCAACAGCCGTTCCAGTGGTCCCGTCAGTAATACCATTTCCTTCTAAGCAATCCGATGAGACAAGTAGTTCTGAGGTAAGCACACCACAGGGACAACATAATGTGTCCGCTAGTGAACCGTTTGAAAATAATACAGACCAAGATGCCGGAGCTTTGGAGATAGATTTACAGAAGCAGATAAATCCGGAAAGTTTTAGAGACATACAAAATAGTTTTCCTGACAATAGTGCATCAGGAGAAACTATTAATAGATCTACAGCAGGAAACACTAATGATGTAGATAATACTCATCAACAAACATCAATGAATTGCAACCAACTAGCAACTCAAGAAAGGAGTTGGTCACTATCAATATTTTCAATTTTAGGGTTGCAAAAATGAAATTTGCATATTTTTTTCTGGCTAGCTACCGCTGTATTGGATACAATGAAACTTTTACACATTATTTATCGCATGGTACCATTATACGTCTCTTGTTTTGTTTTTCCATCTGAATGACCTTTTGAGTTTCCTGCATGTATTCTTGCGAGGAAGTAGGGGTATCACTAAGTAAGCATTATCTTCATTACAAGTGCTCAGAAGAGAACATTATCTTTGTTAGAAATAATTTCACTAGTATATGCTAAGGAAACTTGTGTATATTGATAGATTTGTTTTCGTCTATTTTTAAAATGCTGCATAAGCTCTGTATTTGTGACTGACATGTTTGTATCGTTTTAACATTGCTCACTGTTTTTCTTGTTTAGATGAGCATTTTTATTTCTTGTGCTACCCGTTTTTTAGCGTACCAAAGGTAAATAAAAAAATTCTCGAAAAATTCCCATTTTACAATGTTGCTACTCGATTTGATTTATATAATAAAAAAAAACACACTTTATGCTTTTATCGTGGAAATACTTCTTTTCAAGAGGAACAGTATTAGAAATAACCAATTGACAACGTTTCTAAATATATCTTTATTATTGTTATTATAGGGTTTATTTTATATTGTTTTATCCTTCAAATTTTAATTATTCGGAATTAGTTGTCGCAGATTGAGATGTTACAAACGTAACGAAATAGTCATAAAAGTACTTAAATTACTCCAATCTACACCCTGGTCTTTGTATGGATGTTTTTAGTAAAGAACATTCGATTCAGTAAACCAAATTGTTTTGTTGCATAAACTTAAAATGCTTGGTGTTTGTGAAAAAGGTTTGAAATGATTTATTGCATACTTGTCTTACAGAGAGTTATGTGTTTCGATGTAATGGTATTTAATCAAGAAGTATTACTATACTAGGTGTTCCTCAAGGATCTATCCTTGATCCTTGTTTTTTTTTAATTATTTGTCAATGACTATCCAGATTGTTTAGTTCATTCACATGCATTATTTATGCTGATGATACTTCACAAGCAGTTGCTGATAAAAGTGTAAATGTAACTGAGAAAAATATAGTATATAACAAATTTACAATGATGATTAAGAAAACTCAGTGCTACTTATTGGCACTAAGCAGAAAAAAATAAACGCAAAAAATATGTTCTTACATAAATGATATTGTCCTAGAAACTGTGGAAATTTTAAACATTTAAGGAGGTAGACCAGGGTAAGGGACACAACTCTTACAAATAATTGAAACGTTTGTGTACACAATTTTACATCAATCTTATGTGGGCATCTAAGTAACTTGGGATTTATTTTATTCTTCTTCAAATGAAAACTAACTAATATCGTAATACAAAGTAACAAAGGCAAATGAGCAACTCGGACTCCACTAAAACCTGGGAGCATGGACCAGGTGCACCGGTAGGGTAGCGTCCTCTGCTTTTCTAGAAACACCCACCGAGTTGCTCATAAAAAGTCAAGTCCTTGGTAGACGAAAGAGGAAAGGAAAACTGACCCGTTGAACAAATCATAAAAAAACATATCTAGAATGTTTGTTTTAAAAATGTTACTGCTAATCTCCTGTAATTACGTGACCAGAAGGACCATATTTGTATAGAGATTTTTTGCAAGAGCAGTCTTTTTTTAGTTTGAAGTTATAACAAGTAAAACATAATACTTGAATAATACATAAATTTTCAATACACTATGTCCAGATAAAACGTGCCCAATACTTAGAATTGTCTCGACCCGGTCAATATTTTCCAGATTTCAGTTATCAATCGGTCATTATTTGTAAGTATTTTGTATATTGCGTTTGTCTTCTAGTCGGTCAGTTTGTGTTTAGGAATTTTTATGCAAATCTTATTGTGATTTTATTAGAAACGTCAAAGTTCTAAGTGTCTTTAAATGATTAGTGTATATTATCCTGCATGATTTTGTTTTAGATTTTGTTCACTTTTGAAGTTGGTCATTAATTTTCGAGTTTTTTTTTATTTTCGAAAGTTGAAAGGCTACCAAAGCCGGTCTTATCATTTCATTTATGTTTTTAGCCCGAATTGGCTCATGAATCCTGGCGTATTTTAATCTTATGCTGGTCAAAGGAAAAAAAGCAATCAAATTTGGCGTTAAAATACAATGCATAAAAGTTGATGAATGCAAATAAGCAGCAACCAATACATTTGCAATTACTGCTGACAACAACTAGTTTACATTTATAACTATCATAACGCTCATCATTTGTCCTCGATGAACTATATTATGGTTTATAGCCCAAATATATGAATGAAATCATGGATGAAAATGGTGATAAATGTATTTTTAGTACAGCTGGTACAGATTTATGTTAGAATTAGGCAGTAGGGGATATATCTATATAGTTGCAGAACTTTTATCCCGTGTTATATTAGCACTAAATATATGAATTGCTATCATATAAATTGCAAATTTCGATACCGTATACGTGCTTTAAGGAGTAACCTCTAATAAGCAGCATTCAAATAAAATATACAGGAAGGTCTTTATCCAGTCTTGACGAAGTACTCTACCCAAACCAAACTATATAATTGAATAAGCTCATTCGAAACGGACATATTTATGATATTGTTGCCAAATCGTTAAGGGTAGCACTTTTTTGTGTCCTGATTGTATGACTTATGATAAACTGTAAATCTCGCAGCATAGGAAAAATTGGGATTGATTATTCATATGATATGGACATAATTTTTGTATGTTTAAACGAGCCTGGAACTGGCATGTCAGTTAACTGCTAGTAGTCCTTTGTTTGTACATTTCGATAATTTTTATTCGGTTTCTTTATTTCCGTTGTACTAAGAGACTCTGACTTTTTTAACTGATTTTAATGTGTGTTTCATTATGTATTATTATTATTTTTTTATAGTGGCCAGATTTGAAAGGAGAGGGTTGAAGTCACGTCAAAGTACTTTAACCCCGCCGCATTTTTTGCGCCTGTTCCAAGTCAGGAGATTCTGGCCTCGGTATGACTTGATTTGTTTTCACCCTCAGTTTATTTTTTAGTTACTTGAGTATATAGGGTCAACTCCTTCGCTGTACCTGAACATAATGATGTTTTGGGGCCAGCGGCAGTCTGCCCTATGGAGTGATCGTTTCTCAGTCGTTCATTGAAGATCAAAGGGTGGCCTTTGGCTAATTTTTTTATCTCGCGGTGAGGGGGTTGTTGTCTCTTTGACATACTTTGAAACCTTACTCTCGTCATATTATTGAAAAGGTGCTTAGAATGTATTTTTTTGCTACAAAGTGTCAAACATTGCTTATTATGAATCTTCTTTACTTTTTTATCTATCTGATTCGTCTATGAATCTGTTGCTAATGCTTCATGCTTTGGCCAAAGAAAATAATAGTCTTTTTTCGTACAATCAGCAAGTAGGTATTTAGGTAGGGAAGTTATTGTTGTTCAAAAACGTATTATATTGAGTCAATGGGAAAACAATCTTGACTTTAACGGTGATTGAACAAAAAATGTCTATAAAATGTTAAGGGTAGATAGGATAGACGGAAACAGACATAATACTATATTTGGCCTTTGATAATCTTAACGCATTTATTACAAGCAAAAATTCCTGCAAAAATATATACTTAAATAATATCAAATCACAAAAATCAGTGTCTAGCCGAACCGAAAGAAGTTTTATGGCATCGTTAGAAAGAACTGAACTATTAGAATGTTGCCTGCAACGGAAAAGAATGGTCAGCTGTTGATTGTATTTGTAGTGACAAATATAATTGCAAGATAAAACCTTAGAAGTACTGATTGCATGATTCAAGTCTGACAGCAAGTTACGTACTTAGGTACTCTTTTGGAATCTTTTAATTCAGTGCAACTGAAATGCGAAAACAAACTATACTACATACTACTATTTTAATAGTTTCGAATCTTCTTCATAAAAATCTATTACATGACCTTGATAATTCGTTTTGTTTCCAAATATTCCAATGGAATAAGCCTTTCTGACTTTATCAAAGAGTAATCAATGGAACCAAGGTTATAGCGGTAATCAAAAAAATGTAATCCAGGGACAAAAACCAGACATGGAAAACAGACATACACAACGAAGAACATAAAGTAACTAAAATCATACATACAAAGTAACAAAGGTAAATGAGCAACTCGGACTCCACTAAAAACTGAGAGCATGGACCAGGTGCACCGGTAGGGTAAGCGTCCTCTGCTTTTCTAGAAACACCCGCCGAGTTGCTCATAAAAAGTCAAGTCCGGGGTAGACAAACGAGGAAAGATTTGTATGAGAACTAACGTGGCAAGAACGGTATGAGTATAACCACTGCGTAAGACAATGCATGGATTGACCGTGATATTGTTACCCGAAACAGCGTTGTTTCAAATGAAAAACTTAATGAACAAAATGATTTTTTTTGGTTATGTATATAAGAACTAAGCCAACAGACAAGTCATTACCTGTCATCAAGCGAATGATACTTACCATATCTATACAAAAGACCTCACTAACTTTTTAGTCCCTTACAGGTAACATATTCAAATAAAAAATGAATAATTTATAGAATCAGCTCATTGATATTCTCCAAAGAATACAAGGAATAGATACTTTTTTTCAAAAAAACAGGCAATTTAATTTATTTATACCATAATCTTAATGTTCATATCCCCTTGGTAAACTAACACCATCAAGTCTTGGCACTGTTAGTATTCCAATGGCTGCACCAACTAGAATACGGCTGATACAACCAATAAACCAATGATTGCTCGGAAGAAAAACAAGAAGTAGCTCACCACACTGGATGAATGTGGGAAATACGGAAATCATTGTACATTACAACGCATACAATGACGTTTGAGATACTGTTTTTATTCACTTAACTTTGGTAGTTGACTGGATAATTTAGGAGATTTATACATCTATCAGACAATTACTTTATCTATTGTCAAGTAAACTACCAAAGACATTTCATTTCAGGTAATGGTCTTTCGATTGAAAGAGAACCAGATCTATTATATGCAGTAAACGACTTCATCTCAGTAAAATATTCATACATAATCGTTTGGAGAGAGACTGAGTAGTTATTTCTATTTCACAATTAGTTATAAGCAAAATAAATTTAAAATGAATGTTTAAGGAAAATACCTTGATGTACACAAACATAATTAATCGCCTACAGTTTGTATCATACAAGCGTTATATATGCTTGCATCATCAATTTGCAAGCATATTCGTTAAACTATGCCCAGAAGGTAGCTAAATTTTAAGACAAGTCAACAGTGGGGAAATGAAATTGTAATATCTTATATATTTTTGGCCGATAACATTCTTCAAGGTCACGGAAATGGGTAATCATGCGGGAATTTCCCCCGTTTTTGCTAATGAGCACGCGCTGCGTATGCAAAAAATTGATACAACAGTTGTTGACATAAAAAAAACTTCACCGATAGTATTTGGGAAGTCCAATGTAGCACCTATCTCATATTAATTTGATGGGATAATCATAAATAACATATGGAAACCAGTTAGGGTTCTTAAGAAAAAAATATGTTTGCCAGTACTTCAGAAACATTTAAAATATAAACAATAACCATACAAACCTATTTTTTAGAGCAAGACAGTTTTTATCATGACTATCGCCCAGCTCTGTATTTGATGTTTCACGGTGAACAAACCGAGTGATTACATACTATCCTTCTAACAAGTGGAATCAACACCTTGCTATAAATAATGGCCTGTAAAATGGATTGATTGATTGATTGTTGGGGTTTAACGCCCGAGCAGCAATATTTCAGCTATATTCAGGCTGAAATAATGATGAAATGAAAAATGGATGGGACACAAGGATAATAGGGTCAACAAATTGTGATTGCCACAAGATAAAAGGGAGGAAGGGGTAGGGTCGGGCAATTTAGCCTCCTGTCGCGGAGCGCAAAAGTTCCTACTCCTATCGAATGCCATAGCCGGGTTCTTTAACGTGCGAGGAACGTGGCATATTTCCCAACACGGTGCACCACTATGGTTTGCGGTCAGGTTTTCCGTATTACAGCCTGACAACCCCAGCGTATAACACGCCAGGGGTACCCCATTCCACCACCTGGGGCACACATCCAAGTTGCTCTGTGGGCAGCGCCCTAGTCCGCTACTAGGTTTCTGAGCACTATTTAGTCGCCTCTTACGACAAGCTTAGCGCTGCTGCAGGCCTATTCTTTTGACACCCGGACCTGCACGGGGCGGCCTGTAAGAAGAAAGATTCATACGATAAAATAATTATGTAAGATGCCAACAATTTTAGTACTTTGATGATGATGTTACTTCCCATTGTAAAATTCCCCTGTCTTTGTGGTAACATAGTTTTAGCATAATCGATTACTGTCTAGCAAGAATACAGTCCAAGAAATTCTAAAACTGTTATACAGCCTTTAAAATATCATTGATACAATGGTTATATTGTCGTCATCATAATTTAATATGAAGTTACATGTTTTTTTGATAAATGTCTAATCTAACGTAAAGGACTACCTAACGTATATGACGATTACCGGATTTTGCTGTCTTGCAATGTGTTTATATTGCTTTAGTTTCCCTTCCGGAAATTCCGATGTATACCGCATTGAAATCCAAAGACCGATCTGCATTTAATTGTTTACTTCCGGGAAATCAAAACGATGCATTACAATGCAAAAACTTCTATTTTATGCTTTTCTTAACATTTTCACCCTGTATAAATAAATATTTGTCATTTTTTATCAGTATTTTTTTCATAAAAATATTTCGCTTTTAATAATGAACTCAAACTATATTAATGACGAATCTCAATGCATTTGAATGAGGACCCATTCTCATGAAACCACGAAGTCACGTGACGAGACTTACATAGCCTATTTGACCAAATCAAAATCAACTTTTGCAATCTATTTTATACAGATGCATGGGAATTTATGAGACTAAACTATATTTATATAAATGAGTTCGAATTCAAATTATAATTGTATTTTTTTTTCTTCTATAACTCAACAAACATCAATTAAATCTGGAATCGGTTCGGAAAAATAATATTTGAATGATTTGTTGGGAAATTTGAGAAAACATTTTGATGGAGTTTTTATATTTAGAATTACTTTATTAGAAAAATGAGGCACTTGACAAAGGATGAAGGAATCTGGTGTACATATTGGGAGTTTACACCTAGAAATGATAGAGTAGTTGAAGTTACACCCTGTTTTGAGCCGGGTTCGTGCTAACCGCCTCTGTGTTAGTCTGATTAGGTGTCACGTGTTGTGCGTTGTGATTTCTGGAATCAAGACCAAAACGCATCCATTATTTTTTTTTATTAACGTAAAGAATTAACATCCAGAATGTTACGTTCACCGACTTTGCCATGAATCAATAACGAATGTTTGTTGTCTGTATTTTGGCTAAATTTTCAAATGATCACTTTGATAAAGATCAATTAAGTTAGATGCAAGTGTTACTCAAAAATGAGCGTGAACAGACAATATGAATGTTTTAAGACGGGATGTTGCATGCTAACTTGGCAAATATTTTTTATGTGGTGAAAATTAAAGACTGAAAATTCATCTTATGCAAACTAAATGATGGTCCTGGTGCAATAAGACGTCAACACGTCGCAACCGCGTGAGAATTTTTTTTTCTGCATGCGAAACATTGAATATCCAAAGATGACCTGACTCCCTTTTTTTGTCTGCTGTAATGCGCATGACTATCGCTATTTGATTCCGAAAATTGAAATTCCGAACATGTGTTTTGATCAATCCTTATTTTATTCATAACCTTTCCGAGACATGATATTTTAAAAAGTGTCACGCAAAATGTATTTCAGCTATTTGGTACTGTTTCAAAATGGAAAAAAAAAGTGTTTTCGATGAAAATGTTGTATTATTTCTTTTTTTTCACTAGTAAACAGTAACATTAACCTCAAGATAAGACAAACAATGCATCAGACATAACACCAAAAAAGAAACACTTGTAATGTGAACTCCAATAAAAAAAATTCGAGAGTAAGCATATCCTGTCACATAACGCTTTAGGTCTTTCCAGAATACAATAATACAATTAACACACCTGCAACATATTTTCTGCGTATTTAATATAATGTCAAGAACTTGAGTGTTTACTATCAATTGGTTTTGTTTTTGGCTGACTATTAGTTCGAGAACCCCATCTATCAATCACTATTGTCCACATAGTTGAGAACTACTATTCTTATGCAAGTGCCAACTACAAATCATAGAAGGACGCATACGATATAACATAGACGAACACAACAAAACAAAAACAAACAATAAACCCAAGTAATTTGTTTACCCCTAATACTGATGAGACGAAACAGTAATATCGAAGACACAAACATGGGAAAAGCCTTTGAAAAGCAAATAATAAGAATATTTTAAGGCCAACGGACGGTGAAAAATCGCAATGCATATATGTTGTCTTCTGATTATGCTCTTCATAACAACAAATTAGTGTTATACCGTCCTGGTTTTACCGGAGAGCCTTTGAAATATCCAGTTCACACCACTCCTGCAAATAGAAATATTTCAACAGATATACTTCATTTTGTACTTGCTCAACATGAAATAAATAATGTAACGTAACGTTCTTAAATATATTGCTAGATGTAAAATTTAACCTTACAAATATCCAGTACACGCTATTTCAACACGAGGCCCAACGAATGGTGTTTTTGTAGTATCGATGCAAACACTGGATAATACTGGAAAGAAGATAAAACCGCCAACAGCAACCACAATGGCACTAAAATGACCAAAAAAAAAAACAAAAACAAAAGGAACAAGCTCTTAAAGTGCAGAACCGCTAATAGGTCTCAGTATCGTATTAATTTTCCCATAGACTTCTATTGTGAAGTGCATATTTTTAGGATTTTTAAAAAAAATATGTAAATTGATTCAATAAAACTTTCACTTATGTAGCATTTCTAAGGACATGTGAAAAAATAATTTCCCGCAAAGAAAATAGGGTGAGTCCACGGAGATTGGACAGAAAAGTAGTCTTGAACTATAAATAGCCATTTTCCTTACTTTCACTTTCGTTTTGCACTCACCAAACCAACCTTTTCAGTGGAACATTTTTATGATATTATGTTAGATTTTCTTTTTAAAAAGTTCTTCATCTTACAGTGTGATGTTTGCTCTATTTTTTAAGTCATTGTTCATGTCTTTTGACAAAACATTAGTTTGTAGAGAGGCAAAAAGAAAATGCACTATATTTTTATGGCATCCATGTTTTGACGTACACCCGCTCAGGGATATGCAATACGATACTGGTACCAATAGCAATCAATTTTGAAATCACCATCTTTACCTAGAAATAAAAAGATTTCGAATGCAGCTATTGCTTAACGTAGTACAAACGTATATTATTGTCTGTATAATATGCATACGATGCAGAAATATTTTCCTTTATCATTCCCATGAAAATGTGTCAATATATTGTGCTCTAAATTCACTTTAATCTATAGTCGATTTTACTGATTGTAGGAGGAACGAATGAGTGTATTGGTGGAAAATATATTTGTACACGGCAGATAACGGGAAATCAATTCTAGATTTACCTACGGGATATTTGTTCTCAATCAAGTTTGACGTAGATTCACTTCCTACTTGGTTTATACATAGATAGATTCAGTTTGTAGCCGAGTCCTGATATTGATTCTGTTCTATAGTCTTTAAAACAACTTTCATATATCATATGGGTGCTCTTTGTCCCTTATATATAATAAAAAGACACAGATCATATGAGTATTGCCAATTTTGGCATGCATAACACGCTTTTAAAGAAGTTACATCTCATTAAGAGCGTAATATAAGAACCAAATATTTCGGAAGTTCAAGATTAATTACTGTGAAAGTACTTTAGTTTGTGGATTCCAATTTCTGTGGATTAGGGAAGAAACATCGATTCGTGGATTCTTGGATTCGTTGTTTTGAGGTTTGCGGTATAAACTTCAGTGGAAATATCCGTTTCGTTGGGAACCAAATTTCCTGGTTTGTCCTACCCACGAAAACCACAAAAATTACGAAGTAGACAAAACCGAAAATAACAAAGAATCCAAATGTTACATCGATGGGTTTTCCCAAAGTACAATTATATCAACTGAAATACTTATCTGGCATCAATGTTTAATACAAGGAATGATACATGGGTGTTAAAAGGTTTCAATTTTTGTGCTCCTGCACATTCGGGAAAAAATACACGGGATGAACTTGGGACCAGACATTTATGACGACTGAGTCAAAGTCTGTAGTAAAAGTTTACATTAATATGCGATTTTTGATTGGGTGTGAGAAAAGCAGTAATACTTTAAGGGTCTATGCTGCACAGAAAGATGACATGCACTTACGTTTTATCTATGGTAACACTTCAGGTGAAACTTTACCTATTATTGCCGATTCTATTTCAAAGAACATGATAAATACTGTCAAACCAACGCTTCCGAATGCAACAGCTTACGGTAAAGCTAGCCTGTCATCCTTGAGAAAATCAATAGGCCTGCAAACATAAATTGTTTTCATTGTTTTTTATACTACTGCCAAAACAATTCAAACATTTGTTAGAGCAAATCAACAAAACTACAAATAGTTGTGTCATCCTAGAGGATATCAACAGAACGACAATATAACACTATGTCAACTGAAACTTTTTAAAATGGAATCACGTGTAAATAGTTATTAAGGATTTACGATACCAATGTATCCAACACACCTTATGGTAGTATTATAATGATACATCCACTTAATGAATTTATTTTAAGTCCTAATGTGTAAATTTTATCTAGGCTAGACCTCAGAAAATCAGAGAAAGCTTATCCTCATTTTAGACCTAGTCCATGCTTCCAGGTGTTGGTAGTGTCCAGATTGACATTTGCGTTGTATTTTGTACGTTTATTTAATGTTCATTGTTGTGTCAATATATTTTCTTTTTTCTTTTTTTTTTTTTTTTTTTTTGTTTATTTCTATTTGACCTTGATTGTATTATTGAACTATGAAAATACAGATACATTCATCAGTGTGAGTTGTTGAGTAACTGAAAATGTAATTGATCAGAATCAAAACTTACGCTACTATTCTAAATCTTTTCCCAGAGTACAAATACTCAGAAACACCCAGCACTAGAACCGCTATGCACTGCAATAAAACTTTAGAAAAGATGAGTTTTATCAAAGATAATGAGGATAATTACGACTTTTTATATACCAAATAAACGAACAAAATCCGGACAACATACACTTTATTTTACTTAATTCATACGCAGCACAGATACCGTAGCTGTGGCCCTTTTCACAAAAAAAATCGTAAATGTAACATTAGTCGTAAGTTATGAAGTCATAGTAAATCAAAGTATTGTGACGTCATAACTTACGACTAATTTTCCGACACCAGATTATCCCAATTAATGGCTAAAGATTGTTGTTTTGTTGATCGGATATCTGTCTTTCCTCACTCAATGATATTCCCTTCCATCACACCATCAAGCTGGTAAAATGTTCGTGAACAAATCGATGGTGGATGTCAAGTATTGCAGCTTGATCGTATATGAGAGATATGATATGTTTTTTTGCCTCACTAAATGATATTCCCCTCCATCACACCATCAAGCTAGTAAAATGTTCGTGAACATATCGATAGTGGATGTCAAGTATTGCAGCTTGATCGTATATGAGAGATATGATATGTTTTTTTCCTCACTAAACGATATTCCCTTACATCACACCATCAAGCTAGTAAAATGTTCGTGAACAAATCGATAATGGATGTCAAGTACTGCATCTTGATCTTATATGAGAGATGTTATGTGTAACGATCGTGAAGAATATTAGTTGTTATTTTCCTGCTATTTCAGGTAAATTGCAACTATAAAAAACATGTGGTAATTATTTTTTTTTCTTCAATAAATCGTTTTTCATAAAATGGAAAAGTCATTAGATGATCAAGATCATTAATCTTCAATGACAGTGCGACTGGGGTGGGAGTGGTGATTTAGAATATTTATCGCTAATACTTGCTGCTATGCCATAATTTCCTTGCGATAATAATTTTAGCAATCAGAAAAATAAAACATTTAAATTTCAAAGGTAAAATGCAATGAAATATTGTGGCTATTTTCATATTTGTTGTTTTAGTTTTCTTTTTGTGTATTGTATTACTACACCGAATGTGTTATATAAAAATGAAAGTTGACATAAGCCCATAAAAATAATTTAGCTTTAATTCATCTCATATCATGGGTATTGGTTGGTCTTCCAATTGCACAAACTGCACAAGAAATTGTATCCGGTTGACCCTTAATACAGCTTACAGACAGTGTTGAAGGTCACAATATAGGTCATTCTGTTTTCTCTCTATAACTTATGAGTAATTTGGTTCTGCTATATATTGCTTTGTGCAAATTTAATTTAAAAGAAATTTAAATTGAAAACATATTATATCTACAATATACAGAAAAAATATTCGAAAAAGATTTCATATTTTATTTTTTTTCCCAAACGTTTATAAACAAAAGTTTTAAATATATTTATCTTTCTTTCTTCACACCAAAAGAGTCTTCCTCTACGGGAGATAATCGACACCAAAACATATAGAAATCTAGACGATATTGAATGTAAGAATAATCAATTATCTGTAAAACAGGTCAATAAATATCTTTTATAAAGTCGTTTTTTTTTCTTTTTGCACCATCACAATTTAAAAAAAAACACATTCCAATATCAGATGCTCAACTCATTCAATAGTAATTTAGAGAAAATAAATCAAGTTCAGACAATTTATGTGTAAGTACTTTCCATTATGACTTTCTACGTACTTGTTTATATTATATGAAATACATATTTCTGATTAATAGTGTTCGTCCAAATATTACAAATCTAATAGTCTATTTCAACCATTCTACAGTACTCTACCAGTATGGAAATTGAAGTTTTATATTTAAAAAAATACCTTTAAAAGTACCCTTGTACTTTAAAGTTCAAGAGACAGTACCAAGACCACGATTGTTATTGATCTGTAAAAGGCCGATGATTGATCGTTTCTGATTGGTGCAGTCCATTTTATTCCATTGTATTAAAAGGGGTGTTAGTATAGAAATGCCTATTTGAAATTCAGTTCCGTTAGAAATTAAATAAAGTGTTGTTTTCATCACCCTTTCTAAGATTACTCTATTTTGTTATGTTAAGAGTGTTGAATAATTGATTAAAAATTGATAAAACTTACTTTCTCCAAAATATCAAGTTTTGGTCATAAATGTTGTAATTGCAAATTAAGATGTGTTAAATGTAATTGAAAAAAGTTAAAAAAAAAAAAAAAAAAAGGCCTCGAAATTAAAGGAATATATAAATTATACGATGTAAATAAAAATATACAGCTTAATATTTCGCCCACAGGAGACAATCGGCCACTTTAGTTTAAGGACTTTCCACGTGTAAAAAGACTGAACTTCTTCCGCGCAAATTCCATGTGATATATGCTTACCAATGACAATATTACAGAGTATATTTTGTAAAAAAAATTGACAAAACGTTAATGACAATACCATTGCCTATAACAACTCAAATATTTATTGAAAAAGGAAATTATGTTAGTTAGGCCATCTAGACAAATTTTGACAGGAACGTATTAAAAATGCGTATTTTGAATGACATAGTGTACATGGTCAAACATTAAAAAATGTTTCTAATAGCAGAAAACTTACATGGTACCTAAAGTCATAAACGAGGATCTCCAATCCTAAAGAATATCCTGAAACCCTGAATCAGATGTGAAAAAATCAACCCTCCCCTCATCCATTATCGGTACCGCCTCTCCACAACAGGTAAAATAATATTAGGATAATTAATTGGAAGGAGTGAATAACTAAAATATGTTCACGAGTGCCGCAGAACGCCTAGATTAAACAAGTGCGGGAACCTGTTCCGCGCACGAGTTAAATCTTACTGCGTTCTTGGCATGAGTGATCATATCTTGTTTATTCACAATAACCAATTGATTAACTTATATATTATATAGATTTCCTCGATTATTCGTTACTATTTTCAACATAAATTCAAATGTTTTGAACGGCGGATTTATTTCAAAGTTGTGACGTTTTGGCGAAAAGTCCGAGAGTGAAATTACTGAATTTATTTCACAATGTGAATTATCGAAATTTGTTTCGCTTGGAACATTGGATAAAGCACTGCTATCTTTATAATATAATTGACATCATTACAATCCAAATTGACAGATGATTAGATATCCAAGAATTGATTTGCAATGATTAAAGACAAAAAGTGGAATTAAGACCTTAATGTGCATTTGAGTTTGTTATTATTCCACAAACAGTTATATAGGTTTCAATTTGTCAGTCCACATAAACATTGTCCGCAACTTCTACTACATTACTAGACAGATTCCTTTGAAATTTTGTGTATTTTTAAAACCCAATATAGACATGTTCATATTGCAAAGTTTTAAGGTTAGGTTACTGTTACTGTTACAGACAGGCATGTAATCATTCATAGTTTCTCTACCGTGCATTTTTTATCCGTACCTGTATATACCCCAGCGGATTACCTAGTTAAAATGCACGCCCACTAATTTACATATATTATTGATTTCATGACGTAGTGACACAAATATTAACCTCACTATCGCTATGGATTTCCTTTATATTTAAAGGTAAGTTCTCACATTTTCTAGCATTTGTATATTTATTATAAGAATGATAATTATTGATATCAGTGTATCAATAAATTGTTATATTTGTTTAAGATTCTAGTATTTGTTATACTTTACAAACCAGTGGCTATGAATATGCCACCAGGTTTAATCGGTTTAATTCGCTACCATTCATTAACCAGTTTCGAGTGACCATACCCAAAATGCTACAATATCAGTGAAATTAGTTAGGGCAAATATGTGTCTCCGAACTTTCAATATGCCTGCAACTCCTTCTTCTTTCTTGGTTAATCACTGATTTTTGAGCGCTGCATTTTATTTATTTATTTATTTATTTATTTTTATAGAAATTAAGAAACATCGCTTTAATCTTTAACCACCTAGCTATTTTGTAGCTTAATTATAAAAAAGACGGATTTTCTGCAGAATCCCCCCCCCCCAATGTTGTTTAATATGTTGCATAGACCATATTTATGCCCACCGATGGTAATTGACAAAAATACTAATCATTTTCTTTCATTTCATCTGTGGCAACATCCCTTCGGCTCCTGCGTATGGAGTGTTCATATCACAACTCATACGTTATGCCAGAGCTTGCCGAAACTACGCAGACGTTTTGTATCGCGCTAGAACTCTAACAAATAGGCTTCTGGAACAGGGTAATGTTGCTACAAGATTGAAGTCATCACTACAGAAGTTTTATGGTCGTCATCATTAACTCGTGGATCGTTATGTTGTATCCACCAGCACCATGAAAACTGATTTATTCAACGGGTCATAGTTTTCCTTTCCTCGTTTGTCTACGCCGGACTTGACTTTTTATGAGCAACTCGGCGGGTGTTTCTAGAAAAGCAGAGGACGCTTACCCTACCAGTGCACCTGTCCATGCTCCCAGTTTTTAGTGAAGTCCGAGTTGCTCGTTTGCTTTTTAACTTTGTATGTATGATTTTAGTTACTTTATGTTCTTTGTTGTGTATGTCTGTTTTCCATGTCTGGTCTTTGTCCCTGGATTACATTCTTTTGATTACCGCTATAACCTTGGTTCCCTTGATTACTCTTCCAAGTATTTTTTGTCTGAAGCATTTTAAAATGTTTTCAACTTTTTCATAAATCTTCAATTTTTGTTTATTGTTGGGGAAAATCACTGAAAAATTTGATTTATTTTAAGATGGCGAAAAAGTTCTTTTGTATATCTTCTACTAAATGTGCTTAAAATAATAGGACCCAAACGATCTGCAAGAGTTTTTTTTAATTTCCACTGGTCATTTAAATGTTCTCAATATTGACTATTGACCCCATCTATTGGTCAAAAAGGTCGTTCTATGGCCTAATCATGGAAAATGTAGTAATATAATGTTTAAGTATATACAAGATATAAGATTAACTGCTGTTAAGCCACTTTTATACCCTTATAGCACCTCCTTTTATTTTATTTTATTTATTTATTTTTATTTAAATATATATATAAGCAATTGTGCATTAACACACTTACGTAGACATTGCGGATCAACCATCACAATTCCATGTTCTACCAATCTATAAAAATACACCAGCTTTTTGTATAGCCTTTATCTACTTAACTATTACACAATATATGTTGTAAACATATTTTTCTTATCTAATCAAAGTAAGTGGCTATATATCTGCCGTCTAAACTTGAAACGGAAATGCGATTGACGTTATTTGATAGGGAATATAAGAGGTTTGCACTAACTAAAAAGATAGCAATTACTTTACTATTTCTTATTTTTATACACATGGCTCGACAGGCGTGATAGGACCATAAGAAAAGAACAGAAGTCATTTGTCAAATTAAAAATTAACACTCTTTCATAGACATTTAGGTTACCAAAGTTAATCATCAAATATTCGTTTTGGAATATCACCCTACCTATAATAAACATTAAATGAAAGGCAAATGCCTCAGACAAACAAAGTTTTTAGTGGGGTCCGAGTTGCTCATTTGCTTTTTTACTTTGTATGTATGATTTTAGTTACTTTATGTTCTTTGTTGTGTATGTCTGTTTTCCATGTCTGGTCTTTGTCCCTGAATTACATTCTTTTGATTACCGCTATAACCTAGGTGGTTCCCTTGATTACTCTTTTAATAAAGTCTATTGTAGAATGTAAGTTATAAGTTCCCAGATGACTGTCTATGGCACGTTAGCTGAATTCCTTCAACTTTATTGACAATCAGTAGATTATGTTGGAGGGTGAGGTGTGGTCGAATCCCTCCAACAGATCTACTGGCTGTTTTAATAATCATAGACGGTCACAGGAGCTTATAACATTTTTGTACGATTTTGCTAATCTATGTTATTGGGAAATATTTTTTTTAGGGGGGGGTTGCTCGGTAAAATATTTTTTAGTTTGGCGTCCATGCAGGTCAAATTATTAAAATGTTCACACTGGTCGGTGGCGTGGTTGAACTATTCAGGTCAAACCTCATAGCGTGCGTCATTTTAATAGTCTCAACGCCATTTTCAAATTATTGAATAATAGACTGATTCTGCAACTATTGTTAGTTTTGATGGGTGAATGTTCCTTTTATGGTCATTTGCATATTGTTCATTTAAATATTTTCATTAATGACGAATGGATATTCTATGTATCATTTGCATATTGCTGCTTCGGTTATTTGCACGAATTGCTTGATTCAATCGCATGTGGTCAACACAACACAAAATCGTACAAATTAGGATGTCATGAACGTATTTGTTTACATGGATTAGGTTGTGGGTTCTACAAAGGACAAAGTATAGCTGTACACATATAAGTGGTTACCCGTAATGAACTAGCCAAGTCCGTGAAATACATGTGTAAGTCATTATTTTCTTAAAATACCTCTATAGAAATGCAGCTGAAACTGAAAATTGTTGTTAACAAGATCAAAAATGAGAAGTAATATCATGACCGATCCCTCCTTTTAAAAATGTCTTAGTAGGCGAATCTTTAACAGACGACACGCACACTATATTTTATGGGGATTTTCATTTTTGAACTTATCAAATTAATCAACTTTTATCAATATGATATCTTTCGAACTGTCGTTACAAGGGAGTAATGCCGCAAAACCCGGGGTAGACTTGCTACAAGTCTCTCTGTAATATATATTTTATTTGATAGTAATGATATTCAATCATATAATATATATATTACAGAGAGACTTGTAGCAAGTCTAAACCCGGGGTTGAAAGAAAAATCGGTTATTTTGCAAACATGAGTGAATTTATTGAAAATTTCAGAATCTGAGAGTCAAAATGGAGACTATAAGAGTGTCTTATACGTATATTTGAGGTTAAATATTTCAAAGAGTAATCAAAGGAACCAAGGTTATAGCGGTAATCAAAGGAATGTATTCTAGGGACAAAAACCAGACATGGAAAACAGACATACACAACAAAGAACATAAAGTAACTAAAATCATACATACAAAGTAACAAAAGTAAATGGGCAACTCCCACTAAAAATTGGGAGCATGGACCAGGTGCACCGGTAGGGTAAGCGTCCTCAAAGTGAGAGTACTAAGCACAAAACCATTGATCATAACACACTACGACGCATTGCATGTATTAATAGAGACATACCTAAGTTACATTAAGTGATTTTAAATATTACCAATTGAATGATGAAAAACATATGATAAAAAAGAATTTGTGTACTGTAAATAGACTAATTAATGATTTTTCGAAATAAAAAGTCTTTCCTATTAGTACACTTTTATCAATTAATAAATTGGTAATACAGGTAATCGATTATGAAAAAAAAATCACACTATAACACCTATTTTGAATAGATCAGTTTTATTTGACATAGAAAATAAATTAGTCTCTTAGTCATTATAAGGAAAAACGGCGAATACTAAACAGATTCATTACTTTGAGGTTCTAGGCTCTTAAATGACTATGTCATGGGTTAAAATTAAGTTAGTTTTGAACAAACACAAAACAAAATAACAATTCAACTTTCTATTAATTTGGTATACTTTTCCAATACAAAATGTTACTTCCTTACTGGTATGTGAATTCTAAAAAATTCTAACGATATTCTGGAAACCCCAATCCTAGATCAATATCGGAATGAATAGCATAAAGAGATTTCAGTTGAAATCCCGACTAAAAAACATTATACATCATTAATTCTCTAAAATTCAAAACAACTAGATACAAATAGGTGGTATTTGTTGGAGAGTCATATTTTGACCATACACTAAGAGATGGAAAGGGAAAACTCATGACGAAACTATACAACAAAATAAATTACTTTTTTTCAGTACTGAGAAACTTCCTTTCAACTGTGGTAACATCCCTTCAGCACCTACATAACGTGTTCTAGCACGTTTCGGGCGTAATATCAGAGCTTCCGAAACTAGACGGACGTTCTATCTCGCAATAAAGTGTTTCTGGAACAATATAATGTTGTTACAAGATTGAAATTATCACTACTGAATATTTATGGTCGTCATCATAAACTCGTGAATCGTTATGATATATCCATCTGCACCATGAAAACAGATTTGTTCACTGTGTCATAGTTTTCCTTTCCTTTTTCGTCTTCCTAAAACATGAAATTTTATGAGCTTCTCTGTGGGTGTTTTTTAGAAAAGCAGAGGACGCTCAATCTAGCGATGCACCTGGTCCATGCTCCCAGTTTTAAGTAGAGTCCGGTTAAACCATTTACTTTTGTTTCTTTGCATACGTGTTATTTTTTTTATATTTCTATGTTGTGTGTGACAATTTTGTGTTATAGCCCTTGGAATGTATTCTTTTTATTTATGCTCAAGTTAAGGTCCCTTGATTACTTCTTGGAGATAGCAGAATGAACGAAGCAAATATTGTTTATTTCGGGAAAATAGAGAATGAAAGGGTTATCAGCCTTCTTTTAGTATAATGAATTTGATCCGAAGCATACGTGTATCTTTTTTTAAGAATAGACCCAAATTTTGTCTTTCTATGTTGTGTTGTTCTGTTTATATACTTACGTGCCTCATTTGAAATGGTGAACTGAACATTAGTTTGTCAAAAAAAAAACGTATCTTTCATTTCTTAAGATTGAATGTTCGTATATCAAGATAATCGTGACTAGATGACTTCATAACATGTCAATTATAGGTTGTCTGTTTCCTGTTACATATGCTATGAAAACCAATACATAAATTATCATGCTTGTTCACCTGAAGACAAAAAATAGTCTTCTATCTACTGATAAATGTGTCATAGTTAACTGATAAGAGATTATTGAACTGAAGAGCGTATCACACAGATTTTCCGATAATTGTTTTAACGTGCATTCGATGAGCTATTTTAATTCAGGAATATTGTTAGTGAAGTTAAGATTTCTTGATAATCAATTGGTGTAATCAAATAAGTTCTAACCTAAATTAGATAACAGAAAGAATTGACATGCGTTTAAATACTCGACTTTCGTCTAAATGTCATGCATTATATATTACTACAAGATTTTCTTGCATAAAGTTTTTAGCATAGGCGGATCAATCGGAATCCACTCTTATGTTCACAAAATTTAGTTGGATTTCTCCATTTCAAGAAAAATTTTGAAAAAGATTTAATGAAAAGACTAGTGTGTTTTTTTTTCACCAAAAACTCACACATTGCCTATTTCTTTCAAAGAATAGCACATAATGACCTTAATGATTAAGTTCTTTAATGTGGTAATTCTACTGCTAATTTTAGCAACTAAATGATTAATAGTATAATAGTTTATTGGATAGACTAAATAATTAAAATATACTCACGAGTGCCGAAGAAAGCCTAGATCTAACGAGAGTACGGAACTTGTTCCGCGCACGTGTAAAATCTTCATTCATTCTTGGCAAGAGTAATAATATTTTGGTCATTCACTCTAACCAATTACTAATCATATTGTTGACAAAAATTTCTTTTAAAGTTTTTTTTTAAATATAAAGGTTTGCTATCTATATTAAATAGTTTTAAATACAAGCAGATATAAAATTGCGTTCTATTTAAAACCTGATTTGCATACTAATAATAGAAGCAAAGAAAAACGTCCCGAAAAAACAATATGTATGCATAATTATACTCAAACTAAAATGTCAATGAACTCTTAAATACTTGTGATGTAGATATTTGTACTGAAATGCCCCTAAACAAATGTACAAAACAAAACGATACAGAAATAATTTTACTACTTCAAAATCTAAATAAACATCATTCTAGTTAATTATTACTTATTTACAAATGGTAACAGCAGTTCACGTGAACAAGTCTAAAAACTATACTTCAGATATCATTTAAAGAGTCGTTCTTTTACAATATTTCATTTTTACTTATTTTTTTTTATTTTAACTTTTAAAACAAGAACAAACAGACAAAATTTATAAGAAAGAGTATTTCTGTAACATTCAAAGCGTAATCAAGGGAACCAAGGTTATAGCGGTAATCAAAAGAACGTAATCTAGGGACAAAGACCAGACATGGAAAACAGATATACACAACAAAGAACATAAAGTAACTTACATCATACATACAAAGTAACAAAAGCAAATGGGCAAATCGGACTCCTTTAATATCTAGGAGCATGGATCAGGTGCACTGGTGGGGTAAGCGTCCTCTCTTTTTCTAGAAACACCCACCGAGTTGCCCATAAAAGATATGCCCGGGGTAGACGAAAGAGCAAAGGAAAACTATGACACGTTGAACAAATCAGCGTCAAAGCAGAGTATTTTTCTTATAGGGAAAGAATAATCATTTTAATATTTTTTATGTATCAAACCGGACTTTTCTAGGGCTTGTATGCAAGTTTTAAGTGTATAGATACCACCATCTTTTATCTTTTCTTTATATTCACATTTATTTCGAGCAATTATGAAGTATAATAAGCAAACATAATTATTCGTTCTAAGGATGCTTGAATATTTATCTCGTGCGCGGAACAAATTCAACCCAGTCGAGATGTTTTTGCACCTCGAGATCGTATTTTGGTTATTCCCTATCTCAAATTAATTATCCAATTATTTTATGAAAATGTATTGCCCTATTACTTATTAAGACGGAACAAATTTCGCATGTATAAACGTAAATTATGAATCAAATTTAAACAAAATCAATCATTTTTATTTGTCCCAAGGATCGAGAAAAATGGAAAGTGAGTTGTACAGTTGGTGTTAAGAAATAACGATTTTTGAGACGATTTGAGTTGCAATGCATATTTCATCTAAGTCAAATAGGACCAACGCCGAGGTACGATAGTGCATATAGACGTATATTCATGTGAATATTATAGTATTATTGTATAAGGTTTTCGAAATTGGCTTAGTTATTGGTCCGACGCTAGCCATATTGGCCGGAGGCGTAGCCGAAGTTCGATATTTCTAGCCGAGGACAAATAACTCAACCAATAGTGAAAACCTTACGCAATGATAACGTTATTGACTAACTTGTCTAATACGCTAGGCCAATATGGATTTTAACCACTCCAATATGATGTATTGAAGCCATAAAAGCCGTATTGGACGGCTATATCCCGTAATGAGGCACTTTAGTACTTTCAATTGTATTGGCAGTTTTTATCATATTTAGGCTTATATTCGAACGTTAGTCAATAAATGTTACAATCAATCAAGCAATTTTCGTGCTATACCAAGGGAAAGTTGACGTTACGAGAATGAAAGAAGTAAAATAAGGAGCGAACGTCGTTTAATTTTATTGTACTATTCAGCAAGGTGGTTTTATCATTATTTCTTCATTGTAGACCGCCATGCATGTCAATATTACTGTAAAACTGTTTCAAAAAAGCATTCCTATCAACTTCATTGCTAAGCCTTCCAGAACACCCGATCTCACTCGTTTTTGTTGTTGCTAATTCATAATGCTAGTGCTTTTGTTTTTTTCTGTGATTCTTGTTTTCCTTATCACATTCATTTCTATATGATTTTTTTATCGCTATTTTGTTTAAAATCCCTTTGATCTTGTTATACGATAATTTTCAATCTCACGCCAGTCGAGTTAGAATGTCCTCGCGTGACATACAACAAATAACTCTCTATTGTTTACTGCGTATGAAATAATGGCTAATTTGTGGCAATATTTTCTAGTCTACAATGGAAAATGATTAAATACAGTAACTTACCCAATTAAAATTAATAAATCCCAGAATTATTCCCAATATTTTAAACGCGATCGTCATAGTTAACCGATTTTTTTTCACATGATGTGTATCACTGCTGCACAACATACGTGACGTCACGTAGCACGTCGCCGAAAAATAGTCCCGAAAGGAAATTTGCAGCGCTTATAAAACTTACATATTTAGGTCAGGAAAACTGAAAATAAAAAAAATTTATACCTTACAATTCAGCAAAACAGCGATAAACAGATTATTGATTTTTCTTTCTATTTTTATAATCTTGTTGGCTGCATTGTTTATGTAAATCGTCTCTGTTTCTGTTCTTTTGTGTTTAGGTTATGTACTTGTATTTTGATGTATCTGCACGGTCTTACTGTTGACGCTTTGCTATTTTTGCCAAGAAAACAATAGTGTTTTTCGGTGATATATTGCAGATACAAATTAAAGTCAATATACCAAATAATGGTTGATTAAAATAACAGAGAAATTGTCGATCCTTTATTTTATTAAATCGCATTATGATTCCTGTATCACTGTTTCTTGATATAATGCATAATCTGTTACATTTTAAAAATAAAAATTAATCCTCTACCCTCCATGTTTTTCACTTCTCAATTGATCATGCATGAATTAAAATAAATCTCTGAAATATTTAAAAAGATATAAACTATTCGAATAAAGGATCAAGATAATTGAAACCCACATATGATAGCATTATTGTAGAAAGAAAGGTATTTTTTCACTTGAGCTGTCTACGAATGATTTCTTATGCATTCATGCGTTTGGGAAAAAATGTAGGAACGGTAAAAATTTTAGTTCCAACTCAATTTATAATTATTAAGTGTAAATTCAATTCAATGTGTTAAAATGTATTTTTCTTAAACATTGTTTTAATTAAAAAAAGGTATATTTATTAATAAATACGCTACTTGTATTCACGTAATTGATTTTTGACTTTGACAATCAATTTGATATATATATAAATGCCAATTTACATTGGAGTGATTCTTCTGACAAAGTCATCGCGTTCAATTATTATAAACAGGTTACTTTTTACAGTACTTATTAGTTATTTTAAACGACATTGTTAACTATTACCTTTTAGAAATATTAGAAAAGATAAATCTGTATTATGATTTTATCGATCATTAACTGCGAAGCTTTCTCCCTCCAGTATGTATTAGGTCACAGGGAAGTAAATTCGAAGTATCTTACAGGATAGTTGACATTTTTTGGTCAGTACTACAATGATCAAAACATGACTAACCCCGATGACACTGTTACCGTACCTCTTAACGAGCCGGTGTGCGGTGCTGAACAGGTGAGTCTTATATCTACATATTCAATATAAATAACAAACATGTAATTGTACTTTCGCTTTCAAAAATTATTTTTTTAACCTTAAAAAGAAGCTGAACGCTTCTTTCAACATCAGCATGGTGGATATATCAAGTCATAAAGATTTATTGAATTTCATTCCTTTTAAAAAAAAAAAAAACTTGTTGGATAGCTCATTTTAAGAAATAGAATGTCATTCTTCAGACCAGCCATATAATTAACTAATAAACGAGACCGAGCAATGTCATCTGTAGCATCGACAGTGCGGATTTGTTTAAACTGAAGTAAAGTCTTGAAATTTAGTGTACAAAATAACACGTTAAGAATGATATATCACAGTGGAACATTATTTCCATGCAAAGTTAGAGTAACTGTCATTTATAATGGGTAAAATCACATACATTTTTTTCACTTAATTTTCGTCTATTTGTTGTTCATGACACCATGAATATGTGAAGATAGTTGGGTTTCTTATACATAAATGATACCATGAATATGTGAAGATAGTTGGGTTCTTTATACATAAATGATGTTATGAAGTTGTATTTATTGATTTTGCATTTGCAATGGTGTTTCGAAAATAGGTGTACGGACGGACATCCCATAAGGTATAGTTCTAACAGGACAAATTTCTGGTTCAGGATTTCTCAATAGAAAGTTGGATAACATGATTTAATGTTTTTTAATGTCACAGGTGTAGTGTTAAACTTTTCGGAAAGTTGGATTTATCAAATTCTGGAAAACTTTAGTCTTAGACTTGCACCACTCACTTTTGAATAGTTTTGTTTTGACCTTATCGGTATTTCACCTAAACGTAGAAAGGCAGAAAAAGCTAAGAGGAACACGACTTTTAAAAGTAATTGAAGTGACACATCAACAATACATGACTCAAGACATTTGTTTTATTATTGGCTTTGTTATTGGTAAACGAGAATCACTTTATGCACCACGAGCATTATCACAACCCTTTAACATTTTCCGAACAATAAATGCAGCTGCTTCCAACTGTGTTTATAATCTCTTCGTCTTGGTTTGGACAAGGCCGACTGTAGCAAACTCTGAGGTTGTATGTCTAAATGTGGATAAGATGGCGTAGCACTGATATTGGGATTGGGGACAGCCAAGGTGCCTGTACTCTGGCGTGCTGAAAAAAAAGAGACAACGCATCAGCCTGTATTGGTTTTTCCAGCTATATATTTTGCTCGAAAACAAACATTGCACTTCATTGCTGCGAGCATTAACCTTCTGACTAATCTCATTCCCACAGACTGTTTACATGATGATTATTGACTATTTCAACAACTGCCTGATTGTCAAATATGAAAAGTACATTAGAGTCAGCTTGTTTGAAACCTCAAAGTTTTAAAGCTAAAACAATAGGAAAAAGTTCGTTGATTGTTATATCATAAGCAGTCAATACAGTCGGCCAAACCTCAGCAAACCATTTATGGCAAAAAACAGCACCAAAATCAAGACTGTCTACTGCACAAGTAATTAACTTGAAATGTGTAGAGAAAAACCAATGGTCAGCCATAAACACTGATTTTCCATCAAAAACAGTTTACTTGATCCTATACAAGGTCTTGCTTCACGGGTCAACCAAATTGTATGTAGTGGTTTGGATACCCCAAGGTAAGGTCAATCAACCTCCTTAAACAGGCTCTACCAGGGCAAACCACGATACAAGCATGGTTGAGTAAACCATCAGGCTCTGTAATTCTTTTAACCGAATTTTCTTAATTGAAATGCCAATGAAAATATGAAACAAAAGTTATATCAAAATAGATATTACCAAAAACAGCACTTCTAACACTCACGAAGTATTTCAACAGGGAAAACCTTGGCCATATAAATCATTTTATTTTCTAGAAATTGTTATTTTACGCATATAAAAATTCAAACATCTTTCATACGCATTTTTTTATGTATGGAAGAAAACAAGCTCACGAAGCAATTTGTTAATGTCTTTGAAGGTCAATCGCACAGAGTCGGATTTAGGATCTTGGATAAAGAAACATAAAGTAAGTTGATATTTGTACTTTAAAACGATATTTAAAACTTTAAAACCAAGATCAAATACGGATTAAATAGACCGATATTTCTTTGGGTCACTATTACTTTGACAGGTAAATCAAGAAACCTATACTTTAAGGCACAATGACACATTTAAAATTTTGAATTAGTTAATAAAAGCTTACAACGATTTATGCAATTGTAATAGGAGTGTCGGGCTTGGATTCTTCCGTCCCCTGAAAAGTCTAATTTAGACAATGCAATGACCTCAAAAACCACCAACAACGTCTATGCTTTCCCAATTATCAATTCAGACCATTGATTAGTTGACGATGGCTGCAAAATGAGGCAGTTGCTTTTATATGTAGACACTCTCAGTTTACAAGTTCGATCACAGGGAATCGAGTTATGGCAGAATATAGAGAAAATACTATAGTTTCTTATACTTTATATAAATTCAACATTATGTATATGCAAACATAACAATGTCATATCAAAACATTTCAATTCAACAGTTGTAAATTAAATGAGTATCTCAAATATATTTTAATTGTATGTTTAGCTATTAAAATTAATTGTAGTTTTACTATTGCACTTATTTATTCCCTTATAAGCACCAAAAACACCCGTACTTAAATCTATTACTTACATTTCAAGACATATACTTTGTAAGTCCGGCAACACAGTTCTATATTTTAACCTTCACCTTGAATTTGGATATGAAGGACAAAAGAAAAGACAAGAAAAGAAACACGCTGTGTGTTATTTAAATAAACAAGTTACCTATTTATAATTCATGTTTTAGTAGTAATGAAGATTTTGTCAGATTTTACTCTATTGGAGTATTGTCACATTAGTGACTTTCCAAGAGTTCAAGTAACACTTATTTCATTATGAAATCATGTGTTAAAAGTGAGCCATACTTAAGCTACTGGTCGTCCCAAGACAATTCAAAAATTTCTTGTAAAAATATATATGTAGAAATCATTTCTTTTTCCATTTGGTATTGAACGATTAGAGAAACACCAAATATTTATTTATTATCAAACATTTCTACTACTAAAGGTTTTAATTAGTAGTTTTTACCTAAAGAAACTATAAACATACATTATTTTACATTATTTTATATTATTATAACTTACAACGACTTTTATTATCGATTTTTGGTTCTGTATGTATTCAGGGAACATAATTACTATAGGCGAAATCGTTACACTCCCCCCCCCTTAGATTAAAGTTATATTGAAAATTGAATTTTATCAAAATATATTTTGAAAACGATTGAGCAAAATTTTAAACATATTTTCAAGTTTAAGAAACGCTATTTATTTATTAAAATTTTCATTAAATAAAGTTCAAATTTCACAATTGTCACCATCCTGGTTTTTTCTTTAGTTGTAAGACCTGTCTTCCTTTTCTTTCCGGTACTTTAAAAAAATGTGCTTCATGATCTCTTGGTACGAGAACAGCTCCTTCCAAATTTGGGAAAATTTGATGTACCAATTGTTCATGTAAGATCCTTCTTTGTGTCTTAGTTTCTTCACGTGCTTCGACATTCACTTTTGGCCAGAAGATTCTCTTTGCAGTATTCCCTGGTTCAATATATTTATATTGTCCAGCATTTTTGACGAAGTATAGCGTAATTCATCTTCCAAAGCAGAATCTTGAAGTTTGTGAAACTTCTTCAAATGTTGTTTCAACTGGCACCTTCTTGCCATATTCTTATCACAAAGACGGCAACTCAGTATAGACGTTTTCTTCTCGTGGAATCTCCAGCAATGTTTGCAATACATAGCAAAACTTTTGATGACAGGGGTTTCACACCCCTTTACATCACATTGTTTGTTTGTTTGTTGGGGTTTAACGTACGAGCAGCAATATTTCAGCTATATTCAGACGATGAAAATGAAATGGATGATAAAATGAACATGAAATGATGATGAAATGAAAAAAGGATGGGACACAAGGATAACAGGATCGACAAATTTTGATTGCCACTAGAAAAAGGGGGATGGGTAAGGTCGGGCAATTTAGCCACCTGTGGCGGAGCGCAAAGGTTCCTACTCCTATCAAATACCACAGCAGGGTTCTTTAACGTGCGAGGAACGTGGCATCTTTCCCAACACGGTGCACCACTATGGTTTGCGGCCAGGTTTTTCCGTATTATAGCCTGACAACCCCAGCATGTAACATGCCAGGGGTACCCCATTCCACCACCTGGGGCACACATCCCAGTTGCTCTGTGGGCAGAGCGCCTAGCACCCGGCTAGGTTTCTGAGCACTAATTAGTCGCCTTTTACGACAAGCTTAGCGCTGCTGCAGGCCTATTCTTTTAACACCCGGACCTGCACGGGCAACCTTTACATCACAAGGCATGCTGTCTTCTGGCCAATACTCAGCCACTGGCTGCTCACTAGGTTTAACAAACGGTGCAACAGATATGTCAAAGGTAGACATCTTTAATCGTCGTCAAGTTTCATAACTTCTCTTTCATCTACTTCAAAAACATCGATATCTGCCACGATTGTTGTACTATCTAAAAACAGTTTTTTATAATATGTTTGTTCAGGCATTTTTTATGTATTGTGCTTTTGTAAAAATGAATAATTCTAGTCAAACATACAGGAGCCAGTACTTCTGTTTTGCTTAACATACTTTCCTAAGCCCTAATTATATATGTATAACTGAACTAAACATTTTCAGAACTCATAGAATAAATAACTACTCCAAAATTTCATATAAATGTATTTGACACAGAACAAACAGGATACTCTCACTAAATCATTTCAAGTACCTTTCAAGTCAGGTTTTGACATTTATTCTGTTACAAATTTATATAGTTTTTTTTAATCTGTCGATCGACATTTATTTATTTAAAAAAAAAACTAAACCAGATACCCGTACTATTATTCGGAAGTTCTGTTTAAACCATTATTTGGTATTTAGCTCTATTTTTGTTATTTCATTATTAGTTATTTGAAAGTATTTAGAGTAATCATCCATTTATTTTATCCTAAAGTCTTTACTTCGGAAGCCTAGAAACCCCTACTATAAGACATCATTTCAGCACTAAATATGAATATACATATATCATTATTTATGCCTTCTGTCTATTTATGTACTTATGATTTATGGTGTTAATTTCTGGAATATCGGTCATTCAATTTATTGAAACAGCTTGTTTTATATTGTCGACTTCATGAACTTACTTAAATAATCAAAATATGCATTTAAAATATAAAAAAAAACGCAATATTATCATATAACTTCATTTAAATATTTACAAAATTTCACATTCAAATAAGAACATTTTATACTAAATTCATATTAAAATAATAAAATCAACCCTACAGAATTGTCACTTCTGCATGGAGTCGTATAACATTTGATACTAATACTATTTCAAAATCTATTTTACTCCTTTCTCAGACTAACAAAATAATAATCTTAAACTATAGCGGTTGATTTATAACTGTCCTATGTACATCTGTTAACTGTGTAGGGAGAATATTTTAGAGGTTTTTTAACGGCTCGACCACAACGTGTTCTTTCCGGTGGAGTTCTGAATAGGTCAGAGTCAGTTCCCTCTGTGTCCTCTGTTTCTTCACCCCTATTTTCTTCTGTTTCTGAAATGTCATTTGCCATTTCCTGACTATCATTAGGATTAGGAAAACTTAAATGCATGTCCGATTGAATGTCGTCTACACTGGACGAATCAATCTCAACATCTTGAACATTACGCCATTCATATGGCAAGTCTCTACCTAAATGAGGTTTTAAATGGTCTAAATGGACTACTATACTTCTACTAGTAGGGTTTTTCTGAATTTGTAATTCACATCAGTAGTCTTTTGTTCAATTTGGTAAGGTCCACTCCAACCCAGTCCAAATTTAACATTTGCAAAAGGTGGAGACCACCTCCAGACAAAATCTCCCTCACTATATGTACGGGATTTTACACCCCAATCATAGTTTTTCTTTTGTCTGAATGCGGCCTTTGGCAAATGTTTTGTGGCAAAACTATATGTTGTTCTAAAGCAGCCTCAACCATTCTACATACTAAATATGACACCTAGGCTCTATTTCTTGAAATGGATTCCCAGCAACAATATCTATAGGACATGACATCTCCCTCCCAAACATCATTCTAAAAGGTGAAAAACTAGTACTATCTGTTGCCATATATGCCATTAACAGAAAGGGAAGATGATCATCCCAGTCACTTCGATTTTCTTTGACAAAAATTAAAATCATTTGTTTCAAAGCACGATTCACCCTTTCAACTAGGCCATCAGAATTTGGGCGATAAGGAGCTGTACTAGTTTTCTCAATTTCTAACATCCTACATATATGACGAAATAATTCAGACTCGAACTCTGTACCTTGATTAGAATGTATACAAGTTAAAACCCCAAACCTTCAAATAATCTCAGTCACTAGTGTATCAGCCACTGTAAGGGCGGTGTGATTTACCACAGCAAAAGCTTCAACCCACTTCGTAAAATAATCTGAAACTATAATTATATATTCATTTCTGTTTTCACAGACTGGACAAGGCCCCATTATATCAATTCCTATCCTATCAAAAGGTGATCCTACGGCTGACTGCTGTAACGGAGCTCTGCCTATCCCTGGACCTGGTTTAGCCCTAGCACAACTATTAAATTCCCAACACCAAACAGCAATATCTTGACTCATTCCAGGCCAATAAGATCGTCGTTTAACAGACTTTATAGTTTTATTTCTTCCTAAATGGCCTGCTGTACGTTTGTTATGTAATTCTGAAAGTATTTTAGCTCTTACTTTTTTAGGAGTTAACAAAACTATTTTCTCCCTCAGACTCATAAACATAAAACAGAATTCCATTTCTGACAATCAAAGATTACCATAAACTCCATAATTTTCGACATTCGTGAGAACAACTTTCAACGTGACTTCTCGGGGATTTAACATCAAAAATACTTTTTAATTCTAAAAATTTATTTATATCCGAGTCTGCCATTTCGAAATCTCCTTATTTGACCAAGATTGTAACCAATTCGAATCACTATGATCTAAGTCTACCGCCATAACCTGCCCTGAACCTGATCCTTAATCAAAATCTGTATGTTCTACAGGAATAGAAGATACCTGGTCGGACTTTACAATCCGTTTAGATGATAAACAAGCTGAGACAACGTTATTGTTGTCTTCAGGATGCTTGTTTTGTTTTAAAATACCTGTATTAGAACAATCAGGACAATCTGACCTATGACATTGCCTATGTGGTTTGCGAGACAAGCTATCTGCATTTGTGTGCAATTTACCCTTACGATGTTCTAAAGAAAAATCGTAGGTATCTAATACTGTAATCCAGCGTGCTAAAATTCCTTCTGGATTTTTAAAATTCTTTAACCAGACCAGTGATGCATGATCTGTTCTAATTTTAAAATGTCTTCTCCAAGGAAAATGTCGAAATTACTTAACAAATGTAACTACCGCAAAAAGTTCTCTTCGGGTAGTGCAGTATTTTCTTTCTGCGTCATTTAATGTTTTACTTGCAAATGAGATCACTTTTTCGTTTCCATTTTGCACTTGTGACAGTACAGCACCTATACCGTTGGCACTAGCATCGGTATCTAAAATAAAACCACCTTCCGCTTCGGGGTATGTGAAAATTGGTAAAGATATTAAGTTTTTCAAAAGATATATGACATTCAGAACCCCAACAAAATTTGACAGATTTCTTTGTGAGTTGTGTCAGCGGAGCTGCAACGTCTGCAAAATTGGGAATGAATTTCTTGTAGTAAACGGCTAATCCTAGAAAACTATGAATTTCTGATATATTTTTGGGTACCGGAAATGATTTGACAGTTTCAATTTTACTTGGGTCACATGCTATACCTTTTTCTGAAACAACATGACCTAAAAATGACACTTCTTTCTGAAAA
Source organism: Perna viridis (assembly GCA_037379345.1). Lineage (NCBI taxonomy): Eukaryota > Metazoa > Mollusca > Bivalvia > Mytilida > Mytilidae > Perna > Perna viridis. The sequence goes on along the minus strand of CM074521.1, from coordinate 9,551,618 downwards.
TATTTTCAATTACTGGGCATAGGCTGTAAATTTGCAGAACGTAAACATTCGAAAACAAGCTTCAAATTCTCTAAAGCAATGTCAAACTTTGGACCAAATATAATCACGTCATCAAGGTAGCACAAACACTTTTCCCACTGATATCCTTTTAGAACCATTTCCATCAGTCTTTCAAAAGTTGATGCAGAATTACAACATCCCATTGGCAAAACTTTAAACTGATAAAGGCCCTTATGGGAGGCAAAAGCTGTTTTATCCTTACTATCCATTGGGCATTGCCAGTAATCAGATGCTAAGTCCACAGTATGATACCATTTGTTGCCACCTAACGAGTCTATCCTAGGGAGAGGGTATGAATCTTTACTTGTAACTGAATTAAGTCCCCTGTAATCTATACAGAACCTTATGAACCCATCCTTTTTCTTAACTAGAAGAATATGCGCAGACCATGGACTGTTACTAGGTTCTATAAGGTCAGCTTCAAATAATCGATCAATCTCTTTTTCAACTACTTCTTTTTGAGAAATAGGTACCCTTCTAGGTGGAAGTTTTACTGGTTTAGCATTCCCTGTGTGTATTTTATGACTAACTAAGTCAGTTCTACCTAATCTCTTATCTTGAAATGTAAGTATAAGACATTGAAATTTATTTTTTTTAGAATCAGTTAAGTCTTTTGATACTTCTTCAATAAGACATTTTAAATGGTCAGGGACTATTTTATCCTCAGTAATATCTAAGTTTAGTTTATCTTTCTTTTCTGTTATTTATTCAACCTTTTCAATGGCTCTAATTTCCCTATCAGCGAATATTTAGGCAACTCTATAATATCATCAGTGACATTAATAGTGTTTGTTTTGACCTTTTAATTTTTACTATCATAAATTGTCCTCTAAATCAAGAGACCTTGCTTTTCTATTTATCTTATAGGCTCTAGAAATGTCAGATTTTCGCCTAATGATCCTACAACATAGCTTTCTACTGTAAATTCACTATCTGGAGGTTTCATGGTCTGTTCACTTATCTTTACATTAGCACAAAAGCTGCAACTTTGTTTAAATAGTTTAATCTTATTGCCATTAATTGACATAGTTAATTTTGACAAATGCATGTTCACATCGTAGTTCTCAAAGAAATCTATTCCTAACAAACCAGGTGTAAGTCTGCTACTATAAATGTATATGAATAGACTTTATTTCCTAGATTAAATTTTAAAGAAATTTCTCCATAAACATTCATTTGCCTGCCCTCTGCAGTTGGCAAAGTTGTTGTAACTTTTTTAACAAGAGAGGCGTCAATTCCTATTGTATTATATGACTCTTTACTGATAATGCTTACAGCTGATCCAGTGTCAATCAAAAATTTTAAAATTTTAAATTAATTTTCTGAATTTTAACTTTTTAGAATAAGCAACCTTGTTTCAATGTATTAATTTGAACATTTAAATCTTTTTCTTCATTTTGACCAAGTTTATTTTCAGAATTCTGGACGTTTGGTCTCAAGGTCAGTCCCTATCATTTTCCCTTTTCTTTATTTTGACTATCTTTTTCTGCCTTGTCATGTTCATTTTGATTTTGTTGGTTTTGTCTATTTCTTCTACCATATGGTCGTCTACCTTGACCATTTTCATTATCCCAACAGAATTTTGCCAAATGTCCTACCTTATCACAAATTGTACATTTAATTTGTTCTTTCTCTTCTTGACTACACAATGTTTCTATTTTTTCTGTTAATTTCTCAATACAGCTATTCAGTGCTTGAGCTAAATTTAGAATTTATTTATTTGGATTTTCTTCCTCGCTTCTTTTATCTATTTTAGATTTTGAAGAATCTGTTTTGTCTTTATTAACTACCCCAACATGAAGATCAGAAGAGTTGTCAATGTCTCTCGGTTTTTTTGGATTACTTTGCGCACTCGTAAATGCTTCATATTCAACTGAGTTAGCTATGACCGCTTGTAACATTTGCGGATGTGCAAACTGCACATGTTTTTTCCATTTCAAAGTTTTCTAGACCTAAAATAAACTGGTTTACTACAAGCTGCTCTAATACTGAACTATATTCATCGTCCGGGTATGCTAACCTCACTAAACGCCTAAGTGCATAGCCGAAATCAGCGAGTGATTCACCTTGCCGTCGCGTTCTTGTTCGAAATTCACATCTGTACGCGGTCACGCGTTCTTTAGGGTGAAACCTCTGTGCCAAAGTGTCTTTCAGCTTTGTATAATTATTTGTCACCTCTGGACTTAAGTCGCCAAGTAACTTTTGTGCTACGCCGTGCAAACTCATGGAAAGTGTTGAGCCTTTTCAATTTCGCTCCACTGATTCCACGCTGCGGTCTTTTCAAACTGCACAATATAGTCCTTCCAATCTATTGCCTTGCCGTCGAATTTTTTAGGCTCTTTCTCTCCTCGAGTTATCGGTGCACGAACGTTTGAAGTTTCTGGACGAGGTTTTTGTCTGTGTGTGGTCATTTGCTTTCACGGAAGTCACCGTATTTGTATTATGCGTTTCTCTATTTGAAATTGCTTTCTGCGGTTGTCTTTTCCCTTTCTTATCTTGAATATCAGGGGTAGATTTTGTTTGACTCGAAACCGTTTTAGGTTTGGTCGCGCTTGAGCCAAAGACGATGGCTGCAAAATGAGGCAGTTGCTGTGTTATATGTAGACACTCTCAGTTTACAAGTTCGATCACAGGAAATCGAGTTATGGCAGTATATAGAGAAAATACTATAGTTGTTGTACTTTATATAAATTCAACATAATGTATATGCAAACATAACAATGTCATATCAAAACATTTCAATTCAACAGTTGTAAATTAAATGAGTATCAAAAATATATTAAATGTATATTTAGCTAGCAAAATTAATTGTAGTTTTACTATTGCACTTATTTATTCCCTTATAAGCACCAAAAACACCCGTATTTAAATCTATTACTTACATTTCAAGACATATACTTTGTAAGTCCGGCAACACAGTTCTATATTTTTGGTTCTGTATGTATTCAAGGGAGATAATTACATAATTACTATAGGCGAAATCGTTACACAATGACAATGTTTAGACTGACAATTTTTTTTTTTAAAGTACAAATGTATTTCCATTTCCAGTTTTTAAATTAAAAAAATCTAAGTAGCGAAGAATATGACGTAATCACATAAAGGGTCTTTAATCGTGAAAGGGGAATGTTCAGTTTATAACAAATTCAGCCTAAAAATGAACTTGGTCAAATCAGTATAATTTATATTGAGTAAAAGGTGTGCTCAATTGGACAAAACAATCTTTTTCGATGTTCGTTTATGTAAATCAGTTGACCTTAGTTCAAAATGCGTCTTATATATGCAATTTCCGCCAATTTGATGAAAAATACTTTATATAACATTTTCTTTGAAGGAAATATTGGTCGCATGCGTCGTAAATGTTTTAAGTAATTGTGGACGAAATTTTATAGTTTTTCGAAGCATGTGGTCATTATGTCATGATCGGAAAACACCCTCAAACCTTCAAATTTTGTATAATATTTAACGATGCATAGCTTTTATACTTTGTGACGTCATTTTGACTCGGAAAGATTTTCTTAGGTTATCTTTATAAAGCAAATGGAAATAAGTCTAAACAGTCGGAGAGCTAAATAACCGGGGCCGAAAATAAATATTTTAAAGCCTTTTGATCATTTCCTAAATTGTAGGTTGCACTGGTTGGAGTAATTATTATTGTTATCATCGCAATTGTTGGGACAATTATCGGTAAAATGAACACAAATAAAGGTATGAATATATTCTTTTTTCTTTCTTTTCCAAAGATAAAAAAAAATTGAAATTGCTTCATCATGACTGTAGTACATATGTACATACAAATGGACTGAAATAACCATACGCACCCCAATTCATCAACCGCAATATGATACCGTGGTAACTCTATATCTTACAAACCAAATTTTCGCAAAAAAAAAAGAATTTTTATATTTGTTGTCACTTTGGTTCTATATATGTCTGTGATACTTCTTGGATGACGTATACATTCGAAAAATTTAGCACAACAATCCATTCGAGAATACATATAGTTTTATACTGAAAGTAAATCTACTATTTTGTGGCAAAAACCTGATATGTTGTTGAAATCGTCAAAGATAGGGGGTGCACGGTGGACTCCTGCAGCTCATGGATAGTAAGATAAAAACTAAGACACGAAATGAATCAATCGATTTTTGGGGTTAACTAAAAATTAAAGTAAAGGACAAGGTGTTTGTTAGTGAAACACATCAAGCCATCAAAATGGTTTCCATTTTTGTAAGTGTCTTCTAGTCCTGTTTATCCCAATAAATTATGAATAAAAGAGTAATAAAGAGAACCCAGATTTGAGGGAAGTCTAAAAGAATATACTCCAAGGATAAAGACTTTACAAGGAAACATAGAACATGAAATAAACAAAATAACAGGTACAAAGAAACAAAAGTAAATGACAACCTGGGAACCACTGAAAAACCGGAAGTACGGATCAGGTGTACCAGTGGTTGTCTTCTGCCTTTGTCAAAACAACCACCGATTTGAGATTAAAATTTAATTAATATAAAAATACATTTTTTGGACAAAGAATAATGAATTAAACCTATACAACTGAAACTATTATCTCAGCACACTGGGACCACTTTTGGAGTATCGTGATATCATGCTCATCATGAATGCAGGTCATGGGTTCGATCTTCGTCCGAGTCACACACAAAAAACAATGGACGCAACGTATATGACACACAGTGTCTGAGTAACGATTTAAAAATACGATTGCTTGCTTGTTTTTGTTTTTTTGGGTTTTTTTGGTTTTTTTGTGTTTTTTTGTTGTTTTTTGTTTTTTGTTTGTTTTTTGTTTTTGTTTTGTTTTGTTTTTTTGTTTTTTTGTTTTTGTTTTTGTTTTTTGTTTGTTTTGTTTTGTTTTTTTTTATTCTGCCTATTCTGGTATCGGACTAGTACAAACCATGGTATGGAGGAATTTGTCTGTCGGCCTTTATTAAATGACATATATTTCATCAAGCGTTAAATGACAGTTAATTTTTATTAGTGAAGTAGGTTTGTAGCTCGTTTGGTGACCATGCTTCATTAATTGTGACAACAATCACCAAGTCTATTATACAAATATTTTAACGAAAATCGGTTACACGTAATGGACTTGATCTCCACCATTTTTCAAAATTAAAAGACAAGACATGTTTTCCTTACTCACTGCCTGTCTGCATTGATTCAGTCTTATAATTGCAATTGCTACATTGATTATATAAGACAATTTTGCTTTCAGATGAAGACCGTGAGCAAAGCCCGCAAGACAGGATAAATCAGACATATTCCTGCGTAGTCTTACAATATCAGGACGAAATCCGTAATTGTTTCATGTCTTATATTTAAGTTTAAATGTTATATATAAGACTAGTTTTTGAAAATGTTTGATTGCTTTTGTTAGTAAGATCTTACCTCAACTTAGTTATGTTATTTTGAAGTATGTTAAAAAAAGTTAATCTTTATGTACCCAAATGATGCATATGAGACGAGTTTAATAAGTAATCATTCACATACTTTATGTTTATTTACATTTTAGTTTAGTTAAAGCAAATTTGTAGGCACCAAGCAAGAAGATAAGACACATCTACAGGTCATATTTTTTATCGTGTCTTCTCCATATTATATCCATTTCTAACATATATAATGTATATATGTGCGGTTTGTACGCCTGTTTTGATCGCGATTATGCCCCAGTTTGATATTGATTTACTATAGGAAATCCAAATATACCTTTAAATTCATTTATGTTTTTTATGGAATATCTTGGCAAAACATGTGTGTGTGTGTGTGTGTGTGTGTGTGTGTGTGTGTGTGTGTGTGTGTGTGTTTTACATCATACACAAATTCAAGTATAGGTTTTATTTAATTAATATTTCAATGTACGGAAACGTCCTCAATGATTCTTGCACTTGATAAGCAAGTTCCATTTAGCATCGATATTGATTTACTATAGGAAATCCAAATATACCTTTAAATTCATTTATGTTTTTTTATGGAATATCTTGGCAAAACATGTGTGTGTGTGTGTGTGTGTGTGTTTTACATCATACACATATTCAAGTATATGTTTTATTTAATTAATATTTCAATGTACGGAAACGTCCTCTATGATTCTTGCACTGATAAGCAAGTTCCATTTAGCATCGATCGGTACGCGCAATAGTTTACAACAAATAACGGTGACTTCTTTAACTTTGTATTTACACTTTTTAAATAGAAACTTTTTAAGTAGCTGTGTTTGTAAGAATCATGCAAAATCTGAAAAATGTTATACACCTAAAAATAAGGCTACATATTTTTATTTTTGTAAAAGTTGTTAAGTTGTTTTATGGGTCTATATATGAAGTGTGTAATTATTCATTCAAATCTGCCTGCTCATAAGAGATAATCAACATTAAAAATTCAATAGATTCTATTCTGTTTGAGTGTTATTTACAGAGTTATCTCCCTTAATTTGGAATTCTACAGTGCATTCTATACAATTTCTATCTCCTATGAGCACGGGTTATACGAAGAACCAAATTTTAATTTCTGTTTACTAAAGCATTTTAAACAAAATATCAAAATTAAAAACATGTAGGCTTTCCAACCATGTATCACATTTTGCATGATTCTTAGCTGGAATGCTACTTAAAATCTATAATTTGTGAAAATAATCATTTTGATGGTACATTGTTATGTCCATTATCTAACTACATATTTTTAAATTTCTCTAAATGTTAATTACTTCTCCGTCTACTAAAAATCGGCCAAAAATGTATATAAGATGTAGCACATAAAGGAAAAAATGTAGAGACTTCATTGCATTAACCAATTAATTATGCCTGATAACCACCAGAAATAACCATTAAGGTGTTTGTAAAACTGCACTCTTTCCCTGTGTAAGCAGTCAAAAAATATCTACGTCACAGATGCTTCATGGAAAACTTAAATAGCTTTTTGATTGTTTTCTAGATGTACTAAATATATTTAGGCAAAAATGACTAAATTGGGCGAAGATTATATGCCACCCATTGCCTGATTCTTACACAAAAGGGTACTTAATTACTGTCTCCTTTGAACAGTACTTTGAATATAATTTTATAATTTTAAAGTAAAAAATTACAACGTTTGTTACACTGTATAATTCGGAAAAAGTAGTCCAATGACTTTTAGAATCAGTATCGATATAAATTGTTGGTGTGCAGTGCCAATATGAGTACGGAAAACGATTTCACTTTGAATATTGTTGAAAGAGTAATCAAGGGAACCAAGGTTATAGCAGACAATAAAACATTGCAGCCGTATTTCCTATCAATACACAACATTCCTCTTTACCACATTGAAGTAATGTTGTATCTTTAAATTTCATTGTTAGGTTATTCACGGGGTGTCCATCGAAAGTAGGGGAAAGCAAATTAAAACAAAGCATTCATTAGAGGTCACAAACTCATGTTTTCTTCAGAATAAAAATGCGGTTTTGTAATTTCCCCCATTGGTAAGAATAAAATGATATACATCCCAGTCCATCTTTTCATACCGTCTTTTTCAGTATTTCCCAGTTTTTGTATCAGGGTTATTGGACTGTGTGATTGAACACTGCTGATTAAATAAAAAGCACCAGAAACCTTTAAATAAGGGGAAATAACTCTTTTATATGTTTGTGATGTATTTGATATGCTAGGGAACTTTTATATAAACATGTTATTTTACCTGAAAGTATTGGATATGTCTTCTCTTATTTTCAGCATATAATGTATCTTCAAACCCTCTAGGGGATATGTGCAAGTATGGTAAGTACTTTCGTTATGGTTAAATGAGAGTTTTGTATATAAGTTTAAATTAAATAATAAGTTGTATAGATGTTTGATAGAACAACTGAGGAATATTTACTCGTATGTAATATATATATATATTCATTCCCCCTCGTAGGATTAATCTAGTGCTGTAACTTAGTACACATCTAGGTGTCATTATGTAGGATAGAGGATCAAATTAATGATGCATGTCACAACAAATCAATATTATACAAACGTCTCAGAATGTGACTACTCTATTCGCTACACTGCTCCATTGGATCAAATTGATACAGGGAAGATAATGTAAAGTTATAGACATGCATCATTAATTTGATTCTCTACCCTATATAATAACACCTAGATGACCTGTCCAGTACTACCATACATCGTGTACTAAGTTACAGCCCTAGATTAATCCTACGAGGAGGAATGACCCGGCCAGCGAAATCTATATTTTTAAAAAGAAATCAAAAAGAAAGTAATTCCTTTAGAAGGAAACGTTATAAAACAATTGCATTAGTCTTCTTCGGGGTTATTTCCGGATATTACAAATTGAAAATACAATTCGATATGTACAATTATCGGAAAAGATCCGGAACTTGTTCATTTATTATTATGAAAAAAAGGAAAGCAAAGGATTTGGATAATTAAAAGTTTCCATCTACAGTATGGTATTATAATTGTTATGTATAAAGTAGAAACCTTTGATCCTTTGGTGATATTCCGTTGTAAAGAATATGTGTGACTTTGCAGGAACAGAGAAGTTTTATGCCACATGTCCGATAAACGGAGGTAAGAAAAAGTAATTCAGAAATTCGATTACTATATTACTTTAATCTTCAAGCAAAATTACTTTTCAAACAGATGTTTTACAAATTCAGTGTACTAATGAAAATTAAGAAAAAGATAACTGATTGTTTGCAGTGTTACGTTTCTGACGTCCGCTATATATCACGTGCTAGGCGAAGAATAAATACAAAATGTATTGGGTTTTATGAATTGTGATATTACAGGCGGGCGAGTGGCTGGTTGTTTAAAAGGGTTGGTTTGTTTTTGTTTTTGTTTTTTGTTTTGTTTTTGTTTTGTTTTTGTTTTTATTTTTGTTTTTTTTTTTTATTTTGTTCATGTATGTTATTGTATTACAGAAATCCCGTTTATACAGCGTTTGTATTTTGAAATGCGGAAGTCGTGTATATAATATGTACTGGCTCTAAGTCCGTATCTCAGTACAAATGATTTATTATGTACATTAATTATCTATACAAGTTAATTTATTTAAGGAATGATTGTTGTATTTTTTCGGTCTATGAAGAAATAACCACAATCACGACGTGCACCCTAATTAACCTGCGTGACAGGTAATTTTCAAGTGTACAACACATGCATTATTAGGTTATTTCAAACAAACCGAAGAAACATGATAATTCCTTATAATTTAATATCAGTATCAAAATTCACCGAGAAACCCATTGAGAAGCGTTTCTACCCTGTCGATTATTGCCAAACTTGCTCACCATTTGCAAGGATTATACAGATTAAGCGTAGAACATGGCTGCTGTTGCTATTTTTAGACCACATGGGTCAAGTCATCAATTTCTACATACATATCAAAAAATTATATTGGAAAATAAATGGGACTTTCCCTCTCCTGCTTGAAGAGCTATACCAAAATCCTATTGGGTATAGGTTGTAGGACGACTCCTTCTTTTGTTATTTCCCTTGACTTTTTGCAGTTTTCAGCCAATATCTCAAAAAAACATAATAGATAATAAAGAAAACTAAAAAAAACTAACAATTGATGGAATGATCCTTATCCTTATGATTAGGCCTACGAAAGTCTAAAAGGGTTAAAGTTATCATTTAAAGGCGAAAAATGAAGTGAGCGATTCAGGTGCCCGTGAGCCCTGTTACCTTTTTTTTTCACATATTACATACAATAAACATACATACATACAAACAAGCATACATACTCAAGAATTCAAGTACAAACAAATGTTTAAAACTGGTTATGTTTTTTCAGTGATATTAGAGAGATGCAAACCATGTAACAGTGACAAGGGAACGATCTCGATACCACATCAATGTTTTTGTGATATTGGCGTCCAGTTCCCCAAGTGTGACGCCCCTAAAAAATCTACTTGTAAGTCATCATTTTGAATTAGAAGAGAAAACATTCATCAATTTGATAGTATGCTTTTATTATATCCTGAAACAGTCTTGGCAAACAAATCATACTTAAAGAAATATGGATATTCGTTGTTTTATGATAGGGATTACTCTTTGCACGTAATATTGGCAACGCAACACCAAAGTTTAAAAAGTACTACATCAACATTAAAGTACATGACAAATATGTTGAATTAGGAAACAGACGGTCAATCTACAAACACACAGTATATAAGAGAACAAAAAACAGTTACATGTTACATATACTCAAGATACAGTCAAACCTGTCTTATGCGACCCTTCAAGGGAGTAGGTAAAAAAAGTCACATAAGACAGGTGGTCACTTAATACAGGTTTGACATCTAGGATTTTTTAAAAACACTTTAAAGACAAACGTTTTCATGATAACTTTAATATATACATGTACATGTATTGCACCTATAAAATAAAACACAAAATGCTGGACTTCCATTGTCCAACAATTTAATTGCCTCTACTTTTTGTTCTAACGTTAAAACTTTTCTTTTCGTCGCCATTTTCGTATCTAATGTAAACTGTTTTCAACTGATTATTATTCATACGTCAGTATTTATTTCCGCGAGTTTCCGGATATTTTCGTAAATTTGACGGAATTTTTTGTTTTAAAATTACTTTACTTCCGGTTTTCGAACACTTCCGCTAAAATCAAAAGGTCGCGTAAGTCAGGTTTTTTAACCATTTAGACATGAATAATACAGTCGCTAGTCGCGTTACGCAGGGAGTCGCTTAATACAGTTAAAAATAATAGAAAAATGAATTGGAGGACCTAAATTAGGTCGCATAAAACAGGTGGTCGCTGAATACAGGTGGTCGTTAACACAGGTTTGACTGTAATAAAAACAAGTGCATATCTCCACATTGCAAGGGTGTAAAATCCAATTAGCGTCAAGTATGGTGTTAATTCAATTCGGTAGCATGTGCAGTTTAACTTTTTTATCTCTATACTGCAATACCAATTTTAAATGAAGTATGAAGCGAGAAAAACAACTTTTTATCTGAAATAGGCAACATTCCCTCGTTTTCGACGTCAAATCTTATAATAAAGAAGTTACTCAGCAAGAACTCAGTAGGTTAAACCTCACATTTTCTTACTTATAATATGTATGTCAAAATGCATGTCAAAAACCAGAAGAAGAATATTTTCAAAGTTGTACATACGAAGAATGCCAAAAAAGCTGTTTTAGGGGTCATAACTCCTACATCGGTTGTCAATATCGTTTTCTGAATTTCGGCATAGGTCTGTCTCTTGATGCTGAACAATATTATCCCCAGCCAGAGTTTTACCAAAGGCAACGATTTTTTTAGTTATTTAAAAAAACAAGAGCCTCCTAGGAGCCTGAATCGCTCACCTTGTTAAATTTTTGCCTTTCAAGGGCAATAACTCTTCGTTTTCGACGTCAAATCTTATAATAAAGAAGTTACTCAGCAAGAACTCAGTAGGTTAAACCTCACATTTTCTTACTTATAATATGTTATCCGTCTGCACCATGAAAACTGATTTATTCAACGGGTCATAGTTTTCCTTTCCTCGTTTGCTACCCCGGACTTGACTTTTTATTAGCAACTCGGCGGGTGTTTCTAGAAAAGCAGAGGACGCTTACCCTACCAGTGCACCTGGTCCATGCTCCCAGTCTTTAGTGGAGTCCGAGTTGCTCATTTACCTTTGTTACTTTATATGTATGATTTTAGTTACTTTATGTTCTTTGTTGTGTATGTCTGTTTTCCATGTCTGGTCTTTGTCCCTGGATTACATTCTTTTGATTACCGCTATAACCTTGGTTCCCTTGATTACTCTTTAGTACTTCAGTCAAGTAAATATACCATAGAAGCCTCATATGGCGGTTTTAAGTGTGATAACGACCACAAAATTTCTGTAATAATGATATCAACAAATGTTGAACATACCCATGTCTTAGAAGCTTCATTGACAGTATCCTTGCTCTACTAAGAAACTGTATGTACAATTACAGACAGAACCGTATTGAATCAAGTTTGAAATGTGTACTATTGGTTCATGATAATGGTATAAAGCTACTTAAAAGAAAAGTTTACAATGCGAACATCACAATTATAACCTTTGTCTTACAGTTTCGATTTCTTTAATTCAATGTTTATTTTGGTAGATACTAAATATATAAGTAATCCTTGATATTAGCCTTATTCTGAGATAATACATCATCTATATTACAGAAACTAAAATTGAATGACTCGTCACATCTCTTCTTTTTTTTTAATTTAACCCCCTGTAAAACCTATCTTCCTTCGAATATTACAAAAGATCAGCCATTAATGGCTCACAATTGGTATTGCGAAAATATTTATTTTCACCTATTCTCCAACGATAATGAATAACTAAATTTAATCATTAGCAAGAAGAGAATTCCAGCTACGAAAAAACAAACAATAACAATAATTTAAGGAATCGAAAAAATTTTTTTTAATTTATTTTTTTTATCCTATGGGCCTGTTACAGTTCAACTTTTTTCTGTTTCATTATTGATTTATCTGTTGTGTTCAAGGTGAGTTTTGTCGGAAATACAGCCCATGTCAGAATGGTGGCACTTATATCTGCAATGGACCTACAGCTCATCATCATAATTGCTCGTGTCATGCTGGTAAGTTTCAATTAAATTAACTGCAATACAATCCAACAAATCTTTTATATGTTCACGCGAATTTTTCACCAGGAATTCACCTGAAACGAGGTTTATATACATGTAGAATACTCATGCATGTTAATTACAGGATTTTGAACTTGTCTACTGTCATTTTCCATCGTCCTCATTAATAAACCAGTAGTTGTTATGCTGAACTTTTTTTATAAATCACGTGACTCTAGTCAATTCTAAAATCGAAAATTTCCGGAATAGACGTAACTCGAAACTTACCTATTGCAAGTGTGTGAAATTAACTTAATTTAATTTTCATATTAAATAGTTCAGGTGAAATTCATGTGTAGGCTTATTAACTTTATTAGCTGATTTATTAAATGGGTCATAATTTTCCTTTCCTTGTTTGTCTACACCGGATTTTTTTATGAGCAACTCGGTGGGGGTTTCTAGAAAAGCAGAGGACGCTTACCCTACCGGTACACCTTGTCCATGCTCCCAGTTTTTAATGGAGCCTAAGTTGCACAGTTGCTTTTGTTACTTTGTAAGTATGATTTTAGTTACTTCACATTCTTTGTTGTATATGTCTGTTGTCCATGTCTGGTCTTTGTCCCTTGATTAAATTCTTTTGATTACGGCTATAACCTTGGTTCCTTTGATTATTCCTTAGCTCAATTCAGTTGAAAGACATGAAACAGTTAAGTGAAAGTGTTTTACCTGGGTACAAATAAAGCGATCAGCTAGATGGTATGACGCACAGTACGGCTTGCATTAAAATACATTTTCATCACCCTTAAAGTATGTTGATACATGTGTATAAATTAACTGACATAAAATTAACACCAAATATAGGAACACAAAATTAGGAAATCATTGGATCAAGTTGTATAAATACAGAGTAAGATTTTGTATATTACTCTCAGCATTGTGTATATTACTCTCAGCCCGTCTTAACAAAACATGTTACCAGAAATCACTTTCATAACCCAGCTTTTAAACAAAAAATCATTCTCTCTTCTAGCATGTGAAAGGAAAAATCAGTCCTTTCCTTATTAGCATGTGTATCGAGAAATCACTCTCCTAACATAGAATGTGTTGATATATATAACCCGTTCATAACATTGTCTTGTGGTAATGATAATATTTGCCAGAAGTCTCGGTGCTAAACATGGCAAATAAACTAAATTTGACATAATATGAACAACAGGATGTGTGTCTTAAGATAAGCAGAAGATGCTTACCCAACGAACAAGCCTTGTACATATTCCTAGATTGTCAAGTGTTTTCATGTTGCTAATTTATACTTTGGTCTCTATGTGAAAAATTTAAGTAATGTGTAAGTTATTGTAAGAATTTGGTAAAATTGGAAAAATCAAACACATGCATGTCAAAAACCAGAAGAAGAATATTTTCAAAGTTGTACATACGAAGAATGCCAAAAAAGCTGTTTTAGGGGTCATAACTCCTACATCGGTTGTCAATATCGTTTTCTGAATTTCGGCATAGGTCTGTCTCTTGATGCTGAACAATATTATCCCCAGCCAGAGTTTTACCAAAGGCAACGATTTTTTTAGTTATTTAAAAAAACAAGAGCCTCCTAGGAGCCTGAATCGCTCACCTTGTTAAATTTTTGCCTTTCAAGGGCAATAACTCTAACAAGAAGTTGTCTGACAATTTTGACTCAATGAAGGCTTGGTAGGACTTATCATGAGGATCATTTCATCAATCAGAAGTTTCATTCTATCTATTATAGTTTTCAAGATATTGAGTGAAAACTGCAAAATGCGTAATTTTTTGCCTTGCAAGTGCAATAACTCTTATATGGAGTCGTCTGACAACTTTGATCACTGGCGACTTTTGTAGGTTTTATGATAAGAATCATTTCAGTAATTAAAAGTTTAATTCTATCTATCATAGTTTTCAAGATATAGGCTGAAAAATGTAAAAAAAAAAAAAATCATTTTTCACCTCTCAAGGGCAATAACCCTTATATGGAGTCGTCTGGCAACTTTGATCTCTAGAGACTTTTGTAGGCCTTATAATAAGGAAATTTAAGCAATTGAAAGATATTGGCCAAACCTAATGGTTTTGGAGAAATATGAAAAACCTTACTGTACGACCTCTATGGTCTATTTTTAGTCACGGCGGCCATATTTTGTTAACCGATCAAAAATCAAAACGGTCATTTTATTAAGGATCAACAAATTTTCACCAAAATTAGACCACAGATAGATCTCATTATGCTGAATACTTTTACTTTGTCAGAATTTGGCTAAACCTAACGCTTTTGGAGATATATGTAAAAATCTGCTGTCTGACCCCTATGTTCTATTTTTAGTAACAGCGGCCATATTTTTTAACCAATCAAAAATCAAACGGTCATTTTGTGCATGATACTCCAAGGAACTGTCATTATAAGATTCATGCAAATTTATTCAGTAGTTTCAGAGGAAAAGATGTTTGAAGAAATTGTTAACGACGACGATGACGACGGACGCCAAGTGATGGCAATAGCTCACCTATGGCCAGGTTAGCTAGAAATGCCTTTAGACCCCTGTGTTCTAATTGCAGTAACGTCGGCTATGTTTTTCACGGATCCCAACGGTCATTTTGGGGACAATTCTCTAGAGGTGAAGATTTTCGAAAATTTGTCGACGATGACGGACGCCAGGTGGTCTAAAAAAACGTTTGTTTACTGGCCTGTTACCCTACATCTATTACTTGTAGCTGTCTAGAAATTATGAGTGAACCAAACATGGGTAACCTATAATTATACATTTCATCTTGTCGTGGCATTTAAGAATCAATGGCATAATTAGAAAATGCGAACTACTTGTATACAATATAGTCAACAAGTTTCTGCTTATTATTGCCCATACATGAGATCAGAAGTAAACTTTAACACAGTCAAAGAAATGTAGATACTACCCTTCATTTGGATGCTGATTCGCTATCCTTAATGCATCAGTATATACCTTCAGTTATATGATCCTACCTTTTTTATATTGATTGGGGTACATGTATGATACCAGAAGAACTAAATCATGATGAAGAAGTTTTTGAAATCGGTACCCCTTGGTGCTAAAGCTTTTCTGTGAGGAATCTGTTGTGTTAAATAAAATCTGACACTTTATTACAATACGACCAAAACAGACCAGTTGTAAATGTTAATACCGTAGGAGGATGCTTTGAGAATATCACATTCTAGGAATGGAAAATAAACAATATGAAAATCGATATTGTCTTGTCTTTTTGTAAATATAAGACCTTAGGGTAATAATTGTACCCTAATCACATTGACATAGATTTGAGTAGCATTCAAAAACCATTATATGTGTGACCATTCATTTCTCATTTAAGGAAACATTTATATGATTAACACAATATAAAGAATTAGGTTATTGTGACCTACATTTTCCGCTTTATTAACTCTGTTAAGATATGTTGGTTTAGTCTTAATTTTTAGGTATCAGAAATGAATTACAACTGATACCTGGTCAGCCAATAGATCTTAGGAATCACAACCAGGATCATTATGAATTTGACTATCTTCGGATTAGGAAGTTGATGAAGAACTATTGGAAAATCTATGTGTATGTTTATGTCTGTATTTCAACCTAGTTGAATAGGTAAAATATATAGAGGAATACGTCAAAGAAGACAAAAATCTAATTGTTTGGTAACATCATCATGATTTAGTACTTTTGGTATTAAACCTCACTAAATATAAAAGATAGGATCATATAACTGAAGTTACATACTGATGCTTCAAGGATCGTGAATTAGCTTCCAGGCAAAAGTGAACTATCTGCAACCTATATTTTACATTTCATTGACTATTGTTAAAGTTTACTTCTGACCTCATGTATGGGTAATAAATAAGTAGAAGGATCATGTAACTTTCTATACTATCTTGTATAGTTCATATTTTCTATATTGCAATTGATTCTAATGTGCCAGTACGAGGTGAAATATGTAATTGTAGATATCTCCTAGAATCTTGGTTCCCTGGATTATTCTTTCGTATGTTTGGTTTATTCATAGTTTCTGAAATGCTACACACCAAACTTCAATACCCCACGCATCCCCATGTTGGATACTCGTGAATTCGTTCGTAAGAAAAATACATGTAGAAGGACCTAGATCTAAAAGGGAATTAAAGTGTTAAATCAGGCATTAGAAAATATTGCAACAAAATAAAATTTGAAAAAGATTTTTGAAAATAATTTTTAAGGCATTAGAAGAGATAGAGACAAAAATAAAATTAAAAAAACTTTTGAAAATGATGTTTTTCAGGCATTAACAAAGATTTCAACAAAATAAAATTAAAAAAAAGATTTCTGAAATTTTTTTTCAGGCATTACAAGAGATCGCAACAAAATAAAATTTAAAAAATATTTTTGAGAATGATATTGTAGGCATTAGAAAAGATTGTGACAAAATAAAGTTTAAAAAAGATTTTTGAAAAAAGTTAACAATAACAACAGATGACTACAACAGACACAAAGTAAAGGCAATAGCTCACACTGGCCTTGTTCCCAGGTGAGCTTAAAATATACGACAAAATAAAGGAACCTTTATCTTCTAACTAAATTCTGGTACCCGGAATGGTAGTTTCAAACTCCAGACTTTAATTTCTTTAAGTTTTAATTAATCTAAAGTAAAAATCATCGGAGTATAACGAAACATAAACTTGATTTGTAACTTATCATGGTGAACTTAAACCCAAAATTCATGTCAATATCAGCAACTGCTTAAAAAAAAGTCCGGAAAAATGAAGATGGACGGATGGACAGACGGACGGGTCAACTTCGTTGCGTGGGGTATTATTACTGAAGGTCATCACAGTTCTTCTCCTGTCCATAACAGAATGATGTTTAAATGATTATTAACTCTGCTACTTGGAGTTAAGCTACAATTAGGTTATAAAGGGCAAGTGATTCTTTACATTAATCACATACTACGAGATGAAATATTGCATGAAATCAGTCATTAACTTAAGCCAAAATTGTGTATGTCATTTAACCATAAGGTCAAACGTCAAGTTCAAAAGTCACAAACCTTGGTACAAGACGCTCCGCCTTAGAGTTTAATAGCCACATACCTAATGTCAGATATTTAAGTAAAAAGACAAAGAATTTATGGCGAAGACAAAACTTTGGGTGGTATTTTGCCGAATTTTGTATGTCATTTGACCTTGAGGTGACAGGTTGAGGTCAAATGTCACCTACTCTGGTACGTGACACTCCATCCTGAGAGAATAGCAACATACCAAATATTAGAAGTCTAGGTCAAAAGACAAAAAAGTTATGGTCTGGACAAATGTTGTATAAAAGGCGTCAAAATTTGGTATGTTAATTGCCCATGAGGTCAAAGGTCAATTTTAAATGTCAACCACTCTAGTACGTGACGCCTCGACTTGAGGAAATATAACCCCATACCAAATATCAGGTGTCTAAGTAAAAAGACAAGAAAATTATGGCCCAGACAAAATTTTGTATGGTATTTGGCCAAAATTTTGTATGTTATTTGACCTTGGAATTAAAGGTCAAGATCAAAAATCATCCTATCTAGAGCATTACACTCTACCTTAATTTGATTTACTTACATACCAAATATCAGACATCTGGGTAAAAAGACGAAAAAATATAATGGCCGAGACAAAGTTTTGTATGATATTTTGCCAAAATTTTTATGCTATTTGACTTGGGGTCAGAGGTCAAGGTCAAAGGTCATCTACATAAAACATTATTCTCTGCCTTGGTGTGATATACTTCAATGCCAAAGATCAGATATCAATGTAAAAAGACCTAATTATGCATCGTATTATGCCAAAATTTGTACGTGATTTGACCTTGAGGTTAAAGGTCAAGAACAAAGGTCAATTATTCTGGTATGCAACACTCTGCCCTGAGATGATGTACCAACATACCAATATTAGAAGTCTAGGTCAAAAGACAAAAAAGTTATGGTCTGGACAATGTTAGTATGAAAAGCGTTAAGAAGAAGAAAAGTCTTTATGGGTGGTGATTTCGGGTCCAGATGAGCAAAGAAACAAAGATAGGTTACAAATTTCGGTTTTGATATGTTTCAGTAGGGAGGTCTTGCCACACATCAAATGCATACATTTGGATAATATCTTCTTTCTAGTGCTGGCAAAACGTGTCTGAACATAGCCTATCGTCATATATTTCAAAATGTCAAAAATTAAGAATTTTGATTGCTATGGTGTCTAGATTTAAACCAATCACATTGCTTTGTATTTTATTGTAAATTGTTTTCCTCAAGTCACACTTCATTAATATAATTATGTAGTTTGACAAATGTCCACCATTAGATATTTAAAATTACAGTCAAATTGTGATGTGTTTGTGATAATTAGGCCCTAAATTGGTGGTTGCTAAGGAGTGGTCGTTGCTATGGTAACAGTGAAAATATTTTTCATTTTTTTTCATTTTATTTATTGTTTTTCCAATATATCCAACTGATTTAAAGTCAATTCGGATAAAATGTCTGATATCAATAAATCACTTACAATGGAAATTGCATGATTCTTAGGCGGACTGCTACTTAAATAATACTATGGTCAATACTGTCAACGTAATCAATCGATAACTACCTCCATTCAATTTAATGTTCTTGCATTCTATTATTTAAGTAATTCCGTAGTTAGGGGCGTGGCTGATATTCCATGTTAGGTTGAACGAAATGGAAAATGTTGCTCAATTACGCTATTCAGCGTTTCATGGAAATCAAAATATAGTAAACTACATTCCAACCTCGATCGTAACATTTCACGAAAAAAATGACATATATTTGTTTCACATGCAGACAGAAAAGTTTGTCTTTAATATTTTGCGAGGTTTTGATATTTACAGTATTTCATATGTACATGTAACTCGAAGCTTGGAGAACAAAACCCGCTAAATAATTGAAACATTAGAGCATACCTTTCAAAACCGCTTTTATCTAATACGCTTCTTCAAAGAACAGATTGCGAATATTGAAACCTGCATAAGTTTCCACGCTGTCTGGCATCATATTTTATCGTACAAGGTTTGAAATAAATTATTACTTTTGACTATTGTTTTAGCTTTCACTGGAAAGTACTGTGAGAAGGATCAATCTGTAGTTTACTTGTGCGAGGAAACTAGGGAGAAAATTGCAAACGCTACTTTATGCGATTTTACGATTCCAAGTCCTAATTGTTACGTAAAGGACGACTATGATAGGACATTATTTTGCCATATTAAAAGTAAGTTGCCATTTCATTTTACTTTAAGTACCAGTCCGTATAAAATCAAGACACTGCCTATGCTATTAAAAACAGAGTGTGCGTTGACAAATAATATTTATGAGGTCAATACACAAGTTAAAATATAAAATGTTACATTTACATAAGAAAAAAATGTAATATTTCTTGGAAGAAATTTCAAAAAGACAAAAAATTCTGTCATTCCCGAAAATATTACAAATATCCCAAATTTAACCAAAAAAAACTGTCACATTCTCGAAAACATTTTTTTTTTATTCTAAAACTTTTTCGAGTATATCAGCAAACAGCGTGTGACGTCACCTTCACATGTTAAGATTACGTGTATCAGACAACAAATTTAACACAAAAAAAAACTGTGAACCAGAATTGTAGTTACATCTAAATATTTAATCAGATCTAAAGTAAAGAATCGTAATTGTATTCCTTATGAGCAACTCCGCGAAAAAAAAAGAGGACACTTACCCTACCGGAGCATCTGGTCCAGGCTCCCGGTTTTAGTGGAGTCCTGGTTATTTTTTGTTCTTTGCTGTGTGTGTCTGTTTTCCTTGTCTAGTCTTTACTTTCCGCTAGAATCTTGCTTCCATTAATTACGCTTTAAGTAGCTGTCATTGTAAGAATCATGCAAAATCTGAAAAATGTGATATACCTAAAAAAAAAGGCTACATATTTTTATTTTTGTACTTAAGTTGTGTCATGGGTCTATACTATGAAATGTGTATTTATTCATTCAAATCTGCCTGCTCTTAGGAGATAATCCACACTGAAAATCCAGTAGATTCTATTGTATTTGAGGGTCATTTACAGAGTTATCTCCCTTAATTTTTTAACTCTACAGTGCATTCTACATAATCGTTATCTCCTAAGAACACGGGTTTTATGAAAAACCGAATGTTAATTTATGTTTACTGTGGCAAATCAAACAAAATATCAAAAATAAAAATATGTAGGTTTTGCAGCCATGAATCACATTTTGCATGATTCTTAGGTGGAGTGCTACTTAAAACTCAAGTAATCAGACTAATCAATTTGGATGGCATTCCTACAAAATTGTGTTTGTTGACATTTGTCGTTAAAGTAAAATTTGCAGATAATTACCATGAGTAAACTTATAATAGGGTATGTAAGTCTCGTCATGTATCCCCGTGATTTCACGAGAATGGGCCCTAGTCTACTATTCAAAAGCATGGAGATGTGTCTTTTAGAGAGTATTGAGTTCAAGGTTAAGGGCAAAACATCTTTTTTATGTAAAAAGTACCGATAAAAAATGATAAATATATATGTCTACACGATAAAGATATTTAAAAAAAAAAAACAAAAAATAGAAGACTTTGCTATGTTACTCAGCGTTTCGAGTACACGGAAGTAACGATAAAATGCAGATCGGCCTTCGGTTTTCAATACGTACTACATAGGAAATTCCGGTAAAGAAAATGAAACTAGAACGAGACTTTCATACCCTATAGAAACTAAAAATCTATTTCTCAAACTATAAAATATATGAAAGAAATTATTAGATCGAATTCTGTATTGTAGAATATTCAAGCAGTATGAAAACCTTTGGAAAATGTAAAATAAAAGCAATATCCGACAGAGGATGAAAAGTGGTAGACCAACTTCCAACTTTCTAAACCAGAAGAATTAATTATAAATGCTGGTGTACAAGTAATCGATTTTCGACGAATGACGTCACATTTATTTTGTTTAAAACCAAACAACGTCCCGGTGTACAATTAAGATCTACAATATGTATTCATTTTAACCATAGCAAAGTGATTATGTTCTCAAATGTCAGATTTTTTAACATGTTCAAGCATTACAACAATCTATTTTTTTTGTCTTAATTTTAAAGTTTAAAGAATCAACACATTTTTATTGATATAGATTGCCAGCTATGTGTTGAAAACAATTAAGTTTCTTAGCCAATGTGTCATTTCCATTGTCTTCAAATATAAATCTTAAAGTTCAAACCAGTACGTCAGTTCACGTGATCTATTAGCCAATCACAAACTTAAAGTAATAGCTTTATTTCAATTATAAAATTTCATGTATATAACAGATATTTTTCCCGAGACTTTCATATTGTATTAAAAAAATGCAATGTTCTTTCACCAAATACGAAAAATAATATGACAAAAAAACTTGTACGCCTTTATTTTAAAAGATGAATTTAATCTGGCAACTTGATTGGAACACTATTAGGAAAAACTTCATGACATTAAACAGTAAAGTAGTGGTATTATCGGTTAAGATAAATCGCTATGGTAACAAAAATAGACATCTTTTGTTCACAACCTCCCTTTAAGTGATAAAAAGAATTGAAAAAAATTAGTAACTAAAGACATCATGTATAGTTTTGCTTATTAACAAAACAAGAGAATGCTGAGTACTCGATTGGATAAAATTAAATGAAATAGTAGGTAGTAATGATAGCAGTTGCAAATGTGATCCACTGAATGTCGTAGTTATTCCTCTTTAAAATAAGAAAAAAACGAGTGATCTGTTGAAACTAATTATAGTGACAAGTTTTTCCTCACACTTGGAAGGCATTAACGACGCATGTTGAAAGTAATTGTACGTACTTCGAATTTCGCTCAACAGCATATATGCTCAACAATCACTTTGCTCAATGATAGTACATAGCTCATTCAATACTTTTTAATAAAATTTACGCAAAACCAAAAGTAAAAAAAAAATAGATCCGAAATTCAGTAGTGTCTAGTTTACTTGCAAATTACAATATTCTATGTTAATAATACGACCAAATTGTTGTGTAAATTCGTTTGACTGTACCAAGCCCGTCTTCCATTACTTCATTTTTTGTTCAATAGTTCAGTTTTGAGTTTTGAAGTTGGTCATCCGTCATTATATAATCTATATTATTGTCATCTCTGAATGACAAATTAAAACTGTTATGTGGCCTATTTTTTGTTCCTGTATAATTTTTTTTTCTTTTGTTTTGTTTTGTTTTGTTTTGTTTTTTTTTTTCTTTGTCTTAGATGAATTTATCATCTCCTATTTGATATATTTATAAAGACTGCTACTTAACAGTTTGCTTGGGGTATGATCTCTATGAATTATAACACGGGTCCAAGAGATAAGAGAATCCACTTTCATTTGGTCCTTTATTTCTTCGTTTAGGTGAATTTCCCAATTCCCCCATTGCCCATTGAAGTTTCATTTGATATGACTGTTTACATTCAACATAGAGATTTCATTTGTTTATTAATTAGCTACCATAACCCATTCCAAATATATATATTATTCATTTTGTCCAACCCCTATAAATGGAACTTTTTCCCCATCCAAGCGCTGCACCACAATTACTTCAGGGAAATACACCAAACTTTCTATAACATAATAAATTCAGTCACAAGTAAAAAAAATAATTATGTGTTCCCTATACACAGAACTGTTACTATAAAACCCGTCTAAACCAAACCCTAAATAATCAGAAAACCTGTCTAAACTAGTTATTTTGTCCCGTCAGGTAAATTATAATGTAAACCGAACACCTTCCTATACCGAACCAATTATAAAGTCAAAAAGGGTTCGGTTTAGATCACCAGTAAATCAATAATTTTGCCAATACAGTTATTTATTACAGTGTATTTGAAATTATTAATTATAGATATTGTAATGTTACCAAATGTTTGTTTCTTTAACTTTTTTGGTCCTTATTTGTTCTCATATATAAATATTGATCATTTGTATTCTGTTTTTGTTCGGAGTCTCATATAATTATCATATTATAATAGATTAGAATTGATTTTCCCATTTTGAATAAAAAATGGTTAAAGGGAAGTAACTCAGATATATTATATTTCAGCAGCTGTGATGATATTAAGTTCAAATGGTGTTGTCCGATATTCATTTTTTTTCTTTATGTAATCTTTTCTTTCATTTAAATTGTGTTGGATATTTTGTATTGATGATATTCCAATGTCAAAATTTTTAAGCTAAAAAATCATTTTAATATTTGAATTTAAAGTAAATGTGTGTATATATATGAAGCACTACTTCCATCGTTAACTAAAAAAACAAGGAAACAAATTAAAGATACAATTAATAAGAATAAAAATAATAATAATAAAAGAAAAAATACAAAATTATATTAAAAAAAACACAAGAACATGCATATATGTGCCACATAAGTACATGTTTTTGTCCATGATTTAATCATTATACATGTATGATTTTAACTTAAATACAAATAAGAAGTATTGACTTGAAATAAAATGGTAATACCAGTATCAAATCAACAACAAATATGCAGCCAAAACAAATAATAACACATACCTGTATCAGCAAATATGCCGATCTAAATGGACTTGCACATTATACCTTATAATCATTGGTATTTAGCTTCTGTGATTCGTGCTGTTTTCACAACACTAAGAACAAAAATTACATTGCCCTGATTGTTCGTTCTTTGGTCTGTCCACATTTTAATACACTATTTTAATAAACACATGAAATGATTTAATGGTGGTGGCATGACTCCAGGGAAACGATACAACTTCTAAAATTAGCATGTTCAGACCTCGTAATTAAGTGCAAATTCTCCAAAACCATTCACTGCATTTAAGATGATTTTTATAGGAAGGTTGAGCGTCATGATTACGTGCAAATGAAGAAAGTATGGTTAAACTTCTCAAAAATAAACAATCCGTCTAAAGTGAACTAGAAAATTACGTGTACTGTATACACGTGTGTAGTATGGGATATTCTACTTGTGATCTTTCTCATAGTATTTCTAGTTATCAAGAACTGTGGACGAATTGTCATGGTCGGTTGGCAGGATCTTAGACCACATACATATATTTCATCAAAATCTGTTGTCACAATTTAATATTGACTTTTTAAAATTCTTTATTTGTTTTCTCCCACTCTCGCCTGGCCTGCTTGTGATTTCTCGATAAAAATGTTAACAAATATACATTTCATGCACGTTTACCACAAAATTAATTGCTAAATAACGATGTTTTTGATAAATCACTGTAGTGGGAGTATTTAAAAAAAAAACTTTATACACCGTCAAATCGGGGTATAAAAAGCAAAAAAAAACAAGGTCCTTAACTTACGGGCTATTTAACAGATTGTAAAATCACATTTTTTAAAAGTACAATGAGTTTTCGATTGAACAAAGGTTTGTAGCTGAGTTAGAGTAACTATAAATCCCAAATGTTTGACCTTACGACCTTCCTGATTTAGTCATTCAGGGACAAATAACATCAGATAGACGAGGAAAGTCACAAAGGTACAGTGTATTTACAGCGAGTTGTATAGTTTATTAGGAATAGAGTTGGCACCTTGAATACAAAAAAAACAATCGAAGGATAAACCTCCATTTGTTAATTAATTGGACAACTGACAGATATTTTAACTTTCCATTGAACTTAGTTTAAAATACCTATGAAATGATATAGAAAGTTTAATTCTCCTACAATGTACCTGCCTAAGTCATTTCATCAGGAAATGGTCTCTTAATTGGGGGGTAGGTGGCTCTGTTACCTAAAATTAACTATATTACGTGTACTCAATATTTTTTTTTCATAGCATACTATCGTTCTCCAAAGGTCTAAACCTCTCAGATTTGAGATAGGCAGAAATATTTGGTCTTTGTTCTATCCGGTATCTGTATGCCTTCAGGAGAGGACAGTAGTCAGCATTTTTCCAAAGCTCCCCAAAGCTCGCTTCTGTTGCCTTTAATATCCAAAACATCGCAAGGTCGACATAGGTCAGTTTTTTGCCGAAAAGGAAACTGTAAAAATAGGAATTTTACTATGATTATTTGAAAATATTTGGCAATTGCACTTATTTGTATTATTTTTGTTTGTTTGGTTTAGAATTTTTTAGAGTACTTACTTACATTCTCGTCATTTTTCAATTGTTTATAGTCTGAGACGAAGTCGCGCAGTAAACACGTAGATAACATAGGGGAAGTATAACCACCTGTGTAAAATAAACAACCAAACCCACACATACACACACAAAATACATCATTGAAATCTTTAGATGAAGACGAGTGGCGCTTTTCAATATGCGGCTCGGTACCGTCGTACTTAAGATTCGTGTTTCCATTATATTACATATCTTTCGTTTCCGCTGATTTGTTACAAAATACAGAAACATATATATCGAAAATTCCGGTGTGCTGTACGCGTGTTTCAAAGAGTAACCTCTCACCAGCAGCATTAGGGAGATCTTAATCCGAAGATTATTTGTAATCAAGATGTACTCAAAATCCAAATATCGAGATAGAAAGCCAAATCCACCATTTTACCATGTGCAATACAAGGAATGAAGCCTCAGTGTTTTAATGTTTTGAAATGTGTAGTACTGCAATTTTTGATAAATATGATAAATGAAATCTGATAAAATTATGGATCAGACAATTGTGACTACTAGGTTGGTGAATACCCTCTGGGACATTTGAAAAGAAATAGAACTGGTGCAAGTCAGTTAGTACCAAATTCCTCGAGAGACCTTTTAGGAAAATCTTGATAGGATTTTTTTTCAACTCTTTGCGTTTGTTCTCAAATCTTCATGATCAAGCAATTTGATTGCTCAAATATTGAGTAGAGGAAGGCGTTGCGTTGAGGAAATTTTATTTATTTATTTTTATTTTATTTTATTTTATTATTATTATTTTTTTTTGTGAAACCTTGCCCAGGTCTGGTCTTGATGTAGAATGCAGCCACTTCTACTAAACGACAAACAGTTAATGTCTTACCCTTGTCCGCCATTGTTGTGTTTCAGAACAGACTCGAAGTACTTGAGATATTTTGGGATACGTTCCTCGGCGAACCATGTAATGTATGGTTGTGTTTCCTTTTTTTGGCTTAAGTACGATGCTGAATAGTCTTTACCATGAAAAGCTGTAACTCCTTAAACATAAATGAACGCAGTAGGTTTTCCTTATTTGCAAGAAATAGAATAGACTAGTAAATATATGTTTTATTTCAATCAGAGCACATATGACACTTACATACATTGATGATTAGTTATAAACATGAAAGAGAAAAAAAATTACATATACTAAGTCTGGTGCTGTCAAATTAAACAATGATACTGCTACAGGAAAAGGATAAGCTTCAGTACCTTACAAAATATACATGAATTAAAGAAGATTCGACAGCAGAAGGAGCGTGTTAATTATAATCATACAGTGGAGAATTTTCAGTATTTTCATAAATCGTCAAAATAATCCTTGGATTGTCCTGCTGACAACTTTAGAACGATTTATAATAATATGTATACGAGCATAGTGGAAGAACGATTCTTTACGATTTCAGGGTAGAACAATTAATGACATTTCTATCCCAGAATGACTTGACAATTCTGTCGTAGAACGATTCATCACTGTTGCTGGCGATTTATGCAAATTGACAGCGCTGAAAGAACAGTCCATTACTGAGACTTTTTACCCTTATAAAAAGCATACAATTCAAATTTCGGTGATATTCTCTTGAAATAAACAATGACTATACTACAGGAACAATTTACAAGCAGTTATAAAGAATTCCATCAAAATCGCTATTATATTAAGTACAGTCTTTTCTAAGAATCATGCAAAACCTCTAATATGTGATACACCTAAAAAAAAACGCTACACATTTTTTTTAAAGTTGTTTTGTGGGTCTATATGATCTATGGAATGGATTATCATTCATTCCAAACTGACTGCTCATAGGAGTTAATCACATTGAAAATCCAATAGTTTTAATGTAGTGTCATTTACAGAGTTATCTCCTTTAAATTTGAGTTTTACTGTACATTCTATACTATTTGATTATTCCGCTATGAGCCGGGTTATATGAAAAGCAGCATGTTGATTTCTTATCTAGAGTGCTACTTAATATCATCCTTTTGAAACAGCATGAAATTTCTGCAGATTTCCGCAGATCAAATGGCTGGCAGGTGTAGAATCAAACTACAAAAACATTAAAAAAAACAAGGAGATATTGATTGATTGATTGATTGATTGTTGGGGTTTAACGTCCGAGCAACAATATCTCAGCTATATTCAGGCGATGAACATGAAGTGGATGAAAAAATGAACATGAAATGATCATAAAATGAAAAATGGGATGGGACATAAGAATAATGGGGTCGACAAATTTTGATTGCCACTGGAAATAGGGAGAGGTGTGTAGAGTCGGGAAATTTAGCCTGCTGTGGCAGAGCCCTATGGTTCCTACTCCGGGAGAATACCACAGTGGGGTTCTTTAACGTGCGAGGAACGTGGCATCTTTCCCAACACGGTGCACCACTATGGTTTGCGGTCAGGTTTTCCGTATTATAGCCTGACAACCCAAGCATGTAACACGCCAGGGGTACCCCATTCCACCACCTGGGGCACACAACCCCAGCTAGGGTTCTGAGCACTATTTAGTCGCCTTCTACGACAAGCTTAGCGCTGCTGCAGGCCTATTCGTTTGACACCCGGACCTGCACGGGGCACAAGGAGATATATACACTACAGTATATGCATTCGTGTTAAGGGTCGCATTGCCAGCCCTCACTGCTAAGCCAAAAACATGGAAAAGAAAAATGCGAGATTACTGAAATTTGTGTGCATGTTGGTTTCTGTACTCTTGAAAGGGTAATCAAGGGAACCAAGGTTATAGCGGTAATCAAAAGAATGTAATTCAGGGACAAAGACCAGACATGGAAAACAGACATACACAACAAAGAACATAAAGTAATTAAAATCATACATACAAAGTAACAAAAGCAAATGAGCAACTCGGACTCAACTAAAAACTGGGAGCATGGACCAGGTGCACCGGTAGGGTAAGCGTACTCTGCTTTTCTAGAAACACCCGCCGACAACTTTATTCGTACGATGTAAAAAAACAACTTGTTTTCTTTTTGAGCTTTTGTAATTTCACTTCATTTTACCTTGTCCCAAAAAGTCGTGAATCTCTGCATTGAGCATCTCTGCGTGCCATTTGTCTTCTTCCTTCTCTGGAACAAGTCCATATTTTTCTCCTAAGTATCTGCATACAACAGCCGTCTGTCCAAGTTGAAAATTTCCTAAATTACAAGATATTCTTGATATATTACTCGATTCACATATTATGTTTGTAAATGCAATAGATTTATCCAAAATTCAGTTAATTGGGGAAAAATCTGTAAGCTTTGAAATACCAACAATTCTATCAAATAAAAGTTGAAAGGAAGGAGCCTTTAAACAAAATCATCTATCGCTTACAGTGTAGTAACATCATTTGGTATTGATTAAGCTGTAAGGATAAAAATCTCAGAGCAGCCTTTATAAAAATCAGTAATATATTGTAGTATTATAGCTAGAGAGGCCTTATGATGAAGTTAGACGCCGTTTTTTGGCGACTTGCCCGTGATCATATAAATTGTCCCAAATCTCCTGCGCATGTATATTTTTTACACCTCTGCTACACTCAGTGATAAATCGCACCCTTTATGCAAACTAGTGGAGTATGTCGGAAACATCTTTGTAATGAGTAGTGCTAATACCCTGGGACTTTGTTCTCATCCTGTATAGCAGTGTTGGGGTGTTATTAGATCATACACGCAGTGACTGAATGGAATTACTGATAGTGTAATTTAAATTAGATTGCCAAAATAATTAGATTTATAGTCAAGACAACATAATATACTGTTATAAATGTTGAATGTATAGGATTTTATAATAAAAAGAGAATAATTATGGTGTTTTATTTGAAACTTCTTGTATGGAACCTCAAAATGTAAATTATTTTCTGTTTTCATCCTGAACTTTTAATTATGCAATTCATTGCAGTTCAAGATCGTGTAATCCAGGAAAAATTTTCTCCCAGTTGATTGTAACCATCATTTTGTGTTATATTTGTTTTGAGTCAGCAAATTTTCTATTTGTTCTTGTCATTCAAAAAGAGGTATCTATGAGGTTCAAGATCAGCTGAAACAACTCTATCAGGCTGAAAATAGCAGCCAAAGAAACTCATGGGTCTTCAATGAATGATGACACGCTGGAAAGCTTCACGCCACAGTGCAGGCTTCTGCTGAAAATTTTCTTAATATTTAGCATGTACATGTATAACAGAAAATCTGAACGCCCATGGGAAATACATTGCCACATTTTTAAAAATCCCCATGACCTAATAAAACCCCAGTTGAAAAAGGCCACAATATAGAAGTGTTCCTTCTGTTGCTATAACTAAATAACAAAATGAAATTTATTCTGTACTTTGTTCAAACTATCCTATTTGTTTATTATGAACGACAGATACAAGGCTGGTGGTTTCAGATTTTTGTTTCGATCTAACCATCAAGTATCAGTAACTTAGAAACTGATTCTTGTTTGTTAGCTCACAGTCAAAAATGATTTCAAATTGAGAAAAAAGAGACGAAAATGGGTATTAAAGAAAAAGAGAGGTCAAAGATTCAAAACAAAAGGAATGATATGTAGAAAAAATACTATCAAAGTTTAACAATCATATCGCCGAAAGAACTCGATTAAAAAGACGAACAACTACATGTAGTTTATACACAACAGAACAAACGGAAAATGTCAATTTATTATCAACAAGTGGAGATCAAAAACCACCAAAAAAATACTACAACAGATTTGAATGAACAAAATTATTTCTAAGCGTACGCAACAAGGTTATATCATTAATAAGACAAAAATACGAAATATGCTATATGTGTAGGTCAAGGACAAATATATTTATATATCATATTATTAAGACAAAACCAAACTTTTTTTTATACGAGTCTAAGTTTTGAGCAGGCATTGTTTTATATATTAATCGATTAGAAAGTAATTACCGTTCAAAGAATTGGTTTACTTGTTTTATTAATTTATTTATCACGTGATGCTATTTATCTAGGACGCGATGTGTTCGTTTGTTTTTATTCGTTATTAGAAAAAAACACTCATACAGAGTGGTATTGTTTACTATCCTTTGTTTTAGATAGTGCATTTTGAGATGTTTAATTGAGATCGAATTAAGAAATTGTCCAATTTCAACCTGAAAATACACACACTGCAGTCCTTAACAACCGCGTAAACTGACTTGATTCCTTTCTTCTTTCTTTTTTTTTTTCGTGTTTTATTGAAAGAGTTCCATTACTTTTGTTCTCTGAAATATGGCCCGCTGGTGATCGATGCTTCGGGAAGAGTGTAAGAATTTCTGGACAAAAATCATATGATAGAAGAATAATAGACATGCAAATCATACCCTGACTTCCTGCTGGCAATGGATTGAATAAACGTATCGAAAACAGGGCGGATCCAGACATTTTGAAAAGGAGATACATGCCATGCACCCGCGGTCCCTCAGAAAAGCGGGGTGCTAGGACATTATTTCTCCTTTTTATTGTCAATTTTGCACATGAAATGACAATTTTTTTCCACTAAAATGGGGTGCCATACCCCAGCAACCACTCTGGATCTGCCACTGGAAAACCGTAAGCATTTTAAATACATATATATACCATTTTTTATCACCGGTGGATGCAAAACGGGAAACCCTGTGTTAGCTAACTTTTCATCCGAGTAGAAGAACTTCATTATATCTTCCCTAGTTTTAACCATGTCCTCGTATGGAATTCCAAGTTCTTCGAAAATTAGGCGGATGTAGGCGGACCTTCCATTGAGAAAATGGTGGTAGTATAATTCCCAGTTACCCCCCTTTGTAGATTCGTCTTTCATCGTGTCTCAATAGCTTTACTGTCTGAAAATGAAATATTATATTTGTTTGAAATAAATATAGAATATGCTTGACGTGGTCGGTTTAATGCATGGTATTGACATACAATAAAAATTGGCATTTTTTTTTTATGTGCAAGATGGTGCATAACTGGTTTGCTTATTTAACAATTAATATGAGCATTAAGTGTTATTTTTCAAAAGCTGAACGATGGCTTCCTTACCGTGCCGTTGGCTTTTCGAGGAGTGTTCCTAATAAGTGCCTCTCCATGAAAATAAAACTGATCTTACATCATGCATTTGATAAATAAATTATTTCTCATAAACTCCAGAACATGAATGTGAGTACCATATACGTTCACGCTATTGTTCAATCAGAATGTGAAGTGAGTAGTACGTAAATTCTACAAAAAACTAGCAGTAAACAGTTACGCGAGCTCCAAACAGCGGTAGACGTTCCTAGAGGGAGTGTGCAAGGTGTTAGTACCCCCTCATTTTTATTGGAAAATTTGTATTGTAATTTTCCTGTGTAAAATTGGAAAAAAATCACAAGGAAGCACCCCCTATTTTTTCTGAGGAACCCCTGTTGACACCACTCCTTTTCAAAGTGTCTGGATCCGCCCCTGGTTCCTTTCCTCTCTATCAACTTTTCGAAATTCCCGGACATGTCGTTTGATAGTCAGGCAATTTTGCGTAAAATCATATAGTGCTGCGGACAGGTATTCAAAGGTGCTGTAGTTTTCGAGTTAAATGGGCCTAGAGGTATGCGGCTATAGCATGTGTCAGTGAAAATATAAATAAATGTAGTTTTTTAATATCGCACTTATCACTCTCGGTTCGGTCTGCAAGACGAGCTTAGCAAAATGAGTTTGAAGTTATAAATTTTCAAATATTTAAACTATTAATTGTACTAATAATATATAATACGGAATTTTTTCCGGACAATTTGTCTAGTTTCCGGGCTGTTTAATGAAATGTGTCAAAAATACCTTACTTCTCAAAATAGAAGTCTATGTTTAGGAGTCAAATGGTTATGGCAAATTTGAAAACCTAATCCACTTGGAAGACTCGTGATTTGTTTTCTAAATTTTCACCCCACTGCACATGTGTCTTTTAACTTCTTTGTAAAAAACGCAAAGGAGAAAAGTGGATGTGATTGTACGAATTTAAAAGGAGATTATTTTTGTTGATCAGATCAGATTTCCAATTAAAGTTTGATATTTTCTTTGTGAGATAACAAAAAAAAATGTTTAGTGGTGTGGGGGTCAGAGTAGGATGGTAGGTTATTGTACTGCTTCTTATGTTTTTTCTTTCTTTTTGTGTGAACAGTATGTGGGAATTTGGGGTAACTTTGTTTATTTCAAATTTTGGGGTGTACCCAACCCGACCATTTTCGAGAGAATTTTCAAAACCAATATTTTTTAAATCATTCAAATCACCTATTAATTTCATTTGTAAAATGTAAGCACATTATTAAAGTCATTGTAACCATTGTATATTTTTTTTCTACCAGAGAGGGTCCATGATTAGTCAATAAAACTATCTTATCTTATCGGAAAATACTCGGGTTTCCTGCCTCTAAAGCCAGTCAACCTCTCCACCCCCCTTTCCCAAAAAAAACACCCTCCTTTCGGAATATCATCTGGACTTGCCACTAAATAAAATATCTATAAAGAATCACTTACTTTACTCTCTTAAAAATTCGATTCCAAATAGTTCTAAATGTTAGTTCATGTCATAGGTGTATTTTAAATGTGTTTGGGCAATTGAAAAATGTATTATTGTCCTACGAAGTCCTGAATTATGACACTCCATTTGTTTTGTTTACAAAAGGTTTAAATGCTGACGAAAGAGCAATAACTCAAATTAAAAAGTGGTACAATTTCATGTACAATAAATATGTACAAATAAAATTTTAAAACATAACCGTAAAAATATTTTTTTAAGGAATTTATCAATGTGAAGTGTTCAGTCAACTTTATCGTTAAATTCAGGGACTTCCACTGTACATTTTGCAGTACCCATATAATAGTAAAATCGAACAGAAAACATGGCCATTTTGGCCAATCATTATTTAATGCATTTCAAGTTTTAATCAATCGAACTGACCATGCTTTGAACAAGCAACAACCACAATTCTTTGGTGGGAATGCTGTACAGCCGGTTTGTATTTTCCATATTTTGCCAATGATTACCAAAGTAAGTTCCTGTTTTATTTTTTGTATTTTTGTATTTTTTGTTTTTGTTTTTTTTTTCAAATGCACCATGTTTCCCCCAACATTTTCCAAGTAGAAAAACACAAATTATTATACAACAGTTAAATTAGTACACTTCAAAAGATACTGAAGATTTATTTTTACTTCAAAGCAATAGGAAAAAAGAAGATCGACACCTAAATTTGTCCAGTCAGTATACTACACTAGTATGATCACTTTAAAGAAGTTTTATTTACTTGAATTTCCGGGGAGGTTGAAAGAAATGGAAAGGGGGTCCAATTATGAAAATTATGAAAGTGGGGTTTCATGCTATCATTTGATCTTTTTGCACGAAACAAGATAAAAAAAAATTCCAACGATAGCTGGATTTTAATCCCTTGACACCCTCTCCCCCGAATCCGCTACTGAATACTTTGCAATTTTATAACGATTGTTTGATTGGTTGTTGGGGTTTAACGTCCGAGCAGCAATATTTCAGCTATATTCAGACGCTGAACATGAAATGGATGATAAAATGAACATGAAATGATGATGAAATAAAAAAGGGATGGGACACAAGGGCAACAGGGTCGACAAATTTAGATTGCCACTAGAAAAAGTGAGGGATTGGAAGGGTCGGGCAATTTAGCTTCCTGTGGCAGAGCGCAAAGGTTCCTACTCCTATCGAATACCACAGACGGATTCTTTACCGTGCGAGGAACGTGGCATCTTTCCCAACACGGTGCACCACTATGGTTTGCGGTCAGGTATTCCGTATTATAGCCTGACAACCCCAGCTTGTAACACGGCAGTGGTACCCCATTCCACCACATGGAGCACACATCCCAGTTGCTCTGTGGGCAGAGCGCCTACCCCCCTCCCCCCCCCCCCCCCCAGCTAGGTTTCTGAGCTCTATTAGTCGCCCTTTACGACAAGCTTAGCGCTGCTGCAGGCCTATTCTTTTGACACCCGGACCTGCACGGGGCGTTTGATAGCGAGAGTAGGTATGGTGAATATGTCAAAAAGACCGATCTTTTTAGATTTTCATTTTATAAGCGTCGGGATCGGTTTCGACAAAAGCGGATATAATTTAAATATTTAATGAATGTTACTATATGAACATGAAACAAAAGGTTAATATAACAAGAATACCACACGAGACTTCGCATCTTTCGAAATTGTAAAATGGCTAGCACAAGCAAATGTCAATGCAAGATTTCGGACTTTAGCAATAAATACAACACGCAATGTAAATCAAATTTTTCGCATACAATGATATTATAAAGTTAGGGGAATAGGAGTTCCTGGGTTTAGTGGGCAGCATGTTCGCTTCGACTGCGGAAGGTCGTTGGCTAGCGCCCTGGTCGAGCCACGCCAAAGACTTTAAAAATAATTGGTTACAGCTTCTCCTAAAAGCATGCGATATGATACATCCCAGTGGAGTGATATGCCTACCTGCGTGCAGTTGCTTTTGCGAACTACATTGCAACATAATACAGCGAAAATCAGCTAAAGCCTATCCAACTGTTCAATCGTACTCGAACTGAATGCTAGGAATATCTACTATATGGTATTAAACCACAATAAAATAAAAACCTCTGTTTATAAAAACAATCTTTTTTTTAATTTGATGTCTGTTTTCGTATTGAATGTCTGTTAACGATTTTGACATTAATTTTCTATTTTTATTATCTGTTTCCGAAATTGCTGTCTGTTTTCGCTTGCGATGTTTGTTTGTTTTTTTTTTTAAATTATAACTGTTTCTAACTTTTTAATGTCCGTTTGTACACTTTTATTTCCGTTTTCGTTTTTATGTTTTTTTTTTTTAATTTTAACGTCTGTTTCTTAAATTTTGTTCATTTTTGCCCGAATGACTGCAAATAGAAACTTTATTTTAATACTAAATAATGGCATATCTACTTGAATGCATATTGCCACATGTAAACAAGACTATTACAGTCCGAACGTAAATGAAACTTCACGTAAATGTCAAGGTTACTGAACAACTACTGTGAAACCTATATAAACTTGACTTTGTGTAACATAGACATCAGCTCAAATTCCTTTATATTAGTTTCTATATTTTTGGAATCACCACTCTTTACTAAATAATCTCTCAGTTCAAAAGGGTTCAAATCAGACAAGTTTTACTGTACAAATGTACGTCAAAACACACCTTTTTTTAAAGTATTTAAGTAGTACTCCAGCTACGAATCATGCAAAATGTGACATATGGTTGGAAAGCCTACATATTTTTATTTTTGATATCTTGTTTAAAATGCTTTAGTAAACAGAAATTAACATTTGGTTTTTCATATAACCCGTGTTCATAGGAGATAAAAATTGTATAGATAAAAATTGTATAGAATGCAATAGAATGCACTGTAGAATTCAAAAGTAAGGGAGATAACTCTGTAAATGACACTCAAATACAAAAGAATTTATTGGATTTTCAATGTTGATTATCTCCTAAGAGCAGACAGATTTGAATGAATAATTACACCTTTCGTAATATAGACCCACAAAACAACTTAATTGAAAAAATAAAAATATGTACTTTTTCTTGGGGTGTATCACATTTTTCAGATTTTGCATGATTCTTACGAAGACAGCTTACTAAAGTCATTAAATTCAACATAGAAAAAAAATTAAGAACATACAATTCTTTAAGACTAACATTTTTTTAAATACCTTAAATCGTTTTTGTGGTACAATATAACATAGGAACAGACAGACGGACAGCATGCAGTATCAAAGTCAGAAGACATTGATATTAAAAATGGCACAAAAATGTGATAAAGTTATACACATCACAATTCCACAAGCCTCGTTCACATTTAAAGTTTATTTATTATTACATAGCTTCATTTAACTTAACTAGATATTGTATGTACATAAACTCAATCACATTAGAAAGCAAACGTTCCTAAAATTGGGAACACAAACATTTGTGCATGAAATCTTGATTTTTCCAAAATTCTATATATCTGCCAAAATTTCCTTAACTCGCTTTCCTCGACATTTAATTTTATTCACGCGCCTTCAGCCTGAAATCCCAGATCCATACCTGAACGCCATTTCTTAAGTATGGTTTTGCCTAAAAACCAGTCAGGGGGTGATTTATCACATCTTAAGATAATCAATGAAACTGTATAAATACATTTGTTGGGTCGTAAAAACAACTCTTCTAATGTCCATGTCCTTGAATCGATCTGCTACTTTTCGAAAAATATTTTTTGACTGGTTATAGTGTAAAATGCTGGCGGGAAATTTTCACATACTTTTTCCGTTGTAGAACATAACCAAATTTTAAATTTTAATATCTCCAGTGGACTACTTTTATTAGCACTTTTTTTCCTAATACAGTTTCTCTAAGTGGCCTACAGCAGGATTTGCAATAAAAAAATATTTGGAATTAAGAAATGCATGAATCATCCATTACAAGCATGTGCCTGGTTTTAAGGCAGAGCTGTACTTAAATATTAACATTGGCTACGAAGCAATGCTCAGCAAGAATACATGTACCCTAGTCAAACTGCACTTAACAATTAATGTTCACATCATGCTGTTGTTTTCCAAAGGTCTAAACCTTTCTGATTTGAGATAAGCAGAAATGTTTGGTCTTTGTTCTATCCGGTCTCTGAAAGCCTTCAATAGTGGGCAATAGTCAGCATTTTTCCAAGGCTCGCAAAAGCTCGCTTCTGTTGCCTTTAAAACCCAGTACATTGCAAGATCGACATACGTTAATTTGTCACCGAACAGAAAACTGAAAAAAAACAAAACCTGTAAATCATGATGTACATGTACATTGTTATTGATATCTCCTTGCAGATACATGTACTTTACATGTGCAATGTAAGCATTTCAAAAAGATAATCAGGTGCACTCGAATAGGAAACTAACGTTCTATTGTAAGTATATTGCTAAGCAAACTCCACACAGAGGCACAGATTCGTTTCGTATTACTTACGGATGCAGCCAGGCTTTCATAATTATCTGACATTTTTCAAATCACCAAATTCAGTTCTTCTTCACGAAATATTTTTGGGGCTTTGATGCTAAGGAGCCATAACCATACAATACAGTTTTTTTTCAGCAGAAGTTTGAGAATAAGCTTATTCAGAATTTGTTACATTTTTGCAAGCTTAGAACTTTTAAGTGTAACTAGCATCTACGAAAGTTATTCCACCGTCACCTCAAATATCCAACAATATGTAGTCCTGAGTTATGAGGTAATAGTTATTTTTTTATAATTGGCTACAAAGAATGTAGTATCGCAGATATCATCCATTTTGGGTTTTTTTGGGGGGAGGAGGGGAATTTAGTTGTATTACTAATTTGATTTTCAATACAGATATACACGTCTCATAATTTAACTCGAATTTATTATCTTAAACAAAATCTAGCAAGAATTTTATCCCAGTATGGACTGCACTTATTGTATTGTTTTGAGCTTTTCTATATAGGTCTCATAATTAATCTGAAACAAAATGAAACACGAATTTACCCTCCCCCTTTCCCGTAAAAAAAAGGGCTTCGCCTTCCCTAAAAGATCTCCGCCCGTCACACATTTCGTATGTTGACCAAATACTTACTAAAAGTCAAACCCCCTTAAGCAAAAAAGTAACATATCTCACCCTTGTCCGCCATTGTTGTGTTTCAGTACAGATTCGAAGTACTTGAGATATTTGGGGATACGCTCTTTTGCAAACCATTCAATGTAGGGTTTAGTTTCCTCCTGTTGAGTAAAGTATGAGGCTGTATGGGCTTTCCCATGAAACACAAGTCGACCTAAAATAGAAATAGTGCGTCATTTTGAAGTTTTCTTTTTATAGTCATCCATACTTGGAAAAATACATTAAGATTACAAGAAGATCAGTTGGAAATTTGCAACAAACCTTGTCCTAAATAGTCGTGAATCTCTGCATTAAGCATTTCTGCGTGCCATTTGTCTTCATCTTTCTCCGGAACTAGTCCATACTTTTCTCCCAGGTATCTGCATACAACAGCCGTCTGTCCGAGCTGAAAATCTCCTACAATGCAAAGTCGATTTAATATATCGAATGTACATACTTAGTATATAATTACTGATTCTTTGTTTGTTCCTTTAACATGGCTGATTGCTTTTTTTACCCATGCCACATGCAGAGGACCGCGATTGCTACGACCAGAAAGTCCGTTGATGATGTGCTGGTCTTATGCGCAGCAGGTCGTTGATTCAGCTACTATAAAATGGCAATATCCGTATTGCCGAGGCGGATTGCGAGGTATAAAGAGTATAATAACCCGATTTATCAAGATATACGGTTAATGTGGTCAGCTTTATGGGTTGTCCTTTAAAAAAAAAAAACAAAGTCCCGAAGAAAAAAGGCTTAGCTTAATGAACTATATTTAATACATTATCCGACTAAACTAGCCAAACGACTGATCATAACGAGGATGGAAATTCGACACAAAGAATTTAAACTGCAATCTATCATGGCTTCATTTTAGTGTCAGTCCTGTCTCCTGACCTTTGATGCAAAGCTTTACAGTTTTCCCGTACATCTCCAAAAATTGTAGCCAATAATAACCAAAAGTAAAAATAATCATATTTGTTAAAAATCTTGGACTTACCATTTTTAACTACGGGTGGATGCAAAACGGGAAAACCTGCATTAGCAAGTTTCTCATCTGAGTAGAAGAATTTCATTATATCTTCTTTAGATTTGACCATATCCTCATATGGAATACCAAGTTCTTCAAATATCAGGCGGATGTATGCTGATCTCCCATTGAGAAAATGGTGATAGTACAACTCCCACTTATCCCCCTTGGCAGCTTCTCCTGACATTTCTATAGCATTTGATTGAAGCCACTTATGTAAGTTGAGACGAATGCAGGTCTAAAATGAAAATTCATTAGAGCGCGACCGTAATATAATCTGATTATTCACAAGAAATCTGTATGCCGATGCTTACTTGTGATACACCAGCACCGAAAGTTAGTGTGTGATCACAATTATATAAACTGGGGTTGGCCAACCGAAGTTGTGCACAAATTGAATCCAAAAAAAGGCCTACACAAAAAGTTTAGAGATTGTGACATGAGCAGAAAAAAAACTTACAAAAAAATATAATCACAAAATATAAACCGAGTCGGAAAACAATTCTGAAATCAAATCCCATGGTACGGCATATCTAAATAAGATTAAATTATGCAAAAAAAAAATAGTAAAGTTATTATATACTTGCTAAGACAACTGTTACGAAAACAAATGTGATGGACAGATGGACGAGGGTAGAACAGCATATCCCTCCTTCAGAGATGGAGTATTATCAACGACATGTTGGGTGTAGGAGCATGGTTATGACTATAATAGTTATTGTACATTCAGCGATCTTTAAATCATTATAATTTTTCTTTTCGATGTAATGTTCGTACTGAACGTGTGTTGCTCAACACAAATCTTTCTATGATAGGACAAAAGATCATCCAAAGGCATATCCAAAGGGGAGGGGTCGAACCCTTCAATTGAAAATTTTATTAATTTCGTGTGAAATATGGGCAAAATGAGCAACTAACAACCTGCACCCCCAATATCATTATTCCTGGATACGCTTTTGATCCTAGTTATTTTAATTATAATTCGACCAGAGCCTTACATATATGCATACATGTAGTTACTTTCAAAATAGTAGTATCTACATTCTTTCCTTTTTTTTATTGAAACAGAATGTACCGATTTATATACTCTCATCAAAACTCAGTCTGGTCGGTCTCAAAACGCCCATTCTTGGCTGAAGGGTCTACATCATACGAGTGACGATTCAAGTAAATTTTATTCCATTAAAATACCACATAATCCCCCATACCAACAACCTACCAATAAATTGATAGAGAAAAGAGCAACAAATATCATAGGGCTCGGTAAATTATCTTTAGTAACAACTTACATGTCAACGCGACTTGTTGTGATGGGATGCCTCCAGCCACGTAAATTACTACCTGTTGTGTTGGGATGCTTCCGGCAATGTCTTGTTACTAAAATAATTCACGATCCCCTATGCCATTATAAGAAGGAGAAGTAGAAGAAGAGATTTTACTTCCAAATTAAAGGGCTCCATATGAGGCATGGTTGACAGAACACACAATCATGATTCACACAAAATACACATAACATTGTCCTGCATACAAAATACAAGTCGTTAAAACTTGTTATGATGACAAGAACTGATTTGATATGAAGTAAGGCTTACTTCCTGGTAGCGACTGGAACCTCAAGCACAGACTTATCCCCAAACATCTGCCTGAAACCCAGCAGAAAACAATTCTTTTTAACGCATTTATAAGTAGTACCATGGGACGATTATCGAAGCATGATTTCAACGTTTCTTTAACATTACTGTATTTAATTAACATTTTCCTACATAAAGTACACCCCCTTTTCAGGTACGTGTTACGTGTATCATGATGTTCGGAGAGAAATATGTGAATCTTTTAACGAATATCAAAACGATAGTTAGGTATATGCATGAGCAAGATTTTTTAAAGTGGACTAGATTATTCTAAAATGTAATAT
Organism: Perna viridis; assembly: GCA_037379345.1. Classification (NCBI taxonomy): domain Eukaryota; kingdom Metazoa; phylum Mollusca; class Bivalvia; order Mytilida; family Mytilidae; genus Perna; species Perna viridis. The sequence goes on along the minus strand of CM074521.1, from coordinate 9,510,266 downwards.
ACGTACCTGGACTGGGAAAACCCCTGATAAAAAAATAACTTTCTGTGTATTTGGCTAATTTGGCTAATGGTGAGCTCCTAATTTTTTTTAGCGCTCCATGCACGCATCAAAAACCTCGCTACGTATAAACTTCAGTGGGAACTTATTTTTTCTAACAATATCTTACCTCGAAGAGACAATGTGTATCAGGAAACAAGCTTTAAAACTATTCTAAATGTTGTCCTGAATTATGACACTAACATTAAATAACACACCTGTAGGACAAGAAAGATAACTACGAATTATAAAAAGTTAATTATATTCAATGATTGATTGATTGTTGGGGTTTAATGCCCGAGCAGCTATATCTCAGCTATATTCAGGCGAGAACATGAGATGGATGATACAATGGACATGGAATGATGATGATAAATAATGGAATGGGACACAATGATAATGGGGTCTGCAAATTTTGATTGCCACTGGAAATATGGAGAGGTGGGTAGGGTCGGGCAATTTAGCCTCCTGTGGCGGAGCCCTGTGGTTCCTGGAAGAATACCACAGAAGGGTTCTTTATCGTGCGAGGAACGTGGCATCTTTCCCAACACAGTGCACCACTATGGCTTGCGGTAAGGTTTTCCGTATTATGGCCTGATGACTCCAGCATTAGTCCGAATTTCCTCTGACCCTGCAACCCTCATCTTTTTTATTTGGACATCCAAGAAAAGAAGATGAGGGTTGCAGGGTCAGAGGAAATTCGGACTACTCCAGCATATACATGTACATGTAACATGCCAGGGTTACCCCATTCCACCACCTGGAGCAGACGACACAGCTGCTCTGTAGGCAGAGCGCCCTAGTCACCGGCCAGGGTTCTGAGCAACAATGCGGGCCTATTCTTTTGACATCCGGAACCACGCGTGCAAAAATTATATTCAAAACAAAACATATACAGGTATTCTATCGGAGTAGGAACCATAGGGCTCCGCCACAGAAGGCTAAATTGCCCGACCGTGCCCACCTCTCCCTATTTCCAGTGGCAATCAAAATTTGTCGACCCCATTATCCTTGTGTCCCATCCCATTTTTCATTTCATTATTATTTCATGTTCATTTTATCATCCACTTCATGTTCATCGCCTGAATATAGCTGAAATATTGTTTCTCGGGCATAAAACCCCAACAAACAAACAATCAAACTAAATAAGAATAACAATCTACAGTTTCTAATTCTACTCCGTACAACTTTATGGGTGTTCTCATCTTTATTTCCTTTTACTGAAAACTATAATTTTCGGGGTTTTTTTTAGTATTCTTTCGCCTATAGGGTATGGAATACATTAAATTGGCTTATTAGTAAGCTAAGACGCTATATAAAATATACAAAAGCTTGTTTGAAGTAGGGTACTTGAACAAATAGAAAATATATGAAATACCGAAAATTCCCCTTTTCATAAAAAAAAACTATTTTTGTCACACTGAAACTGACAAATGCTCATGCTCGCCTAAAATGAGCAGATATGTTACATACTTCGATAGTTAAAACACTAGTACCCAGTATGTCTTTTTTACACCGATTATATGCTAAAATTAACATTTGGGTTCATGTTGAGGTATTTTTTTAATTGGTTGGGGTGGTAATTATTCACCCAACTGGACTTCAAAAGTTCAAATATTTATAACTTAGACACGTTAGAAAGCTACTGTGTTTAAAAATAAAAACTTGTTTGAAGTACGGATAATTGAAAAAAAAAATGCCAATTACCAGTAAAATGGAAGAAAATATGAAATCAGGAAATTCCCCTTTTTATGAAGAACTTATTATTGTCACATTGAAACTGCAAAAATATGCACCTAAAATGAGCTGATATATTGCAAACATCGATAATTAAATCAATAGTACCCAACATGTCTATTGTGCACCGTTTATAAGCTAAAATTGGACATTTTGCTTCATGTTGAGGCATTTTTTCATTGGTAGGAGTGGCTACTTTTCAACTAAATTGACTTGAAAAAGTTCTAGTATATACTGTATGATTAAGGCTTATTTGAAAGCTAAGATACTATACAAATGTACAATATCACACAAAAACTTGTCTTCACTACGGTATTTATGGGGGAAAGGACAAAAACGGGTGATATAAAAGAAATTAATTCTGAAAATTCCCTTTTTTCCGATTTCATAGTAATTTTAAATCCAAAAAGAAGATCTAAGTGCCTAAATTGATCAGATATGTTGGGTACATCATTATCTAAATTATGATTGCCTAAAACATAAGTTTTACAGTGTCGGTGTGCTTTGAATGAGAATTCTGTTTGATACTGATGCCAGTTTTTTTTATGGATGGGGTAATTTTTTAAGATTCTTTCTTGTAAATTATTTTTTCGTGGTTTATTCATGTAGAAAATGATACAAAATTTAAGACGTTTTAGTTGAGTAGTAACTTGTAGAGTCGAATTTATGTGACTTTTTACGGGAAAATTGAAAATCCATTTTGGGGGCATTTTTTGATAAATTCCGACTACGGAAATGGCCACAAGTCACCAAAAGAACATCAGAAGTATTATTGTGATAATACTGAACAGAAAATACCAAGCAAGCAATTTTTTACTGAAGCATAAACGGTATAGGGGTTTTGCTATTGAAAAAAAATTGTCAATTTAAGTGATTTATCAGTGGGATTTTTTCATTTTACTCCAAAACCCTAAGTGTTACCGCAACTTTCTTGATATAATTGTGAAGTTGAGACATTGGGCTATATGTTGAAACCTATATATATGTCAATTTACTTCGTTTTATAGAAAGACGAAGTTCGAAGAATAAAAAAACGTAAAAAAATGCATTTTTGCGTTTTTGGCGACAAAAAGATTCGTAAAAGGGTAGCAGAAAATCACATTTTGGTTGGTGAGTGGGGGTGCACAGGAGGTTATCTCAGCCTCTAAATTTGTATCCATATGTATTTAGCTTACAGGAATATTAATTGACTCTTTTCAGTCGGATAGAAAGGAATGATATTTATAATCCTCAGTATGAGGAATAATGTCTGATCCCTATCCAAATTCAATAGGTCAATAATTGTCACATCAGGGGTAATGAAATGTTTTGGCATTAAAATCTCCTAATAATGAATAAAGCATATCACATGTTTTCAATCATTCCAGTAATTCTGATCATGTTCAATCTCATCATTCTATATTACCCATTTTACAAACTGACTGCCAGGTTTTAATCAAATAAATGATTTTTTCATATACACCTATATATTATACATAATTGCAATACTTCCAGATTTTCTTAAAGATGTTTTTCTGTTTTGTTTTTAAAATCTCTTTTTTTTTCAAGTTCACCTTTTTCATGTTTATTTTTATCTGCATTATACTGGTTGCAAAAACTAGACTGTCCTCTTGTAAAATTGCCCTACACTTAACCACCAGTCTGTGTTTGTTGCTTTACACCGGTCAGTTTTGTCTCTGTCCATCTGTCTGTTCTTGTTGCTGTCTAAACATCTGTTGTTGTTTATATCCACCAGTCAGTTGTTGTTTCTGTCCACCAGTTAATTGTTGTTTTTGTCCACCAGTCAGTTGTTGTTTCTGTCCACCAGTTAGTTGCTGTTCTGTCCATCCGTCTGTTGTTGTTTCTGTCCATCTGTCTGTTGTTGGTTCTGTCTGTCCGTCTGTTGTTGTTTCTGTCCATCCGTCTGTTGTTGTTTCTGTCCATCCGTCTGTTGTTGTTTCTGTCCATCCGTCTGTTGTTGTTTCTGTCCATCTGTCTGTTGTTGGTTCTGTCTGTCCGTCTGTTGTTGTTTCTGTCCATCTGTCTGTTGTTGTTTATGTCCACCAATCAGTTGTTGTTTCTGTTCACCAGTCAGTTATTGTTTCTGTCCACCAATCAGTAGTTGTTTCTGTCTACCAGTTATTTGTTGTTTCTGTCCATCTGTCTGTTGTTGTTTCTGTCCACTAGTCAGTTGTTGTTTCTGTCCACCAGTCAGTTGTTGTTTCTGTCCTCCTGTCAATTGCTGTTTATGTCCAACAATCAATTGTTGTTTCTGTCCACCAGTCAGTTATTGTTTCTGTCCACCAGTCAGTTGTTGTTTCTGTCCATCTGTCTGTTAATATTCCTGTCCATCTGTCTGTTGTTGTTTCTGTCCACCAATCAGTTGTTGTTTCTGTCTATCTGTCTGTTGTTGTTTCTGTTCACCAGTCAGTTATTGTTTCTGTCCACCAGTCAGTTGTTGTTTCTGCCCATCTGTCTGTTGTTGTTTTTGTACACCAATTAGTTATTTTTTCTGTCCACCAGTCAGTTGTTGTTTCTGTCCATCTGTCTGTTGTTGTTTCTGTCCATCTGTCTGTTGTTGTTTCTGTCCACCAGTCAGTTGTTGTTTCTGCCCATCTGTCTGTTGTTGTTTTTGCCCATCTGTCTGTTATTGCTTCTGTCCACCAATTAGTTATTGTTTCTGTCTATCTGTCTGTTGTTGTTTCTGTTCACCAGTCAGTTATTGTTTCTGTCCACCAGTCAGTTGTTGTTTCTGCCCATCTGTCTGTTGTTGTTTTTGTACACCAATTAGTTATTTTTTCTGTCCACCAGTCAGTTGTTGTTTCTGTCCATCTGTCTGTTGTTGTTTCTGTCCATCTGTCTGTTGTTGTTTCTGTCCACCAGTCAGTTGTTGTTTCTGCCCATCTGTCTGTTGTTGTTTTTGCCCATCTGTCTGTTATTGCTTCTGTCCACCAATTAGTTATTGTTTCTGTCCACCAGTTATTTGTTGTTTCTTTCCATCTGTCTGTTGTTGTTTCTGTCCATCTGTCTGTTGTTGTTTCTGTCCACCAATCAGTTGTTGTTTCTGTTTATCTGTCTGTTGTAGTTTCTGTCCACCAGTCAGTTATTGTTTCTGTCCACCAATCCGTTCTTGATTCTGTCCATCTGTTTGTTGTTGTTTCTGTCCACCAGTCAATTATTGTTTCTGTCCACCAATCAGTTGTTGTTTCTGTCCATCTGTCTGTTGTTGTTTCTGTCCACCAGTCAGTTGTTCTTTCTGTCCTCCTGTCAACTGTTGTTTATGTCCAACAATCAATTGTAGTTTCTGTCCACCAGTCAGTTGTTCTTTCTGTCCTCCTGTCAACTGTTGTTTATGTCCAACAATCAATTGTAGTTTCTGTCCACCAGTCAGTTGTTCTTTCTGTCCTCCTGTCAATTGTTGTTTATGTCCAACAATCAAATGTAGTTTCTGTCCACCAGTCAATTATTGTTTCTGTCCACCAGTCAGTTGTTGTTTCTGTCCATCTTTCTGTTAATGTTCCTGTCCATCTGTCTGTTGTTGTTTCTGTCCACCAATCAGTTGTTGTTTCTGTCTATCTGTCTGTTGTTGTTTCTGTTCACCAGTCAGTTATTGTTTCTGTCCACCAATCAGTTCTTGTTTCTGTCCATCTGTTTGTTGTTGTTTCTGTCCACCAGTCAATTATTGTTTCTGTCCACCAATCAGTTGTTGTTTCTGTCTACCACTTATTTGTTGTTTCTGTCCATCTGTCTGTTGTTGTTTCTGTCCACCAGTCAGTTGTTGTTTCTGTCCTCCTGTCAGTTGTTGTTTATGTCCAACAATCAATTGTAGTTTCTGTCCACCAGTCAGTTATTGTTTCTGTCCACCAGTCAGTTGTTGTTTCTGTCCATCTGTCTGTTAATGTTCCTGTCCATCTGTCTGTTAATGTTCCTGTCCATCTGTCTGTTAATGTTCCTGTCCATCTGTCTGTTGTTGTTTCTGTCCACCAGTTAGTTGTTGTTCCTGTCCATCTGTCTGTTAACGTTCCTGTCCATCTGTCTGTTAATGTTCCTGTCCATCTGTCTGTTAACGTTCCTGTCCATCTGTCTGTTTTTGTTTCTGTCCACTAGTCGGTTGTTTTTTATGGTCGTCTTGGAAAAAAATGTCTCCTGTGAATGCAGAATAAATATCTTCTTTGGTGATTGCATGGTGACCCATTTCTCGTGCATCTATCATGAAGGGCAATAGTTCACGTTTTCTTTTTATGGTTACCAGGGGAAATTGTTCATGAACTGCATACTGGGTATTACCTTGTAGTTTTTCAATAGCCACCTACAATACTCTATTCCTGTCTTGCCTTTACTATTTCTCTTGGTGATTTGTCAGGTTTCGGTTCTTAGTCTGTGAACTACACGGAAATTTTAAGATTTGGTCCTGAATGTTGAGCTCTTCCTTGATAAAGTCGGATTTTCCATCATTGTCCCTTGATTGCTGTTCTGTAAGTTAATTCTTTCAGATTTTTTTCGGTTTTTAGTTCATGTAGTTTGCCTATCAATTGCACCCACTTTATGATAGTATCTGTAAGTCTACGGTCTAGACTTACTTTGTCATTCATGTTAATGTGTACATTAGCTTTTATAGAGGAGATTTTAGAGCCCAAAACTTTGAATTTTCCCCAAAAAATCTACCATCCTTGCTAAAATAACATAAGGCATATCCCCAAGTATTAATAAAATCGAGTCACATAAAGGAAAAAAAACTTTAAAAGAACAGGGAAACCTGCGGTCCTAAGTCCGGATAAAAGGAAAGGTCCATGATCATATGTTCCATAGTTTCATTAATTTCGATATTTACAATATTCACCTGTATTTTGACGATAAAGGGTTCTATATTTTTGACGCAATTCAACTACAAAGTTTGAAAAATAAACTGGCGCAAAAGGACTACTGGCGCTAGTGAGGGTCCCTTTTGGGGGCGCAGAAGGAGACCCCCCTCTTCGTGTGCACACCCGATACATCAATAAATGAGAGATCTAATTTAAATTAGATCAGGAAGTGGCGCATACCCAATTTTGTTGCAAGAAAATTACTATATCACGTGATTCTTGCAAAAATTAAAACGACGCCATTTTCGACTTTGCTGTTCGGCTGTAATAAAAAAGAAAAATAACCATATAAAAGATCACAATCACAGATTTATGCTTTGAAAATAAATATTGGTTTGTAAGTGACTTAAGCGATAAGTATGAAATAAATAACATAAAAATTTTTAACTTTTAAAGGGAAATAACTATTTAATCAGTTCATAATTTAGTTGATTAGCCTGAAAATTCTGAGTAATAAGATTTCCATCAAGTGTCGGTATCTGTAAGAATCAGGCAGTGAGTGAAACATGGTATGAAAAAAAACATCATTTTGATAGTGTAGTTTGACTATTTGCACCATCAGAATGAAGAAAAACAGAAAAGATTTTTCATATGCTGGACCATTGGGTTTTGATTCCATTCAAATGCACTGAAAATGAACATTTCAAGGGGAGATAACTCTGACAAAAATCTATTTTTTTCTAAGATTCTATTGAAATATTTCTGAGCAAAGCCAGTGATGCAGAGATCAAATAATAGTCTTTTCAAATAGAGAAAGTATCTGTGAGTGATATTATATTGTCTGATCGGTGGGTTTTTGACATGCATGTTTCTGATTTTTCCCATTTTGTCTGATTCTTACAAATACTTACGCTTAATGATTATAACATTACGTTAGAACAAAAATACGAAATAAATTTACTATGTACTGCCTTTATCATCGGGCCTGCAGATTAAAATCAGGACTCTTACATATAGCATAGCGTGTACAGTGAGATATCTGAATTTAATGAGATTGTGTGTTTTGTCTCTACACGGGTTCAAGTGATTGTGCATTCGTACGTTATATTTGTATATTTTAATTTTGATGTGCAACCTTAAGGAATATACATGTAATAAAGATAACATGTATCAACAGTTTTACTTTAAGTATTATATGAATGGACCTATATAAAACAGACAAAATCCAGCATTCTTATTTATTTTGCCCTGCATTGTTTATAATACAAAATTGCATAATATACATAATTCACAAAAATTTTGAAACCTTTAACGTCTACATTTAAGTAGTGCTCAATCTTTCTAAAAATCAGACAGAAGATAATTCGTTCCTGTCAAAAACCCGCCGAACCCAGTTTTATTTCTTGTTCAGAAACATTTACTGATCACATAACCAGTCTTAGTTTTTCATTTGGTTGTTGCGCGCTGTTTATGAATCTAGCCCTTTGCAAGAGTTATCGTTCTTGATTTGGTTTGATTTAGTTGATTTTAGTGAGAGGATAAAGTGCATTTTTATCAAAAGTGCAGATTTAAGCATATGTAGACCTGTCAACGTATATTTGTTCCTCATAATATTTATTCCAAAAGGAAAAGTTAATAATATATATTCTGCAGAATTTCTGTCAGGGAATATTTTTTTCCTTCAGTAAATGTGTCCCAGTAATATAAGGAACTTATGTTATAACAGTTGTTCCTGATAAGCATTTAATTTTACACCTGGCTGATCATTATCTAAATCAGAAAGGCGTATTAATCAAGGGTTTCATATTGACAATTAAGAGTGTTCATTACGTGTTAGATGTATTTACCTGTGCACAATGCATGTATGTAAAGCGAAGATTGATAAATATGAAAAAGATTTTTATGTTCTTAAATGATGGATCTTTTGATGACGTTTTGTAAATATCTATAGTTGCGATATAAAGCTAAATTTCAATGAGAAAACTGTTTTACAATTTTGTTTGCATGCAAACAAATGAATAATTGTGACTAATTCTAAAGATATTACATTTTTACCATTCTAAATGAACAATATATAATATTATCACTATTCGGAATGAACGTAACATTAATATACTTTCACACTGCACCTTTTGTGGATTTATTATCATACACTATTACCGCACGAAACATCAGAAGAAATATTCTATTAACACTTTTACCATTCACAACAAAAATTCTATAATACTTTTACCATTCACAACAAAAATTCTATAATACTTTTACCATTCACAACAAAAATTCTATAATACTTTTACCATTCACAGCAAAAATTCTATAACATTTCTACTTTTTTAAATAAATATACCATTAAGAATAAATATTTATATTTGTGTATTATTTTTACCATTTTGAATAAAAGTAGCATTGTGTTCTTTTACAAAATATACTTTTCTAAAGACCAATGTAATTCAAATATCATACAAATATGTATTTTTTTTTTCAGTTAATTCTTTTCTTTAAATATTTCTTTTATTATGTATGCATGAATGAAAATGAGAAGCCATAATATTTATTCCAAAGAAAATTTATCATGTAACAAAAAATCCGTTTGGAATTTATATTATGTGATACTAATTTTGATGCATCGGTACTTTCATTATGCATTTGGGAAATATATTACATAAAATAAACTCAAATTGAAATTTTTGTTCCATAATGAATTGTCTTTGGAATAAATATTAAGTTCTGGTGGAAATTCTATTCAGTGACAGACCAAAAAAATGCATCGTCTGATCTATGGGTTTTTCAATACCATTAATCGCCTTACCTTAGGCAGTGTCTGAGTTTTATATGGACTGGTACTTCAAAAATTAAATACTGGTGCTTAAGACGAGGTTTCAATATCAAATTTTAGCTTCTAAAACTTCTCAATATTCCGTTGAATGTTTTTTTTTCTATTTTGTTCTTTTATAATCGTTTCTTTATTTACGGGTGCAATGAGCTTGCACTGAACAATCAATTTAAAAAATCTATTTTTGTTCACCAATTGTATCTTTTAATACGCATGTTCTGACTTACGGTTCGCTTTATGCATGCGCAATGGACCGTATTTGCCGCAGTCCTGTGTGAGATGCGGAAATGCGTCACTCAATTTTGAAGGTCTGATATTCAAGTCTGTAGGCTAGTGATGATGAAAAACAAATCAGTCAATTACAGAATTCTGAATGTGTTTCAATCCCTGTCGTATCAGGACCTAGCTTTCATTACACGGGCTGATCAAGAGATTTCGAAAAAAAATTGAAGTTTGAGTCCACCTTCGCTCCCTCGAGGTGGACTTGAAACCCTGTTTTTACACCTCCTACATGCGTGGTAGTTTTTATGCACCTGATTTTGCATTCCAGTAGATATGAAACCTTGAAAATTCACAAGTTTATTGTATGTTTGAATAGCAGTACAATTGTTACTCCGCCGTTATATTGACACTATTGAATTGGGTACAATTAAAAGTTGTACTTAACTTATGAAGGAGTGGAAACACTTACCCCTGAAATTTGCCTTTAAATAAGAAACATCAGATTATCTTCGTGCATAAGGAAATCTGTTATTTTTATACTTTTGGATAACTGAAAGATCGAAACAAAATATATGTTTTAAACATTTTATGTGTTAGGCATTTATAGGGAAAATCTAATCTTCAGTGAGGAGTCAAGCAGACACTTTTTGTTGATATAAATTCAGTCCCATTAAAAGTAGACCTATCAGTTGTTCCATTCAGTCACTGCATGTATGATGACTGAATGGAATAATTGATAGGTCCCATTTTAATTAGATTGTAAATTCAGCAGCAACAGTAACTTGAATATTCATATTTAGTTATTCGTATTACATGTAGGTTTGATCAAAAACTTATGTTCAAAGATTAATAATGTACTGAGAAAAACGACTTTTTCAGGAAATTTTATATTTTCATGCAATTCATCTTAATTCATTATGTTGCAGTGTTTTTTATTGTTAGCCTAGCTGTAATTCACAATCACAATAACAAGATTGTCGAATGATTTAGTATAATACTGGAAATATTCAAATAATAATAATATACACCAATTTAAAAATGCAGTTATAGAAAACAAGTTTAAATTTCCATATTTCATAGTTTGATCTAAACACATATGCTTTGCTCTGTATATCATTTTGAAGCAACTGGTCTTGTGAGATAAATTTTCAGACATGAAGGTTTTAATTTGAAAAGGCTACATTTTCAGGGTCGATTTAAGGGACTTATGACTCTTCTCCTTTACCCATCATTCATTAGTTTGGGTCGATTTCATAAATGCATGAGAGACTTTTAAGATTTAAATCTTCTTTTAAATTTGTTCGGGTGTTTCATTGACAGCAATCTTATTTCTTAAGCATTTATAGTTCACGGCGGACCGAAGGATAAATTGAATTTACGGTAAGCAAAAATAATTGACCTGGTTCATATGAGAGATTTTTTTATGGAGTGTGCGTTTGTTGATATGCGTATAGTAAAAGAAATTGGTTTACATACATTGTAAGCATTGAAATCTTTAAAATATGTAATAAAAACACTAATGAAATTGATTGAAAAAAATACTAAAAACGAACGTTTGCAACTATATTTGATACATATGCCACTAGAGCAGTAAAACTGATTCAAAATATGTCCATTTCCATCATCGTTATTCGAATCAAGTGTCAGTCCCTGTTAGAATCAGGCATTCGGCGAAACATGGTATAAAAAACCACCATTTTGATAGTGTAATTTGGCTATTTGCACCACAAGAATCAAAGAAAACAAATACTAGAGGAAGTCGCGTTTTCGCAAGAAAATGGCAATTATTGGGCATTAAAGAAAATGTGGGTGTAGGGACAACAAGCCTGCGTCCAGTGATCTCTAGACATATACGTTTTTACTAGTTTTCAAATGGACATACGAACAAAGCTTGTAACGTCATAGCCCCGTAATACCGCCCGTCGCTACTACCGATTGGGCGATTTAGTGAGCGCCTCGGATTGGACCCGGAACGGTTGGCAACGACCGTACCGCTGTGTGCCGAAAAGACGCGCAAACATGATCGTCTAGAGGAAGTAGAAGTCGTAACAAGGTTTCCGTAGGTGAAACCGCGGGAGGATCATTAGGACGGGGCTTTATTATTATTGTAGATGATCTGAAAAATAAATTGCTCACAATTTTCTGAAACATCAGTGACATACCAATATAGAGGTTTATTGACTAGCCTTCGAATATTGGGGTAAATACGATCACTGCCTATACGATACAAAAGGCAAAAGTGCGGCATATAGCTTTCCAATACGGATTTAGCCTCCAATACGGGATTTAGCCGTCCAATACGGATTTTACCCGCCCAATACGTCATACTGAACTGGTTAAAATCCATATTGGCCTAGGATATTTGAGTAGTTAGTCAATAAAGGTATAATAACTGTATAAGGTTTTCCATATTGGCTGAGTTATTGGTCCTCAGCTAGAAATGTTGGCAATATGGCTAACCTCGGACCGATAAATAAGCCAATATGGAAAACCTTACGCAATAATACTATAGAATAACCAACTAAGTCAAATGCTATTTGAGTAATAATAGTTACATTAGTTCAGTCTTAAGGAGGTAGTCCTAGGATAAGGGACACAACTCATAAAATCATTGGAACGTTTGTATTCAGCATTTTACATCAATCTCATGTAAGCATCAAAGTAAATTGGACTGATTTCATTCTATTTCATATGAAAGCTTGATGGGCTTTGGTTAAATTGAATATGATACAAGCATATCACTGATTTCAAGAGTTATGTCCTTTACCCTAGGTCTACCTCCTTAAATCACATGACAGTGTACAGGCAGATTACAAAGCTTAAAAAATTACAAAACTAAATCATAATATAAACGATTCACTAGAGCCAATTTATATAATCAGTTCGGTTTATCGTTTTGGTTTCTGTTCACTTAAAAAATACATTGAAAATTATAAAAGCAACGTGCTTTGAAAATGAAAAGTTCAAGGCTACAGACGTTTTTTTTTAAATGATAAAAATGTAAGTAAGTACGGTACAGCCTCGTACCAGTTTTCTTTTGAATTCATGTTAATATTGCATTTCAAATCAGAAAGACATTTAATGACGGTTTGTATTTTTAAATTCAAACATGCATGACTTGTCCTTAGGTACGACCAAAAACAAACTATTGTTCGTACAAGTGTTAATTTACCAACAGGTATATATGAACGTATTCTATGTCGTAGGGCATCGTCTTTTTGCGCCAATTGGATAAATTGTAGTTAAATTGAGCCAAAAAAGTTTTTTTTTTCTGTGTAGTCCTTTTCCGTGTACTCTGCATAGTTTCAGTTTTTGGTTCCGAGGTACATGTACATTTTTGTACACTAGGCTTACCCTGTTTTAGTGTGTTGTATTATTAAGAGAGAAACTTCATATGTTTCATTTACAGGGTGTCCTTCAAATATGCATATGTTATACGAAGAATTTATAATCGTGACATGTTTATTTTGATAAATCATACTTGTAAATACATGAACCACATAAAAGTCTTTTCATGAAATCTGAAGATACAGCATTCATGGCTTTAAGAGGCCGTAATTCTATGAAAAATTATGAAATACGCTGCAACTTCATCATCAAAGGGAGATAACTCACCTTTCTTCTATCAAACTTGAACCAGTTTTGGAACAAGAAATTTAACTACATGTAGTAAGGCACAAACCATTTTCTTTTCTACAGTGTTAAATAATCGGGGAAATATGAATCATGATTTTATTTTTTTCTGTCCATGGCTGAGTTCAAAATTTGTTTTGCTTTTTTAGTTAACTTTTTTTCAAATACCCCCCCTTTTCAGTATAAAAATGAGCGGTGCCTTAAGGCATGGTTCAAAAATAAAAAAAAAAAAGCTGGTTTATGACATATGAAACAGTAGTCCGAATTTCCTCTGACCCGGCAACCGTTATCTTTTTTATTTGGATTTTGATACCCCAACCCGACATATCAATATCCAAATAAAAAAGAGAAGGGTCGCAGAGTCAGAGGATTTTCTGATTAATGAAACAGATTTCTCAATATTATTGACTAACGTTCGAATATGGGCATAAATATGACCAAAACTGCCAATACAATACAATACAAAATAAAAAAAAATAAATAAAGTGCGCCAATACGGGATATAGTCGTTCAATATGGATTAGGTGTTCAATACGGGATTTAGCCGTCCAATACGTCATATTAGACTGGTCAAAATCCATATTGGCCTAGCGTATTAGACTAGTTAGTCAATAAAGGCATAATTGCGTCGAGTTTTCCATATTGGCTGAATTATTGGTCCTCGGCTAGAAATATTGCACTTCGGCTACGCCTCAGACCAATAACTAAGCCAATTTGCAAAACCTTACGCAATAATACTATAATATCATTATATCACGAAAACCAAACAAACAAAACAAAAGAGAACGTATTGATATTTAGATTTATAGGTTCTTTCTAGCCTGTATTCGGCATGTTTCAAGTTCCGATGCAATCCAGGTTTACAGTGGTTGCACTGTGTTCTATTTTTAAGACAGTCACTTAATGCTTTTTTGAAAGACTGTTCTTAAGATATGCACAAAGTGAAAGAATCTTCTTTAAACAAAGGATTTAAAATTGCCATTGATATTTTGATATGTTTATAAATAGCTAGCTCATTAAAGTCTTAGATTACTATAGGTTTTATGTAGTGTCCTTTTTGTACTAATATGTACCGCATGAAATATAATGTATCGTACCTATTAACACGTTTGCATAGGCTTCTGGAACAGGGTTATGTTGCTACAAGATTGAAGTCATCACTACAGAAGTTTTGTGGTCGTCATCATGAACTCGTGGATTGTTATGGTGTATCCATCAGTACCATGAAAACTGATTTATTCAACGGGTCATACTTTTCCTTTCCTCGTTTGTCCACCCCGGACTTGACTTTTTATGAGCAACTCGGCGGGTGTTTCTAGAAAAGCAGAGGACGCTTACCCTACCGGTGCACCTGGTCCATGCTCCCAGTTTTTAGTGGAGTCCGAGTTGCTCATTTGCCTTTGTTACTTTGTATGTATGATTTTAGTTACTTAATGTTCTTTGTTGTGTATGTCTGTTTTCCATGTCTGGTCTTTGTCCCTGGATTACATTCTTTTGATTACCGCTATAACCTTGGTTCCCTTGACTATCCTTTGCATGAATGTATGGTTTTTAAGTGTAAGTGTTTGTAAGAATCGGGCAAAATAGGAATCGATCTGACCGTCTGTCTGTCTGTCATCTGGACGTCCATATGTACATATGCCACATTAAGTGTATAAATGTTTGTAAGAATCAGTCAAAACCCCACCAATCTGACAATGTAATATCACTCAAGGATGTTTTCTCTATTTGGAAAGACCATTACTTGATCTCTGCATTATTGGATTTGCTCAGAGAGTTTTCAATAGAATCGTAGAAAAATTAGATTTTTGACAGAGCTATATGTCCTTGAAATCTTCATTTTCAGTGCATTTCAATAATTTCAAAATGATGGTGTTTTTTTTTTCATACCATGATTCACCCACTGCCTGATTCTTACAACGACTGACACTTAATTGGTTAATCTGTTTTTTTTTTCCAGTTCCATGGAATATTTCGTTATGTTTACATCTAAATAAATACATTCAAAACGTATCGTACAATGGCGAGTGGGGGTTATCCAGTGATTACCCCAATATCATTTGGAAACTACCCCTTTACAACTGGGGTAACCGTAACCGGGGTATACAGGTTAAAGCATATCAAAGCGCCAAGTTTAACTGAATCATGGTAAAAAGAGTTATAGTATATAGTAAGAGTGTTCATTAAAATTCTTCTTAAAGTTTCTAGTTACGGTACATAAATAATCATTACCCTTTGGTGATCGATAAAACAGACGATCGTGGTTGCAAACCATTCAATAGTCAGGAACCTCTTTGAAATGGCCCCTTGTCAAAACTTCTAGACCCACACCTGTAAAGAATCCCCACATCCGAAAATATTATTATAGATAAACGAATTAATACTATGAGTTATTTTGATAGTATAATCACACAGCAAAAGTTTTCGTAGGACAATTACCTTAATCTCCGGATCAATACAAATAATTCACGGGCAGTCTACATACATGTATTATAAATTATTATGATATTATATAACACTTCATACAAAGATCAACATTTTCTATTGGATAAGCATTTGTGTTATTTTGGTCTGTTCCTTTCTTGCTTCGCTCCCTAAAATGATTGTTAATTTATGAGCATTTAAGTTGAAGTTTGTTTCCATTTATGATGACTTTAACTAGAAAAAACATGAATAGTGGATTCGAAGTGTCCATTTTTGTTATTTGACTATTGTTGATTTATTTAAATGTAAAATACTTGTAAATTTCATTCCAGTTAGATATTCACTTTATCTGAGGTAATGCAACAATTACGGTGTGATGTATCAAAAAAGGTATTCAGTATAATATAACACATACATGTATTACCTGAAGCAGAGGGTGATACCCCGAGAAAACATACTCAGAAAATATATCACCCTCGACTGCGTCTTGGGCCACATATCTACCTCGAGTGTTACTTCGGCGTACCACTTTTACTGGTGGCAATAAGTATATAATCATATTCACACATTACTTGTAAAAGATTTCGAAAAGAAACTATTGTGATTACCCAAATCTCCAGATCAATACAACTGATCCGTGGGAGGTCTAGATACATGTATTTGACGGTAGTGACAGATTGGTAAAAATTTTCATTACTATATAAGATTACTTCATGTGAATTTTCACGGTCTAATGCTTATATTCATATACATTATACAAGTGTCGAAGTCGATGTAAATAAAATATGATCAGGAATAATTAAGCAAACAAAATCATGGACCGTGTTGTATAAATGGTAAACTTGTGGTGTTGATCTTGTGATTAAAGATATTTTAGAACAAAAATTAATGGGCGGGGCAATGAACAATGACAAATAAAATAAATAATAAGACCCAGTGGCGCTTCTAGAGAATAGCCTAACTCTAACCGAGAGAAAGGGGGTGGCAAAAAAGCCCTGATAAACACATTTTAATGGACGCATTTAGACACAAAAATACATTATTTTCATTTTTTTCAATTGTTAAGGGTGAGCCAGGGCCCCATCACCCTTCTTGGATACGCCTATAAGACCATGTTACTTTGTAAAGACATGTTTTTAGAGGAATGGGTGGGTTCCAGACTTCTTTGCTGTACAAACTTTACACAAAACTATAATCTTATTTAAAAAGGGGAGCCATGTTAGTTTCAAATGATAACAAATTCATCTTTTTTGTTGTTGATGAAATGTACTTTTTTGAAAAATGCCTGTTACTTTCAGCTGAAGTACAATAACGTGATTCAGAATGGATATGCAAAAGTTTTCCGAAGACAGGACCAGTACAAGTTCTTTCGGAGGAGGAAGTTCTTCCTTTCGGAAGAAGAAAACGCGCAGCAAAATGATATACGGTATTATGATATCTATTCTTATCGGAGTTCTTATCGGATTGGTGGTCGGAATACCCTTGACGGATCAGAAGTCATCAGACCCAAACCAGCAAGCTGCCATGGAAGTTCTAGCTGAATACCCATTGATTGACGGGTAAATTTTTCGTTGTATTTGGTTTTCAAGGAATTGAATTGTTTTGATTATATTAAAAAATAGGTTCGAGTGAAAATACACGGTCAAAATTCAGGACAGGCCCAATAAACTACATGAAAACGATTTGGTCAGAAAATACCTCTTATACATTGAATAAATACCATTTATACATCGACACCCCCCTTCCCCCCTCCGAAAAAAAAACAAGCAAAACAAAAACAAAACATAATAAATTGATCTATTCCGTGCTATATCCAATTACGAAATACCGTAGTTCCTCTATAAAAACTTAAATGAGAACCGTTCCTAGGTACATGTAGCATTTATACGGACAATATGAGAATTAAAGGGAAAAGAAAAGGCAATATTCTTTAAATAAATAAACTGCATGTAAGCGAAATGAAGTGACTAGATGTCACTGTAATAATGTAACAGTAACTTATAATTTGAAACTTTATTCAAAGTAATTACTTTGCAGAATAGTTGTACATGTAGTTACATGTACATGAGAGAAGTTAAGTATAAGTGTTTGCAAGAATCAGGCAAAATGGTTAAAATCAGAAATTTCATAACCCCACCGATCTGACAATATATTTTCACTCAAGGTTGGTTTCTCTATTAAATATGACCATTATTTGATCTGTGCATCACTGGTTTTGCACAGAAATTTTGCAATAGATTGTTAAAAAAATGAGGTTTATGACAGAGTTATCTGCCCTTGAAATTGTCATTTTTAGTGCATTTCAATAAAATTAAATGGTTGAATCTGATGGTGCAAATAGTCAAAGTACACTATAAAAATGTTACTCTGACTGACTGATTTTTACAGGGACTGACACTTAAGAATCAACAACATATGGTTGCTTTATATGAAATGAAGCAAAAATAAATCTTTTTTTTTATTTAGGCACAACGATCTACCTTGGCAGTACAGACAGTATACCCAAAATAAAGTTTACTCGGCAAATCTCCGGGAAAACACATCGATGCAATGGCCAGAAACTTTGAATATGACATTCGACTTCACCAGAATCCCCCCTCAAACAGATATAAACAGACTGAAAAAGGGAATGGTTGGTGCTCAGGTAGGAGTTACAAAATTAATTCGGTACTATGGGAAGGATGGTTGGTATCCAGGTTAGGGTTCGAATGTCAGTTTCTTCAAATAGAGAATTAAGTATTTTTTAAATAGATGGTGATTGTCCAGATTAGAGTCAGATACATGTACAGGTAATTCATATCTTAAAGTAGAGAATTCATTGCTATGAGAAGGGTGATTGGTATCCAGGTTAGAGACACATGTAGTTCCTTTGCTCAAGTAGAGAGTTAATTTCTTTGGAAAAAGGTGGATTTTGTTCAGGTTATAATCAAGTACATGTAGTCCTTTTCCTCAAGTAGAGAACTCAGTAGTGTTGAAAGGGATGTTTGGTTTCCAGGTTAGTCCGAATATACATGTAGTCTCTTTCCTTAAGTAGCGTATTCAGTAGTATTGAAAGTGATGGTTGATGTCGAGGTTAAAGTCAGATACATGTAATCCCTTTCCTCAAGGAGAGAATTATTCAGTATTCTGGAAAGGGATGTTTGGTGTCTAGGTTAGAGATACGTGTAGTCCCTTTCCTCAAGTAGAGAATTCAGGATTATGGAAAGTGATGGCTGGTTTTCAGATTGAAGGGATGTTTAGTGTCAAGGTCAGAGTAACCTTTCCTCAAGTGCATGTAGAGAAAGCAGTTCCTTGCATGGAAATTAATTGTTGGTTAGATATATACTCTTCTTACATTTTGTTGAAGCAAGATGATTCAGAATGACGGAAAGATATGATTGATGTCTATTATTTTATTTAATAGTTTATCTTTCACCAATTAAACATGGTGCGTATACGGTGCATTAATGTACTTGTGAAACTATAAGCTGCGTTTTTAAACGAAACGAACTTAATGATGTATTTGATTCTGAAAGTGGATGTAAAATGGAAGGAAAAGAAAGTAAGCACGAATGAGCAGTCATTAATTGTGTCCTACATGTACATATATATGCTTCAATAAGTGATATTTATAGATTTTGTAAGACACATCAATTAAATGAACATAACAGCTGCAACTAAAGTAGTACTAACTTGTAATAAAACAGGCTTTAATTGTTTTGAGATGAAAGTTTAACACATATATTGTGTATGTAAAATGCACAATTATGAGGGAAATTCCCACATCCATATATTTAGGCAATTATTTTGTGAAGAGGAGATTTATGGAAATATAATAGTCTCCCCGATTTTATGCATTTCCAAAAGACACTTTATGACGCCATATATTTTGATCCCGTTTATGTCTATCTTATATTTTGATTCCGATCCAGGAAAGAAAAATCTGTAGAGGTTTTAAAAAGAAATCATTAAACAAATTGAACATACGAAGACTCGTTTACATCTTTTTAAGTACAGATCAATGTAAAATTCAGGCATTCCTATAGCCATGGTAATACTGAATGTATCGGACTGTTTTAATTTCTGAAATGTATTTAATACTTGTACAACTCAGAGAAAATCCCTTTTCCACTTTATTGTGAAGATCAAGAATGGGATTAGAGACTGAATCATTTCAAATTAAACAACACGTCCTAAACAAATGTACAAATTGGTAACATTCTATAACCATAGAAATTGTTCTCGTAGGCGACCGAAACACCCCTAAGTGTACGTCGTCCTTTTTCTTCTCATTTTGTTTCCCTTTGACTAGGTAAAATAACATGTATAACTCCTCTTCACCAATCAATCTCAGTACTATCAGTAGTCATAAATTATTCGTATGGTAAACAAATGCATACGTTTTAGTAATAAATGCTGGAAAGAATTTTAGGTGAATCACCATTGGCCTGATTCTTACATGTAATGTCACAGGTAACTCAATCCGATCACGAACGTCCTTAATTTCAGTTTTGGGCAGCTTTCGGACTTTGTAACTCTGTTGGTAAGGATGCTATCAGGATCGGAATGGACCAGGTAGATGTAATACACAAGTTTGTTCAGAAGTACAGCGATGTATTTGAATTAGTTACGACTGCTCAGGGTAAAGTTAATACTGCTATCTACAATACACAAGATATAATCATTAAAGTAACCTCTCTTGGTCGAACCACTTTTGACTTAAAAATCGATACGGTTTACACAGTTTCAAAATAAATTGAAATTGATACAAAAGGACTTTCGAAAGTTAAGATAAGTTTTCGGACTATTCATGGTTCTGTTCAGAAATCTTTCACTGTACTCACGCCACCGCACAGTAACAATCGGAACTACTCGGCCATTTCCGCTACATTAACAAATAACCTCGGATGTAGAAAGGAGAATTTCTTCTTGAAAAAATTGCGGATATTGTAGTCATACACGAATCGGAGTAGCCTAGTTCTATCCACCAGGTGGCGCTAAACATTTTAGTTGGATAGCACAAGAAATAAAGAACAACAACTCTTCCAAACAATTTTGTCGCGAAGCGAGGAGCTAAGAAAAAAAAGTAATGGTAAAAATGCAACCAGTAACTATTATTTCAGAACCGGGTCGGTCAAATTTCGGACAGATCTATCCGCCTAGTGCCTCCGATGTCTTTCTTTTGTGTAACTAGAAAGTCTGAGATGTTCCGATTGCGCACAGTACTAATCAAATAGTGGTTTTAGAACGAATATAAATGTAGATATAATCTGTGCAAGTGAATGCGTCTGCATTAGGTATAATCAGTTGTATAAACAAAAATATCTTGCTTTGAGAATTGTTGGTCAATCCTGACATTTCGTTTTTACGAAGAAATACCTAATTTTGTTTTTTTTATACTAATTAGGGACTGATTCACAATTTATAAAGGAAAGTCTGATCCAGAAGATAGAAAAGTGGGTCAACGTTATAATTTGCTCATTTTGCCATAGATTTGCACAATTGACAAAATTTCCCAACAATAGGAGAGGGATGCTTCCACTGGACCAGCTTCAAATGCATTCGATTTCAAAGTATATAAGTGGATCCATTAACAATACATATGACATTTTCTAAAAGTCGATATAGTTTCTTCTTCCATATATTTTTTTAATTTAACCCAAGACATGTTCAAATATATTTCAGGTATTCTAGATGCATTTAAGCGCGATAAAATAGGTAGTTTGATTGGTTTAGAGGGTGGCCACATGATCGGAAATACACTCGGAGTTCTACGAAATTATTATGCTTTAGGAGTTCGTTACATGACCTTGACCCATAGTTGTGATACGTCATGGTAGGTTTCTGCCTTATGGTTTATCGATGCTTGTATTTCTATGTTTACTTGTTGAAACAAAAATTAAAGATAAAATCCACATAATTAATCTAAAAAGTAAATTGTCTTATAGATAATTCAAATATGCATGTATTCTTCTCTTACTTGCAGGGCAGAAAACTGGAAGCAAGATTTAAACCAAACGGGCAACATCCGGGGATTAACTGACTTTGGAAAGGTACGTAATGTCACGCTTATGATGGTTGGTTACGTGCTCTTCAAACGTTTAGAACTTAATAATTGCTTAAAGAAGACTGTTTTGAGTGCTTTGATTTTTGTAACGAGTTTTCTTTTAACATCAATTTTACAACATGGTCCACTCAGTAAGTCAGCTATTCCATAGAACTCTATTGTTTTCATATCAGAAATACAACAATTAATACCGTGCCTATGCGTCATGTTTAAACATTTTGCTTTAATTTGGTCAAATTGATATAGTTTTGGTAAGAACACAAATGAAAACACGCGCTGCTACATGTACGTTGGACCAACATTGATCCAACGATGTCTTTTGAGCAACTAAATGCCAACGAACCGACCAAAATTCAGCGTTGGTCCAACTGAGGCTTGCTGACTGGGTTTTAATGAAAAATGTACATTGATTCTGTGAGAACTCATTATACGATGTGTTAAATTTGTATTGTTCCAGACTGTTGTCAAGGAGATGAACCGACTAGGTATGATTATTGACCTGTCGCACGTGTCGAAGCAGACGATGATTGACACTCTTAATATTACAGAAGCTCCGGTTATTTTCAGTCACTCATCCGCGTTTGCAAAATGTAACCATTATAGAAATGTACAAGATGATGTTCTACAGATGGTGGTATGTACAAAATCTAGCGCTGCATGTGAAATGTGTGACCAATCCACGCTATTACACACTGGTAAAACATAAAAATTGAATTATTCAATTCTCATAATAACATTTGATGTTTTCTTCCATCTGTATTAAAGCGTTCGCAATGCCAAACACGGTTTCAGGGATCTTAAAAGCGAGTTGACCCTAACCTCTGACCTTGTTGAACTGGAGTAGCCCTAGGTAAATGCAAGTTTTGCAAAATGAATTTTGTATCTATTATAATATTGAGTTAGTAATAACGGAAGTTGATCTCCGTGGTCTTTAAATAGACACCTCCATTTAAGCAGTTAGATTTGTTTTCTTATAAGGTAGGTGATTTTTGCCTGGACTATTCCAGTTCAAAAGGTCAGATCATGCGGTTACATTTAAAATAGACAATAAACAGTGATCAATAAAAGAAGTTCGACTCATGAAACATCATTTGTACAGCCAATTGACCGATGAGATTATAGTTTGTTTTAATAATATGCACCACAGTTAATGTAATTATTTCAAATTTATTGCCTTTTATATGCTAAACAGTCATATCTTTAGTAACCTAATGCAGTTTTTCTTAGAGTAGACATTCATGCTTCTCTTCATTAATTATTTGTTAATTTTTAGAAAACAAACAAGGGCGTGGTAATGGTAAATTTTTATGACTACTACATCAGCAGGGATTGTGCTCCAATCAACGCAACAGTTTCTACAATAGACCACGTGATTCGTGAGTAGAAAAGAAGCCTCTAAGGGGTTTAGTTCATATTAAAGACCCCTTTGTGGTAAGTTGATGAGCATGCTCAATATTCACTTCCGCTAGGTAGGGCTTGGGTAGAACAAAAGAATTTTCATGGCGAAAGTGTACATTGAGCATGCTCATCGGCTATCCCACAGTTAGAACAAAAGGGTCTATAATTGTTCTAGATAGTCACCATTTGAGGATTAAACACTTCTGAAAAAGTATTTTTGGAGAACAAACAATGTTGATTTTCAACACAACCATTGTTTACAATGTCTCGAAACATTTTTTTGGGCATCTAAATATCAAGTGAATCAGAATATTTGCTCTAGTTATTCATTGCAAATTGTGAAATGCATGAAGGGGGGGTCAAGAAGTTAATAGACGTGGGCGGTCCAATCCAAATTTTAGAAAAAGAAGGGATTCGAGGCAGCTATAATTTGACGTCCCCCACGCCTTGCATTAAAGTAAGAAGATCTAAAAACAAAGCTAGAATTCCAACAACTGGAACCCCTGTCCTGGATTTATCATTGGTATAACTATGCATGCTTGTATTTTTTCTCAGAACACATCAACTATATCAAGGATCTTATAGGGGTCGACTATGTTGGAATTGGTGCTGACTATGACGGTGTGCCAACGTAAGTTCTTTCGATTTAAGCATCGCATGTCATTGATTAAGTTTCAATGTAAAATAGTTATGGTAAAATCGGTTACATTATTTCATTAAATTATTTAATTTGCAGTCTTTATTAAATTCAGATGAAAGATGATTCATACATGTCAAAAACCCACCGAATTCAATTTTATTTTTTCTTCAGAAATAGTTACAGTCTTTATAACCAGTCTTAGTTTGTTGAAATTATATAGATTGTGTTTGCAAGAGTTATCGTACTTGATTTGGTTTGATTTGGTTGATTTTAGTAGGAGATGAATGTAGTTTTCTCAAACATACAGGTCTGAATTTAGAAAAGACAATCTTACGTAAAAATATGGCCAATGTAGACCAAAAAAGCATGATTTGTTGTTTTTTTTCTAAATCATGGATCATCTCTACAATAGTCAGTATCTGAATTTTACATAGACTGGTACTTACGTCCAGTTGACATTTCAGTTTGGACGAGTCTATTGCCATATACATCATGTTTGAATTTACTGTAAATTTCGATACATGTAAATTAACCAAGACATTTTATGATTTTCAGCAATTTATATTATATATATTAAATCTTCAAGATAATTAAGGCTTATGGACATAAACTGTGCGTTTATGCATGTAATTAAAGTATAGGCCACTGGTTTATGTTTGCAGTGTGCGCTTTCTATCAAAAAGTTTCTTCTTATTGTATTCATTGTTCAATCTCTTGTATTTTTTATCTACTCATGTTAAAAACTTAATTTTGCTATATAAAGTGGAGAGATAGACTATGAATAAACCAAGAATAGGCAGAAGGAGCATCGGTTTCTCCCATGAAGTCTGATGAAAATGTAAAATGGCGGGAAATTACTTTCAGAACCGGTGGTTAAACAGCCACGTGCATTTGTAATGGGGGAATGTACACTTCACAGACAGTTAATATATATTTTATTGTGCATGGTATTTGGAATGACCCTTTTTTATATCGTTAATCTGTTTAGGCTTAGCTTATAAACCCTGTCATACATTCCTTGTCATAGGTCGTCAACGAAGGATTTCCATTTTCATCTGTCCTGGGCTAGCTTGTCAATCTGACCCCATGTCTTGCGCTGTTGTTTTCCCTCCTGTTGTGCTGATCGTCTCCATGAGTTTCTAGGTCGTCCTGGCTTCCTTTGGCCTTATGGATTCCACTTTAGTGTTTGGTGTACAGTGGTGGTTTTGGGCTTGCTAAGAGTGTGCCCTATCCAGGTCCACTTCCTCCTTTGTATATCTATAGGAAGCTGGTTCGTCCATTGCCTTTAATTATACTGAAGACGTAATAAACAGTGAAACCTATCTAAACCGAACCATTTTGTTCGGTTTAGGGAGTTATTCGGTTTACATAGTTATACATACATTTACAGCTAGTTTAAATAGACCAGTTCCAATTTCAAAACAAATCTAGCTAGGCTAGTGAGTAATTTAAATAGCTCTTTAAGTAGAAATTTGCCCTACATTATACCAATAAGTCCTACTTAATTACCACAGAACACCTGTGTAATGTTTTGGACACTGTCTTTTAATTTTGAATAGCTGTCAATTATGCTGACCGTAACCTTTAAATTTGCCATCCACCATCATAATGGACAGCTTTTCAAACTTACAAGACAGTGTTCAAAAGATCACACAGGTGTAGTTAAGTACGATTCATTGGTATAATGTAGGGCAGATTTCTATCTAAATGGCTATTTAAACTACTCACTTGTATTAAAATTGGAACTGGTCTATTTCAACTAGATGTAAACCACTTTGGAGATACCCAATTATGTCAGTTGTATACAGGTTTTTTTTCAGGGTTTGGGTTCAGACAGATTTTACTGTATCAGCAATTTTCCTTGTAGCAGTAGAACATAAAATTCTAATGGGATAATTAATTGGAAAAAGTGAATAACAATTTTTTTTCACGAGTTAAATCCTCAAGCGTTCTTGGCACGAGTGATCATATTTTGGTTATTCACGATAAACAGTTGATTATCCTATTTAGATTTGCTTCATAATTTATCGATATTTTCAATATGAATTTTAAATTCTGGCGGATTGATATCAACATTTTGGCGGGAGTAAGCTCAGAGAGCGCAATTACTGAATTTATTTCAGTGTGAATTATCGAAATCTATTAAGTTGGAAACATCTGATAAAACTCTGCTATCTATATAATAAATAAGAAATAGTATAAAAACACATGTTCGTTTCCTTTTTAGTCTCCCTGAAGGATTAGAAGACGTGTCGAAGTATCCGGTACTGTTTGAGGAATTGAAAAAAGGCGGCTGGACAAAAGAGAATCTACAAAAATTAGCTGGAGCTAACTTGATCAGAGCTTTTAAAGAGGTGGAGAGGGTAAGTTGAAAGCAGAACAAGAAACCGAGAGAGGGCTTACTTAGGCTTTGCCTGCTGCATAATTCTTTTCACTTTATGTTGAGTAAAATATTTGGTTTATGGTTTAAACAAAATTAAGCAGAACCGGATCACCGAATTAAGCATAACAATGGAAGAGTCCTGGTAGCGTGCCTGCCCTGAGCATGGGAGGTAATAATTTTGATCCCTAAACTAACCTTACCAAAAACTTTAAAATAGGTAGTCATT
Organism: Perna viridis; assembly: GCA_037379345.1. NCBI lineage: Eukaryota > Metazoa > Mollusca > Bivalvia > Mytilida > Mytilidae > Perna > Perna viridis. The sequence goes on along the minus strand of CM074521.1, from coordinate 9,483,907 downwards.
GCTTCTCCGCCAAGCACGCGACATATAGGAGATTTTAGTAACGACTGTTTGGCTCGGAGTCAGAATACTGACTGTTTCCAAGTAGGGCTATGTGCATACCTGAGGTCTGTTACTTCTGTGAGCTACATATATAGCTCAATAAAAAAGAAACAGCTTATAGCGTAGACATGTTCAATTTGTCACACGTTTCCGTCCAGAAATGCACGAAATAACTGACATATGATGTTTAACTACAATCAATCATTCAATGAGTTAATCAATCAACCAATCAATTAATCTCAATATTAAGACGCAAGATAATATTTGGACGTACATTTATGATGGTTAACGGTGTAAACCGACGTCCACATTAAAACGCGAAAGAAAGAAATATTTATAGACGTTGCGTACATTGTTGGTGTCACATTCGATTGAACCGGGCCTCTTTCGAAAACCGAAATATTGCTATTAGAATGTGGAGTTATCAAAAGCAATATAGATATTAAAATGTTCGAAAATGGTTGTTGTTTTAGCATTACGATCATAAATCTTTGAAAGATGCCGTTAATTGTGGAGGGAAAGCATTATTCGATCACAAGAACGTCCATTTTCATATGTGGAAGGGTAACATTAAGAAATGCTTGTTTCCCATTTCACCAATACATCTAAGTTGTTTCTTGGCGTATTTTGATAAAACAAACTTTTTTGGAAAGAGCAGTTTGTGCTGCAGACGATGTCATATTTTTCATGACGTAATGATAAGATCAAAGCGTATTACAATATCACAAATATCTCCCCTTTGTTGTGGACATTGTAAAAATGGAAAGAAACCGATTTGAAGACAAAATATTAGACTTTTTTTTAAAGTTATGCGAACAGCTTTTTTTAATCGGGACTTTTATTAACTGTATTGACATTTTATTACATAACCCTGATGAAATTATATATAAAATGTTCAATCCGTCTTTTTTGTTAAAAGCCTTTTTGACCGTATTTCAATTATGTCACAAATCTTCATTTTTTCAACGTTGGTCATTGGCTACTTTCTTGCTTACGGTTGTAAAATATAACAACGAATAGTATTTTTACCAAAGTATATTCACGCTTAAAGGTCTATTTAAAGAATATCATGTTTATTCTAAAAAATAATGAGTTTTATTGTCTAATAGTAGATAAATACGCACGTATGTTGTGATGTCACGTTTTTTTCCTGACGTTTTCTACACATTGCGTGCTACCCAGTCTTTAAAGCTTTTTTCGTTAGCTTTGAGTGACCTAATAACTATGAAATTTTGAATATTACATGTATATATACTGCAGATAATATATCCTAAAAATAATGGTACTTGGTTGAACATGTATCTAAGCGCAGCAATTTGTCTGTGTCTAACCAAAATGTCACAACATCTAAAATGTGTATATTTTATTTATTCCCGTGTACACCATGCGAAATTCGAACGAATTGTTCAAAAAAGCAAATGGTATTGAGTCGATTTCTTCATATACTTAAAAATGTATTCATCCTCCTCTATGATATTTTCTTTTCAGTTTTTTCTTTGGCTTAACAAATGGGTTATATATATATATATATATATATATATATATATATATATATATATATATATATATATATATATATATATATATATAAACCCGTGTCTAACAAAAATGTCACAAAGCGCATTTTTGACGTTTCCAAAGTAATGTTCTGTTTTGCGACGTAAAAACTCTATTAACGTCAATATTGAAAACGATAAAAAGTATTGAAAAGTTATGATACTAGATTAAATTATTACGACTGTTGACGTAATGAATAAAAAATACGATTTTAGCGAATGTGATAAAATAAAAGAAAATAGGAAGAAGAAAGCCCCCCCCCCCCACTTGCGCGCACTCCTGTCTGTTCATATGCAATGATGTCCTGGTGAAATCGGGATCAGCGTGCCTGCATCAAAGTATTTTGAAATGCGTAGACACGCACTTGCACATTTGCTAGTGAAATATTGTAAAATCAACGTATTTCATGGTCGTCTAATTACCTCTGGACAATTATTTTAGCTACAAGATATAATAAGCTGTACAAATATTGCAAGTATATTTTTTTTTCAAATCGGATCAACAAAACAAAACGATGATTTGTTCTGGCGTGGCCTTTTTGACCCCTTACAACTCGAAAACCGTAAGAGATATTCGAAATCTGATTGAAAAATGCAGGCAGGATTACTAATGAGGAATGCAATGAAGAGTCCAATGAAATAAAAAATTTCGAAATCGGACAAAAAAAAAAAGAGTTATGAAAATGTTTTAGGCGTTGCTCAACTTCGACCCCCTATAACTTATTAATGGTCCAAAACACATAAAATATGCTGTACATTTGTTTAGCCGAATTAAATAAAGAACACATTAAAAATAGAATATTTAAAATCGAAGAAAACAACCGTCTTCATGGGTTTTAATAAAATACGTATTTTGGCCCTTTTTTGAAAAGCGACAGGGGCAATAAAGTCCAAATTAAATAGGAATCTTCTTAGTTGTTTGTAAAATCATATCAGTATTTCAAAACAATTCATCAACCACAACTAAAGTTATCGCACGGAAAGGAAGTGTCCCCAGGCCACGACGACGACTGCACCACAACATTATACGACCGCACGTTTTTTTTTTTTTTTTTTTTTTTTTCGTCGTATAATGAAAACGGGAGATTCCGCTCTCAAATTTTCTCAAAGAGGGAGATTTGCCAAGGTTTTGTTTTCTCGAAATGTTTAGCAATGTTTTATGTTTAGCAACAGACCTTATAAATTCCGAAACGAGTACATTTTTTCGGAAATATCAACATACATCTACATTAGAGATATAAAACCAAATAGGAAAGATTCACTTCATACGCTTTCACAATATGATTTCCGGAGGGGGGGGGGGCTACTGACTTTTTTGCTTGTAGGTTTGTTTGCTTTCTGTTTTAGTGAGGGTGTTTTACTTTTTTTCGCATCACGAAATTTGTTTTCATAATCCCTAACATTTTTCTCATAGGATAAAATGTCATTCAAATCATTTTTAAATGGTTGATGCCAAACTATTTACCATATCAGGGTGTAATCTGATCATTTCAATTGACCAAAATGTACGAAAAATAAATATCGAATCGGATAATTAAATAATAAAACATGTCGTGTGTGTTATTTAAAAAAAATATTTAAGCACACTTCTTTTTTCATGTTATGATTATAGAACGATGTACGTCGCAATACAAAAAAGAAGTCCAATTTTGCCGATTTCGACGTTTCCAAAAATGACACCAACAACGTACGCTACGTCATAGTACATGTTAATATCTTCAAACATCAGAAAGGACGTTTTAGATTTTCAAACCTGGAGATTATTTTGTAATTGCATTTGAGCGAATGAAACCACCTTCAATTTTGTGTTTCTGTTAATTTTGTAATTGATTCACTTAATACTATCCTCCTAATGCTCAGAGACTTTAGGCCATGAATTAGATTCATTAAATGGGCAAAAATTGTAATAAAATACGGTTTTATTATTTTTTACATTTTACTGTCCATGGCCATACACTAAAAGAAGACAATTTTTTGTATGAAATCTTGACTTTTCCTCCCTCACTGTTCTTCTTGCCTCGCTTCACTAGGCCTTTACTTTTATTCAAGCCCACCTAACCTGAAATGCTGAATCCGCCCATGAAGGTTGTATTAATTCATGTTGATTAAGATTATGTCAGTTATAGCGTGAATTTGTGGTCTGTATCCTTCACTTCCAGTACCATTTTCTGTCGAGTAGGAGATTCTATCCTGTAAAATTTACTTCCGTAGTAGAACTTGTTTCCGGTTAGTAAACTTTTTGACTTTTCAACTTGCTTGTTATTGTGAAATATATTTTTTTAAAATCTAATAATGATTTTTTGTTATTTTTCATATACCTTAGATAAGAGATGCTAAGATTAATATCCAACCTTTCGAAGAGTTAATTTCTACAGATGAAGTCATCCCTAACCGGGATTGTATCTCGTCATACGTGTAAACTCTCAATACAGCAAAGAATCATATGGAAAATTGACAGCCAATAACTTTACAACGAGTGCAATAGTTGACTTCAATAGATAGAGCTGTTATTCCATTGATTTAAGGAAGATTACCTGTTGAAATGTTTTACGTTGTTAATTAGGAAATTGACAAGGAGTTTAAACTTTGTATTATTTCATAGGTATTTGAATCTTGAGTGATGTAAAGTTATGCGCGGTTTATAAACTATATATCCTTAAGTTGACCAGGTAATAGTCATTTCATCAAGGAAAGAGTAACTTATTAATAATCGTCTAAAACGTTACACAATTTATTTTTTGTTATCAGTAAGATCAATTTGTCCATTTATACAGGTACTTGTATATACTAATTTAAAAGTAGTAATTTTATTAATTCATGGCCATTTTGAACTTTTAACTGATAATGTAACTTTGTGATGGACTTAATTCTTGGAACTGTGTCATTGACGGCTATTCCATTATCAAAACTTTTCATTATTTAATCCAGGCTTCATACAGCACAGCAGTCGCTCACTTCCTCTGTTACTAACTGATGCTGACAGGCCTTTCAAAGTTCTCTTACATTATTCAAGTCAAGTTTAACAAAAATTAACAATCTGATAACCTCGCGTTTAATCAGTCACATTTTCACGACTTCCATGGACTTTGCAATATTCTTGCATGTTTTTAAAGGGCTGACTGCAGCCTATAGAAAGAATTTCGAACGTCAGCCGCTGCTTCGGAGCTTGCATTTCAGGGGCAAATTGAACTTATGATGTTTATTTCATTAATATTTCATGTATTCGCATTATGCATGTGCATTCTATTTCAACCTCACTTAGTTTGTTACCATATAATGGATGCTTTCATAACTGATCTACACTTTATGCTTCTGAATCACATGAATTCGGATTTATAAAGTCTCGAATTCGTGTAACCATAATATTGTTCAGGCGATAGTTAAGTATTTATCTGTTAAAGAATTTCCGTAATTTGTTTAATGTTGAAAATTGAAATTTTCCATCATTGCGCAATCATTGGAAATCATGTTTGATAAAGTTTAAATGTCATTTATCAACTGTATGAAGTTTTACTGTTTGTTGAATTTTGTTTAAACGTGCTCGATTAATTTTATTTCATTTGTATTCGCATTATGCATGTGCATTCTATTTCAACCTAACTTAGTTTGTTACCATATAATGGATGCTTTCATAACTGATCTACACTTTATGCTTCTGAATCATATGAATTCGGATTTATAAAGTCTCGAATTCGTGTAAACATTAAAATGTTCAGGCAATAGTCAAGTATTTATCTGTTAAAGAATTTCCGTAATTTGTTTAATGTTGAAAATTGAAATTTTCCATCATTGCGCAATCATTGGAAATCATGTTTGATAAAGTTTAAATGTCATTTATCAACTGTATGAAGTTTTACTGTTTGTTGAATTTTGTTTAACGTGCTCGATTAATTATATTTTATTTGAACATAGTCACAATCAATGTTGGAACATGTTTTGGGGTTTCCCTTGAACATCTTAAGATAATGTGCTATAAAATGATTTCGGGAAAAATCTACTGCCACTCTCCATTTTTGGTGTTATCTGCAGGGATTCTGTAATCATAGGGATCGTTATTTTCATATACAATATTTATATACAATGTATCTCAATAAATGACTTGAATATAAAATGTATCTCAATAAATAACTTGAATATAAAATGTATCTTAATAAATGACTTGAATATAAAATGTATCTCAATAAATGACTTGAATATAAAATGTATCTTAGTAAATGACTTGAATCAATATATGACTTTAATATACTATAATTCCAATCAATTTCGGTATATTTTTCTCATATATTGCAATTTGATCCGCGGTAGCACGAAATTTTTGCTATATTTTATACTTTTTAAGTAGCACTCCAGCTAAGAATCATGCAAAATGTGATACATGGTCGGAAAGCCTACATATTTTTATTTTTGATATTTTGTTTAAAATGCTTCAGTAAACAAAAATTAACATTTGGTTTTTCATATAACCTATGTTCTTAGAAGATAAAAAAATATATAGAATGCACTGTAGACTACAAAATTTAGGGAGATAACCCTGTAATTGACACTCAAATACAATAGAATCTATTGGATTTTCAATTTTGATTATCTCCAAAGAGCAGGCAGATTTGAATGAATAATTACACATTTCATAATAGAGACCCATAAAACAACTTGATTACAAAAAAAAAATATGTAGCCTTTCTTGGGGTGTATCACTTTTTTCAGATTTGCCTGATTCTTACAAAGACAGCTACTTAAATAGTATTTTACTCTGGATCATTCGTTTGGGAGAAAAAAGGAAAACAAACACAACATTGTTTTCTTAACTTTAAAGGTCCATATAATTTCCTACCAGACAATGTTGTTTTATGGTCCGGTAGATATACCATTGAAAGTATACAAATAAAAATTTTAAAAGTATAATATTTATCAAGATTATAACATGATAAAATAAATCCAAATTGCATTCATAAAGAAGCTTTGAATTCCTTCTCACAAAACAACTTGACAGTGGAGGAACATACATGTACATGTACTCATGGAATACATATGGCATATGCTGTAAATAATGACTGAGATCAAAGAGTAATCAAGGGAACCAAGGTTATAGCGGTAATCAAAAGAATGTAATTCAGGGACAAAGACCAGACATGAGAAACAGACATACACAACAAACAACATGAAGTAACTAAAATCATACATACAAAGTAACAAAAGCAAATGAGTAACTCGGACTCCACTAAAATCAGTGGGCATTGACCAGAGGTGCACCGGTAGGGTAACCTCAGTGTACACAAACATAAAGGAAACAAACAAATTAAATGATGTAATTAATTCAACTGTCAAAAAATGTTATCAGACACTAACAAGATAACTAGTTTGAATGAAAGCAATCAGAATTTATAAGCGAGCGTTAAATGTAAAGATATTTATTCTAAAAAATTATCACATTGACCAATCGAGAAACGCAACAACTCTTAACTTTTGAAGCTTTGAAACGTACTTCAAACACCTATTAAACAAAACGTTTCAGAGAACCACTGTCATTTGAACGGAACTCCTATTTCCAGTTGTGGTAAAGAAGATATTATCTGCCGATCCCGAAACTGTTTGACAAAAAAAAAATATGTGGAATATCATTTGCCAGCACTCGCAGATGAAATTATCCTAAATTAAATTTAGCAAAAATGCCATGAAATCCACTTAATTCAAAATGGATCTTACTAAATGCTTCTGTAGTTTGACATTTTGATAAACTTGTCTTAAACATCTTCCATACTAGTATGTCCAAATTTTAATATTCAGACAGCCGATCAAATCGTTGTTCAGTGTAACGTCAGTCTGCTTAACGTGAAGAACACATTCAGCTACAACGGTTCACTTGTCGAACTTGGATAAGTCGTTATATTGATTTTATGTTTGGCTTTGAAGAATTGTCATCATTTAGTTACCGCGGATTTTACTAATGTGTTGTCGGGGCCTTTCGAAGATTACTTAACGGTGTGTTTACAATTACTGATGATCTCTGATGTCATTTACTATTTGGCTTTTAGGTTATTCGCTAGTGCATTTGTTGCGTATTGCCAAATCCGCTCTTTTTTCAGTGAAAACATATTTTTAACTTACTATATGATGATTTGACTCATACGTTTTATAGCATTTTAATATACAAATATATGTAGCCCTGAATATTATCCGATAAATATTGCTCTGACGCCCAACGGCTGATTTGTCAGACAAGATGGAGCCGTGGGACGTCCGAGCTTGTACGTTGTATATTGCGCACCAATTTTGATGTCTGAAACTTATCACTTTATTGGCTCTTGAAAATTTGAAACCTGTATGTAATGAAAGTTTATACCATTAACAATATAATGAATTTTCTGCAATAAAGATCTTAAATTGAACTTGATGAAATTCATGAAGTTTAAGATCTCGGAGTCAAATATTGTGAAATCATGAAGAGTGCAAATTTTATGCAGAGTGAAATACCATGTCAATAGTGTTGTCTGTTGTACATACTACAACAAATAACTGTCTTCCTCTAAATGTACAGAATTGCGACTTTCAAGCCGAAATCCGTATTTTTTTTTTATATGGGGCAACTTCTGACGTTCCACGTGCGGCTCCAGCTTCTTTGACGAATCAGCCGTTGGACTTCCCTCGGACTACCCTGTGTGTTTAACTTCTTTATTTATTTCTTTTTATGGCAATCACTTGCCCTGGGTCCGTGCCTCTTATTCTATAAATTAATCTAAAAGTCGTGACAACCGTTTAATGTAAATCATTTATAAAATTCAAAATTTAATACTTATATTATATTAGTATCTCTTTGGTTAATTTCCCATTCAAAACACTTATTTATTCATGATACTTGATATACAGTGCTTCGTGTGACTAAATTATATATATATCAATGTATACACTCTTACATACACAGTGTTGTACATATATTATCATTTAAAACTAGTTTGCACAAAGTAAGTAGCTGTCTTTTTAAGAATCATGCAAAATCTAAAAAATGTGATACGCCCCAAAAAAAGGCTACATATTTTTATTTTTGTAATTAGGTTGTTTTGTGGGTCTATACTATGAAATGTGTAATTATTCATTCAAATCTGCCTGCTCTTAGGAGACAATCCAGATAGAAAATCCAGTAGATTCTTATAGTATTTGAGTGCCATTTCTAGAGTTATCTCCTTTAATTTTGAAATCTACAGTGCATTCTATATAATTTTTATCTCCTAAGAGCACGGGTAATATGAAAAACCACATGTTAATTTCTGTTTACTATGACATTTCAAACAAAATATCAAAAATAAAAATATGTAGGCTTTTTACCCATGAATTTGCGCTCCGCTACAGGAGGCTAAATTGCCCGACCTATCATCCGTTTCATGTTCATCGTCTGAATATAGCTGAAATATTGCTGCTCGGACGTTAAACCCCAACAATCAATCAATCAATCTCTATACCCATGAATCACATTTTCATGATCCTTAGCTGGAGTCCTACTTAAAACAAATGATAGTAGGTGGTTCTCCACGTCGTCCTAAATATTGACCTATTCAAGATAACAGTAAATACTTAAAATGTCCGAAACAAATGAAACTGTTGTTCCCAAAGAAGAATTGCACAGTTTTGTTGTGCGTTCTATGGAAGCAGTTGGATTAAAGCCTGAGAAAGGATCTGTGTTAGCTGATCTCTTGGTTTCGGCTGACTACAGGGGCCATTACAGTCATGGTTTGAACCGATTGGGTAACTTATCTATACTTATATATAATATAGTCTATAGTATCCGCTTTCGTAACATGACGTGGCCTATAAAAGAGGAAGTAATTTGTATTTGTATAAGATAAAAACCGATTCATTGTTAGACCAGTGTTTGGCTATCCGGGGAGGGGTTTAGAGGTGGGAACCCCACTTCTTGTAGGAAAATGTTCATTGATAATTTTGTTCATTTTGCTAAATATTAACAACAAATAGGTTGGAACCTCGTTTTCCTCCCTAAATCCGCTTATGCATGGCCTTCGGATATTGAACAGTCAACGAAAAATAATTCATTGGAGGCTATACTATAATGTACTAGTCGTACCAAAAAGCATTGCCACCAGCTACCGGGTATTATCCTAGGTTCGTGTGGACTGATACTATTTTCTGGCCTTGAAAGGCATAAAATATTTGCGATTGGACATTATAAACTACTGTCAATTAATCAATTTATCAATCAAATATATAGCCTTGATACTGATGTCTATTCAATTTCATTTTGATTTGGGAAATATTTCGAGTCTCTAATGGAACCAATTCCGAAAAAGTAATAATGGCGAGATATCGGCTTCAGAGTTTTTCCACAAATATATTTATTTTCCAGATATGTATATGAGCGAAATAAAGTCTGGAACGGCATCAAAAGAAGACAAAGAACCCGTCATCGTCAAGCAGTCAGCCGGAACAGCACTGGTAGAAGGGAACAACCAAATAGGTAAAGTTTACAATTGATTTGTTAAAAGTTATTGGAAAAACTTAGCTTTGGGAATATGGGATGTGAAAGTACAGATTATTATCGCGAACATACAGGTTAGCAATCATTCAGATATGCATTTGTTCGTATATCTGATCTAATTTGCGTTAATTCTGTTTCCATGTGACATTATTTGAACCGGCATTACGTGTGTAAATCTTCAACATTATTTGATACAATAAAGTTCATTCAAAATTTTAATCTGGTCAAAAATGTAGGACATCAGCATGTCAAATCGTAAAACGCCACTGTAACAGTTTTAATTTTTGATGCTTCCCGATAGGGCAGATAAGTTCCAAAATCGAATGTCATCCTTTGTCATCAAAACACAAATATGGAGGTTTAAATTTACTTACAAGAGTGAAAGTTCAGGTGGACCTTTTTTGCATACTAAATGTAAGATCCACCAAAAGAAAGTGAAAGGTCCTCCATAAGAGTAAATTTCTAATATTGTAGATCCAGGACATCTACTTGAAATTGGGAAATTGAGGGTCATTGACCTCATACATGTATCAGTGCTAATTTGAATCCATGAAAAGTATCAACAGTTACATGCAGAAATTTACATTCAATGTTTGTTTAGATTATGTTAAATTGACTTTTATTTCAGGTCCCTATGTTGCCCGGTTTTGCATGGATCTTGCTATTGAGAAGGCTAAAACTGCTGGAATCGGATTTGTGTCCTGCAGAGGTATGTGTAACGTATATACTACCATGTATGCAGTGTGATCAGAGTAATCACACAGCTTCAGTTGTCTGTTTATTCACTTAAGCAATAAATACATGTAGGTAGGAACCCTCGACCGCGCCTCGTATTATTTGTTTTTGCCATTAATGAAAACAAAGACGAATGCGGAACACATGACTTGCCGGCCAATCATTAACCCTCCTTTGTATACACTGACTTAAAAGATCATATTTCAAGCATTAAAATGTACTTATAAGTACGAACCCTTGTTAAATTTCTACGAAAGTCCCGTTTAATTTTTTGTCTTTTTCCGAGCCCAATATTTTTATTTTACAGATAGTTTCTAAACATGAATTACTTATAGCAGACAACATAAAAGAGTTTCAATGGTTTAAGTGTAAAAATCACAACAAAAAGGAAATGAACGAGAGTCTATATAGTTACCAGGAGCCTGAATTGTTCACCTGGTTAAATGTTTTCCTTTCTAGGGCAATAAATCTAACAAGGAGTAGTCCGACAATTTTGACTCAAAGAAGACTTTGGTAGGACTTATCATAAGGATTTTTTCATGAATTGAAAGTTTCATTCTATCAATTAAAACTCTTACATGGAGTCGTCTGAAAACTTTGATCCCCTAATAATAAGAACCCTTTCAGCAATTGAAAATTTTAACTATCTATCATGGTTTTCAAAATATCGGCTAAAACTGTAAAAAAAAAATTTAAAAAAAGGTGACGTCATTTTTCACCTCTCAAGGACAGTAATTCATACACAGAATTACAGATTCACGGCCAGATAACGTATACTATTACGTACATCTACATGTAGTTGTTCGCCTAATAAACATTTTTTTATGAAGAAAAACAGATGTATGTATAAGCTCGACATAGTATGGACTACATGTACGTTTTTAAAAATTGTCATAATTCAATTGTGACTGAGTGGAATTTCAGTTCCGTTTCCTGACGTGCACATTTTGTTTCATTTTATAGGGTCAAACCATTTTGGAATAGCCGGATGGTACAGCTTGCATGCAATGGAACAAGGGTTTGTGGTAAATTGAAAATTCCCTTCTAAGCTAACATGGTCAATTTTGTAAAGGGGCAGGGAATAGCAAATAAATATAGTGTTGTACAAAAGAAAATTGACTAAAAACATTTTTTTAGAAATAGACAAAAAATTGAAAAATATTTAAATGTACACTTAACATTTTGTTATGAATTACATGTATTTAAACATTGTTGCATAACGAAATATAGCCAACTCCTCAATATAAGATGGTCTATTTCGCGAGTGCAAAGCTTTTGCACCTCTGCGGGTACTCCGAAATGGGCCTGCCGTTATACTCCGAATGGAACTGCCGGCATGCTCCGAAATTTGTCTGCCGTTATACTCCGAATGGACCTGTCGGCATACTCTTAAATTGACACAGCTACTCTTAATAAATAAATACAGTACATTATTATCAACTTCTATTATTTAAGATAGGAGTTAACATACTGAAAAGCACAGCCTATAAACTGGCGAAAAGCATATAAGGAAGTGGATATTGGTCAGCGGAGTAGTATACCGATAACCGGAAGCCAGTTCGCCAAGTAATTTGTGCAGGGCCTAGTCCTAGTCAATCGTAATTTCTCGGCAATTTCAAACATTGAAAAAAGTTTTCAAGCCAGCATTGAGACGAATGAAGTTTTGTTTCAAGTCTGTAGGCGGTCAATATATCTTTATGATATTATCTAATATTAATTTTGAAAAATGTTTTAAGTCGTAGGTCTCAAGACATACACGTGCATGACCTTGTACTTTTCCTTCTGTTATAGGGAATGGCGTTTACAAACACATCGCCAATGTTAGTACCTACGCGTGGCAAAAAGGTAAGTCGTTCACAAATTTCCAAAATGAAATAAGGAGCCATCATTTCTCCTCTCCTGACAGCATGAGTAAAAAAATCTTATATGATACGTATGCTACACTCGGCGGGTGTTTCTAGAAAAGCAGAGGACGTTTACACTATCGGTGCACCTGGTCCATGCTCCCAGTTTTAGTGAAGTCCGAGTTGGTCATTTACTTTTGTTACTTTGTATGTATAATTTTAGTTACTTTATGCTCTTTGTTGTGTGTGTCTGCTCTTTGTACCTGGATTACATTCATTTGATTTCCGCTAGAATCTTTGTTCCCTTGATTACTCTTTATACAATAACTATAAATCAAATACAGACTTTCTGATTTTTTATGACTTTATCATGCAGGATTTTGTATGTAGCAACAAATGGCCGGACGTCTTGTTATATATATTGCATATTGAAAGCTTCCAACAGTTCCATTTATCGAATGCAATTTTACAAAAACCAATGCAGTCTTTATGATACAATTTACGAATCGTATTTAATGATGTAGGGAGTGTGAAAAAAAAAGATTTCCTATGTTGTTATATTACGTTTCCAGAGAGCAAGATCGGTAGTGAATATTGAGGCTTAGGAAAGGTGGATGACCAGGCCCCAAAGATTTCCTAATGATTCATATCAAGAATATGCATCACAAGCACTTGTGTGTATTATAATGCAGTGTAAGAATTGATTATTTCTTGAACTATATTGATTCCTTTGTATTATTAATGCCTTGACATGAAAAAATACAACATTTGAGAGGAATGTTCAACTTAATAAAAGCACGCGGGCTTCCTTGACCCGCCTTATATGTTAACTGATATTAATGTTTATTGAATTGGATTTTTAGAGAACGTTGGGTACGAACCCTATCAGTCTAGCTGCCCCAGCTAAGAATGGTGACAGCTTTGTATTAGACATGGCTACAACTGCAGTTGCCCTCGGAAAGGTAAGCATGTGGTATTCATTTATATACCTCGATAGGAGTAGGAACCTTTGCGCTCCGCCACAGGAGGCTAAATTGCCCAACCTTACCCACCCCCCTTTTTCCAGTGGCAATCAAAATTTGTCGACCCTATGATCCTTGTGACCCATCCTTTTTTTCTTCATTTCATGTTCATTTTATCATCCATTTCATGTTCATCGTCTGAATATAGCTGAAATATTGCTGCTCGGACGTTAAACCCCAACAAACAAACAAACAAACATCATTTATATACCTGTATACTGAGTTAAGAAGATTCCATTTGAAATCGCTCTTAGGAAGAATGTAATATCTAATTTCTCACGATATAAATACATTTATGTACAAATGGCTGAAATCATTATTTTTTTGATACCCCAAGTAGCCTCTGCGATGTGGTTGACCTAAGGCGATTAAAATAGTAAATCAAAGTACTCATGTACTGAATCATTTTATGTCGACCGTTTGAATTTTCGTCAAATTGCAAAAATAGGGGATGAAAGGAAAGAACGGAGATCGAATTCAAACTAATCTAAATATAGGCTTATTGCTGTAAATGGTTAATATTGGACTCTTCTTTGTATTATAAATTCACCATTCTGATTACGAAGGATCACCTACCAAAATTCATAATGCATCGAAGAAGTGCGTCAGTTTGCGTAATATTCAGGTTCGATATCAGTTTACATAAACACCTAGATTAATGAACACAAAACTGTCCAAAATACTGCATAAATGAACAAAAAACTACTAGGCGACCTTTCCCAGTTTCAGAATTTTCAGGTCGAAATTCAATTATCGACCTCCGGGTCGAACCTGACTGTTAAATCATTCAATTTTAAGCCAAAATCATTGAAATAAATCATATCCTTAGATACATATCCCTCTCAACCAGCTACATTTCTTAGTTGATAAGCTTTATAGCTCAAATGCTACAAGTTATTCTATAGACACCTATATGAATGTGTCACGTAAAAATTGCTTAGTTTTTGGGCACATACATGTAATTACAGAAACACGTACATTAACATAAACTCCAAAGTCTTATAAGATAATTCCAACAATCGTGTCGGATGCAAGAAACGTTAGTCGTGCATTTTTTAGGCCCTGGAGCACCTACAGCTCTATAATCATAACATGCACATGGCCAAAATAGCCAATTGAATGAATATTGCAAAAAGCAATATCACCAGATCACAGACTAACATGATTCCAGAGAAATGCATAATCGAAATTTCTACCCCATTTATACAAAGTTTTTTCATTTTTATTTGTCATCTCCGAGGTTCTGATATCACCAGGAGGTAATCCTAATAAAGAGTAATCAAGAAAACCAAGGTTATAGCGGTAATCAAAAGAATGTATGCCAGGGACAAAGACCAGACATGGAAAACAGACATACACAACAAAGAACATAAAGTAACTAAAATCATACATACAAAGTAACAAAAGTAAATGAGCAACTCGGACTCCACTAAAAACTAGGAGCATTGACCAGGTGCACCGGTAGGGTAAGCGTCCTCTGCTTTTCTAGAAATACCCGCCGAGTTGCTCATAAAAACTCAAGTCCGGTGTAGACAAACGAGGAAAAGAAAACTATGACCCGTTGAACAAATCAGTTTTCATGGTGCTGATGGATACACCATAACGATCCACGAGTTCATGGTGACGACCATAAAACTTGTGTAGTGATGACTTCAATCTTGTAGCAACATAACCCTGTTCCAGAAGCCTATTTGTTAGAGTTCTAGCGCGAAACAAAAAGTCTGCGTAGTTTCGGTAAGCTCTGGCATAACGTATGAGTTGTGATATGAACACTCCATACGAAGGAGCCGAAGGAATGTTGCCACAGATGAAAGGAAAGTTGACAATTCTGAATGAAAAGTCATCATGTTTGTCGTAAACTTTGGTCAATCATTTTCCTTTACCATCGATTTCTAAGTGTAGGTCAAGATATGAGGCTGACTTCACAGTGTCTGTAGTATCCTCAAGTTCTTTTGGGTAGATGCGATGTATCAAATCCCCGAAATTAGGATTGTTTAAAGATAATACGTCATCTTTATAGCGGAAACTGAGATTAAAGGATCTAGCCAAACGATATTCTTTCTTTCTGATCAGATCAGCTATAAAGTCAGCCTCATAAGAGTGAAGGAATAGGTCAGCAAGTAAAGGAGCACAATTTGTTGCCGACCGTTTGTTGAAAAACACGTCCACCATACTGGACAAATATGTTGTCGATTAAAAATTCCAGCATTTTGTGAACGATAAATACACGATACAGTAGGTGATACATCAGGACGATTTCGTGCTACCCTTTTTGTTAAAAAATTGGCCCCCCCAAAAAAGCGGCAAATAATAGCCTGAAACCTACTTCTTTATATAAGTTTCTTGATTGGAACCAATGCCTGTCTTTGTAATATTTGGATCGACCAGGGCCTATATGAAATATCTGGAGACAGATCTTCCAATCGTTACTGTAAAAAACGAATGTCCGTACCATAATCAGTCGTATTTTAACTGATTCAGTAATTCCTATTTATATTTCAATCCTATGGTTTTCTGATTCTCGGAGGGTTTTCATTTCTAGCGAAACATAAAATGGTTTATTATGCGCCTGGATATGAATAGGCAACTTGAATCTATCGACACTGAACGCCTGGTTCATTCGGGTAAGTGCATAGAAATAAATATTTTTTATGGTCAGTTTTCATATACAACCAGAAGATGAAACGCTTTACATTGTCCTTTCGAAATTGTGTAAGTACTTAAAAATTGTTTCTCTTATACTGATGTACTTTATTTTAGGCAGAATTACAAGATAGAAAGGGGGAACCTCTTCCACCAGGCTGGGTTGTAGATGAAAATGGACATGTGAGTGTACCTAATTTTCCCATGTTGAGAAACCATTCATAGTTCTGATATATCAATCGTCGTTTTATAAGTCAGTTTATACAGTAACGTATAAAAATGAGTTTTTTTTCAGCAAGTACCTATGTAACACATGTGGTCTGCACTTTGAAACAGCCTTCTACGTTGGTTTAACGTCATTTCAGAATACAATACGCATCGCATCCATCAACAATCATGTTAAATTAAGGAATTACTTTAATTTAAAGTGTATTTTTTAATGTTCACAAGTTGTCACGAGTAAATGTTTTAAAAAAATATTTTATCTGGCAAAAATACCGAAGCGTCAGCAGTAGGATGTTTCAAATACGGTACGTCAAAATGATAAAAACATGGCCTGAACATGGAACAAAAAAGATATACATATACAATGTAGCAAAACCGAATAAAATAGATTGCACATTAAAACTGAAGATAAGGAAAACAAGACGTCACACAAAAAAAAATATCTAGAGACAAACATCGAATTCCATCGAACTGATATTTACAGCGAGTTATCCAGTTTCAGGAAAAAGAGCGTGTCTTCTTTTGATTGTATGAAATGTCTGGTGTAGTTAAATTAACAGTTCAACTTTCTACAGTTTCATGGTAGTCATTTGAACCTAAAACCAGTAAACTACGGAAGCGTATAAGTGTTACCTAGACTTTTGTTATATTGTTGAATTCTGTAAATGATGTGACTTAGATACTCTGCGATTAGACGGAGTTTTAAATACGTTAACACTTTCCAGGCTCTGTAGCATAAAAGCTTAAATGTTTTCATTATTAGACAACATAACTTATTTAATTGTGATATGTTTTACCAGCAGAATGAGTAAACTCTAAAAGTAAGGGAAAGATACAACCTTCCATCTATATTAACCCATCTTTCGTTGTGCAGACATGGAATTCCCTCAGTAAATTTACAACTGAACTGAAAAAAAAATAGTGTATATATAAACGGTTATCACTCCTACATTGGTTGTCATATATATATATATATATATATATATATATATATATATATATATATATATATATATATATATGGCTCCCCTGTCGTCGTCCGTTGTTAACAATTCTAAATAAATTTCCTCTGAAACTGCTGAACAAATTTTAATGAAACTTGGCATCAATAATTCTTATACCAATATTTGCGTAATAAAGCAATCTTTGGGTAATAATTATCGCAAAACTTTACGTACATGCAACTACGCAAAAATAAATTTTAAAAAGTTTAGGTTACGCTAATACACTTCCGTAATTAACTATGTAGCAAGTGAAGTTTTTAATGTGATTACGTTTCTCCGTGGGAAAACAAGCCCTCTTTTCCCCTGAAATTAACTATTCCACCTGCTGTAAAAAGTCGTGTTTCTCATGAAAATCATTTTGAAGCCAAAATAACTCTTAGCAATCAAAAACATAATATTTTGTTCTTTGTTTCATTTAAGGAGATAGACCTAGGGTAAGGGACATTACTCTTAAAAATCATTGGATCGTTTGTATGCAGCATTTTACATCTATCTTATGCAAGCATCAAATTAACTTGGATTGTTTTTATTCTGCTTCAAACAAAAGCTTGAGAGGCTTTGGTGAAATTGAATATAATACAATCATATCACTGATTTCATTAGTGATGTCCCTTACTCTAGGTCTACCTCCTTAAACGCAGTATCATTTATTTAAGGTAGCAGTTTCTGATATTACCCATGGAGCTTTTTCGCTGCGTAAGGGACCCGCTCCAGTGGGCTCGCCTTCGATGCGTTAAACGGGCTTACATACATGTTCACTTGCGACGAATCTTATATCTGATCGTTAATTAAATTGACAATAATTTGATTTTAGGAAATATACGACTATAAACAATTACACGGGTTAATGCCGCTTGGTGGAGCCGAGGAAACTAGTGAGTTTTAAGATATTCTGATTTCCCTGGGCGTAGGAATGTAGGAAAATACTGCACCCCATTTTTATATTTTTCTCAAAGTTTGTATGCCGCTTTGTTAAGCCGAAGAAATTTGCGAGTTTTAAGATGGGGCGTGGGAATAGGGGAGGGGGTAAATATTGCATTTTCCATTTTTCATTTGTTTCTTAGTTTGTTTATAAACATGCATGTTTGTGTACATATATTTCGAAATTAGCTGTCTCTACATAGACTTGGTGGTACCATGCAAGTGGAGTCAGAAGCTCACTCGACTTCGTTTTTATTCGGGCGACTGATATTGTTTGTCCGTCTTTCTGTTCATCACTAAGTTAATTATCATCATTACGTTATTAAAAGGATTTGAATGAAACCTAATTCACATATTGATACACTCTCAATGCGGTGTTTTTTTTAGCGAAAAACACACTTAGATTCGTTTTTTTAGAAAGTGGAATTTTTATAAGATTGATTTATAACTTTTAAAATAAACACCACCTTACCACCCAGAATACTGCACACACAACGAAGAACAAATTCGAGGCCAGACTTGACAGTATTTTCATGTATAATAAAAAATAACGAAAAAACGAACAGTATTTGTGATACGAAAGCATAATTACTGTAATGATAAAAAGAATTGAACTGACCTCTTAAAAATGCTTATTTTTTATTATATGTTATTTATTACAGCTTTGAATTATCATTATCACTTCATTTCAGGGACTATATTTAAAGTCTTCCCTGGATTAAATGAACTTCCTTATTTACAATGCAGTTTAATGGTCAGGCCAATTGGCAGGATGATTTAAACTTTCTATGAACTTTAGACTGAATACATATGAAATGTTAATGATACAAAGTTTGAATTTCCTTGTTTTGTAATTCCTTCGTCCAATTAATTACTAGTACCTAAGGTATTTCATCAGGTAATGATCCTTCAAACAAGAGAAGACTAACTCTACTCCCTGAAATGAACTATACTATTTGCTATAATTTCCCGCGTATTTTCACACAAAACTTTATTAAAGGTGGATATAAAGGATATGGTTTATCTATGATGGTAGAAACATTTTGTGGAATCATGAGTGGGGGCGCTTTTGGGCCATTTGTTCGGCAGTGGAAAGACTTCAAAAAACCGGCCAATCTAGTAAGTACAAAAACTACTTGATCTTTTTTTATAAATGCAAATATTTTGAAATTTACTTGTATTATTTACATGTTTATTTTAGGTAAGAATCTCCACGAAACACGAAACATAAAAAACAAAGTGGTAACGTTATTACTCTTGAAAGATAAGCATTTTCAACAATAACTTCAGGTCCCTAATGAGATCGAAAATTTATGCTTTTTTATGACTAGAGTAGTTCTGACTTCGATTTGTCCTTCCTGCATTTTTTTATACAAAAGGGCATCTAGTTAAAATTGGTTTTTTTAATATTCAGATCGTACTGATTCAGTTCTATAGTAAATAGGCATATATAGTTTCTTAACACTACTTGAAATTAGTTCCGATACGAGAGTGGAAATAACAAATTTATTCTGAGCTGTAGCGTAGAATTTTTATTTTAGGGTCAATGTTTTATAGCAATAGATCCAAATCAATTTGAGGAAGGTTTTACAGACAGAATGCAAACTTTGATAAATGTTTGTCGGGACCAAGAAGCGGTGAGTAAAATTAAGCATGTAGTTGATGATCGTGACATTGTTGCAACCATCTGCAGACACACGGATTTTGAAAAGATGATGTCCTAGAGAAAAAGAAAGGGCTATTATATTTTTCTCAAATTTTGCGCCCGATTTAAAAAAAATCTTCAATAAAAGGGGGTCCAAACCCTATCCCTCCCCTGGACCCGCCACTGTCAATCATGAACTCACTTTGTTATCAATAAACCGTTTCGTAAACCTATCAAGTTGGTAGATATTTAGTTACTGTTTAATCCTGCCTAATTGTTGAATCTTGTTGTATTTTAGGCTGATCAGGACCCAGTTTTAGTTCCTGGAGACCCAGAGAGGAAACACATGGAACTCTGTGATAAACTTGGCGGTATCCCGTACCATCAAAACCAGATCATCTTTGCTGTAGGTTTACTTAATTTTACATTTCTATCTCAAATGGAACTATATGAAAACAGACAAAATGCCATTCTAAGAAGTCCATACTTTATTATCATTTATGCAGCCAATGAACCTTTTTAAAATGCTGGAATCAAGCAATGGTAGAGGATGGGTATTTTCTCAAATTTAGTTAGAGTATGAACTAACCAATATTAACCTCGTACGACATACGTTGTAATCATAATTTAAATTGTGTAAAACTTTCCAACTTTTATGAACTAAAAATAAGATATGTCCAAAAATCACGGTGACCGAGTCAATCGGAACGGACCTTGAAAGGTCATGAATGTTCGATTACGCTTCACCCGAGGTTTCATTAAAGAAGAATAAGCTCATCATTTTTATAAAAAAAATTCTCAAATTCACATTTCCGCAAATTTTTCTTCACTTCAATTTTTACCTGATCAGACCGCTCAAAATTGAAAATTTAGAGGAAGATCACAATTTTACATTGTTCTTGAAAACCGATCTACATGGTATTTAGTTGTAAAGTACACCAGTTGTTGTTTTGTGTATCCTTTACGGCTGAAATATTTTTTTTTGTACTTTCTTTTTTAGAATGACATTGCAAAGACTTACAGTATCGCACCAATGAAAACACTGTAATAAACTTATGTTATAGCGTTATTCTTATACATGTAGTTTAGGGACAATTGTAGATAGAAATAAATATATATACAGGACTATACTAACATAACTGTCGTTTCTATAAAATTTTATTTTAATTATAAGCAGTGGCGGATATAATTTGGCAAAATATTGCATTTACTGCATGGAAGCGCCCTCTACATATACCTGTAGGTAAGCAACTGATTAGCCTCCTATTGTTCCGTCTTTCACTCTTTCCAAAATAAATAAAAAGAACCCCATTGATACGCAAAAGCATTATCTTCGTTTAAAGCACATGTTCTTGTGTAGAGAGGTAATTAGAAGGCTGTCAGCTAATGGCATTCCCGCTAATTATATTTCTAAACAAAAATTATTGTTGTAGCCCTACCAGTGCACCCTGACTGACTTTTATTCAATTATCTTATTGAGTTTGAGGGTTTACTTAGTTTGTTAGTGTTGTTTTTTTTCTTGTAAGGAAAATGTTTCTTTTTTTTGTGGTATGGTTTTTACTACATCTCTATGTACATTCCTGGATGTTAATTTAAATTTGAAGATTTGAATTTCGGAACTATTCGGCATTTACTGCTAATATAAGAAAAAAAACCTCTAAATCAGCGTGAATAAATTCGTTTTTTCATTCAATTATTTACCGGAATGTTGTGGTGGCGATCCAAGGAGTAAAGTAGTTCTAACCACTAGGTGATGCTTAAAGTTTAGTTATATATCACTAGAAATAAGGAAATTTGGCGCTAAAACAAGAGCAAAACTTTGGAATTGTAAAATATTCAACTAGTTCATATATTACTTTTAAATTGGATCAGATAGCTCATCAGTCAAGGAAAAATGATCTTGAAGTGAACTTGTTTACCCGCTGTAATCCGTACAGATTCCTCTGCTTAGCGCAGGCTAGATAATGATAAAAGATAATTATCCGAATTTCATTCTGACTAAACCAAGTCAGTTTAAATTTATACTTTATTAGAGAGTCACAAATTAAATGTTAGACACTGACAAAAGTCAATGTATGACTGACAACATTTACATGTACATGTATAAAGGGATTACAAAAAAAACAATATTAGTTACGATCAAATAATTTCTATAAAAGATTTCTTCAAAAGACACATTCTGAATGAATTAAAATTAGCAACTAATTGATAAGCAGGAAGTTAAACATTTCCTGTCGTTTCCCCCGACAAATAATCTTTCTCCGCCTCTAAGGTGCCTTGTAGTTCAGCATATGGCATTTCCCTTGTATCATCATTCTCAGGTTCTGCAATGATGGGTTTCTCTGGATACTCTTCCTCACAACCTCTGTCGTTATCTCCTGTTGACCATTTCGCCCCTGCGTCGTTATCTCCATTACCCAAACTTCCTGTGTTATAAGAATTTGGATCAAAATCGACAATTTCCGTGTCTGGAGTTGCTGACAAACTGGATTTTGATCCCGAGTTTCCACCTTGTTGTACCTGAAAATTGTCTACTTTAGCGATGTTGATATTATTGATTACATTCAGGGTGCCTTGGGTTACATTTTTAGGGTTTTCATTATTTGATCTAGGGTTTTCGTCAACTGCGGTGTTATCGCTTATACTTTCGAATTGTTCGGGGACGTTGAGATTGTTTTGACCTCCTCCTGTTTGCGTGTCGATATTTCGTAGCCCATTGTCTTGTGGACCAATTTGTTGGTCGTGGACATTCTCATGACCTATAAAAAATCAATTCACTATATATTCCATTGAGTTTACAAGATAAGATGCAAGAGGAGACATTCTGTTTTGTTCTACAACCATACAATGATCATGTTTATGGGAAAGAGTTGGTCTACTTTATTGACTGGACGCCTGACAAGAAGATTTAACTTCTAATTATACTTCCACAAGTATTTGAATCGATGTCTGATATTGAAAGTTTAAATCTCTTTGCTGATTATCGAGTTATATCATCAGGTAACGGTCGGTCTATCAACTTTTTTGAAGGGAAAACGATCCCCATTTTCTAAAGTGAACTTGTTTACTCGCAGTAATTTCCGAAAAAGTGGAATACAAATATGCATTCATATTGTTTACACAATTTTATGTATAACATCTGTTCTGCTGACTCCATTTCTAATATATTGTAGTTCATTAGTAAATAAATCCCATTTTCCTATGATCATAGTAATTGGTTGGGTTGCATATCAGACTAAACTAATCCTGGTTTCATAATCTTAGATTTAGATAATTTCAAAGATTGATTCTTCTTCATCCAAACTTCGACCAAGTAATTCATTAAAATTTTAGAGGAAAAATATCGGACCATAGAAGTTACTTTACCTCTCTGATCTACTGTAGACTCTACCATATCGGCAATGTGACAGAGTTTAGCTTCTGTAAGGATGTTGATGAAATCTCGTACTCGGTTACTGGACAAGTGATCTTCAAATAACTTTTCGCCCGGATTGTCAGCTTTCTCTACAGTAGAGATAAATGAAATAAATCTTTACAATTCAAAATACTGTATAGTTAAAAAGTAATCAAGGGAACCAAGAGACTAGCAGAAATCAAGAGAATGTAATCCAGGGGCAAAGACCAGACATGGAAAACAGACAAACACAACAAAGAACATAAAGCAACTAAAATAATACAAAGTAACAAAAGTAAATGAGCAACTCGGACTCCACTAAAAACTGGGAGCATGGACCAGGAGCACTGGTAGGGTAAGCGTCCTCTGCTTTTCTAGAAACACCCACCGAGTTGCTCATAAAAAGTCACGTCTAGGGTAGACGAATCTATCTAAACCGAACCTTGTGTACACAGGCAAATGTGCCACACATGAGAATCATATGGTTTTCATCATATGATTATCATGTGAATCGAGCACCATATGATAATCATATGTTTCAGTTTACATATGATTACCGCATGATTATCATATGATAATCATATTTTTTTCACAAACATAATTATGATTATCATATGTTTTCAAACCAAAATTAACATATTAGAATCATATGATAACCACATGACTATTATATGTGAAATATCATACGATTATCATATCATAACCTTCTGACAATCACCATATGATTATCATAATTGGCACATTTGACTGTGTAAACCAAACATCCTATAAACATAATAAACCCTTATATATCAGTTTCAATACGAAAACGAAAGAGAAGCTTTAGTTCAAAATGGGTTTGTTTTAGACAGGTTTCACTGTAATTGTAATTCTGGATCAACATATACCTCACTTGTGCCGAAATTATACATTGTGTTTTACAATGCTAATAATATTATTTTATATAAAAAACTACACCAGAAAATGTTTTACATGAAGATATAAAGTTTTAAATCGTGTAAATAAACATGAATTATTTGTGAAGACTTGAATAAATACAATAACAAAAAAATTGAGAAAAAGGATAACAATTGGATCGACAAATCTGTCATATGACGTAATCGGTTTTCGGTACATGTCGAAATATGCAAACATGTACACAAACTTAGTTTCATTAGGCTATACAGTAATTATTCCCTAAAAATAATCATGACTTCGATTATACCAATCTTACCTAGCGCTTTAACCTTGTTATAGTTTAAGCGTATCTTCTTTGCTAGTGTTTTCCAGTTGTTATCTTCATTCAATTTATTCATCCACTCTTCGACATCACTATAATCTGCCATACCAAGTTCTGAATCTAAGATAAAGAAAAAAAATCATTAAAAGTATGACTTTGTTAAATCGATAGACAAATAAATATAAAATTTGTTTAAAAGAGTATATATTTATTGTAGGATTTTGGCCTTACTCTTAGTCGGTTTCCGAGTTAGCAGTACTTCAGTACTTTGATTTCATTATACATTGTTGTACATCTCATGGCCAACAAATTCGTTGACAACTAAGGATGATCATATCGTGTAAAAAAATACAACAAAGCAAAAAACATCAAATAAATAAGAATTGAATCTAAACAAAACTAAACAAAACAAAAAACAAGCAGAAACAAACCAAAACAAAAACAATCAAAAACAAAACAAAACAAAAACAAAAAAACAAGCAGAAACAAACCAAAACTAAAACAAAACTAAACTAAAACAAAAAAACAAAAACAAAAAACCAGAAAAAAAGCAAAGAAATTTTAAAAGCAAATTTGCGAACCAAAGAACATTGATTTGCACAAATACTTTCAAAAATACATATACCCATACCCAATGTGAGTTTTTCATTTTCTTCACTTTCTGAATTCGTTCCATTGTTTTCATGACCATCTGTATTCACCCTGGACACTTGCCTTTGATCTCCTAATCTGTTTTCATTCGCGAAGCGTTGCTGAATGAATAAGAATTAAATTTTAGTGACAAATATAACTTTCATTTTTTCCAATTTCTAAAAACGACTGCATTACCGTGAATTTTAAATCTGTAAATTGAATGCATGTGTTATGTAAGTGTTATAAAACTGTAACCATCAAAACGCTGTAGACCGTACGCACAATCCTTTGCATAAATCAGATAGGTAACTCGTGCAAGTCAAAATTCACTAAATTCACTTATAATTCTAATTCAGAAACAGAAGTTACAGACCACATTACCGGTCTTAGTTTGTCGTTTCGAGATAAGAATTACATATGCATATATTGTGCATGAAACTGGCACTTTGCAGGAGTTATCGTTCTTGATTTGGTTGATTTTAGTGGGAGATGTATAATGTTCTAAAAAAATGCTGAACAAAATACAGAAAGGACTATCGTTACGTAAACATAGCATATGTAGACAGAAAAAACTTCATTTTTTCAATATTTTCTTTACACCACGATTCTCCTGTTCTGTAGTTAGTGTGAATTTTACATGGACCGGTACTTAAATACCTGGAGTTGCAATAATGAATATGTTGACCGTGACGGATCCAGACAAGGTGCATGGCGTTGGCACCCCTGCTTTTTAATGGAAAATTTGTCATTTTCATTTTTAAAATTGACATAAAATGGCAAATAATGTCCTAGCACCCCCTTTTTCTGAGGAACCCCGACTGGCACCCCTCCTTTTCAAAGTGTCTGGATCCGCCCTGAATAGTGCATTACAGCGCTGTATGGGGCGCAGATTTTTCCGACTGTCCCTCTATTTTCTTCGACAACCATTTTTTCTGACTGAAAAGTAAATCTTATGAGAAGTCGTATTTTTTCCCATATCTGGACTCTTTAATGAAAAGTAAATAAGAACACAGATATAATGGTTGTCGAAGAAAAAGGGGTGGTGGATGTACATGTGTAGTGCATTATACTTTTTTCATCTCTGAACAGGTAACTGCTCGCACTATGGACGGTTTGCTCCTATTTTGACCGAAAAGGGACACCGTCTCTCAAGTAGAAAAAAACAGAGACGAAGAATAGAACTGGATCGTAGGAACTTGCTTCGGAATTATTTATCATATACATGTGGTTACCTTAAAATATATGCAGAATAAAGATATTAACAAAAAAACAACAACAATAAGGATATGAAAACCAAAACGAAAATGTAAAACAGGACGAGAACAACAAATCTAATGAAGTTTAAAGGAGAGTGAGGCGAAGGAAACATCGAAGAGTAATAATAACATAGTAGAGTAAAAGACAGCATTGATACAAAATCAAACGAAAAGAGACTGGAATTATACGGATCGGGCATTAGCGGCGTCTTGTATATTTAGAATGTCAGACCAAAACTATGAATGGCTGAAAAATATTCTGTCAGAAATTACGAAACTTGTCGACACTGAAGAGAACGATTGCGTAAGTGCGGAGGCGCTGTTTTGTGCTTTAGTCATACTTCGATGGATACGATTTTTTATTTATTGGCTGTGTAGAAATGTATTCAGCTTTCACAAAAGAAAGTCTCATACATTCTCCTCACGAATGGGACTTTGCCCATGGCAACATGGCGTGCAACGTAAACAAAGAATGAGCTCCGTTCATTTACATAGTCAAAATCATGTTTTAAAAATATACAACAGCTGTTCCTGGTCCTTTTCAGGATATCTCCCCTTTTATTCACCCCTCCTTCAACTGAAATTGGAAAAGCAACAGACGCCCCATTACTACTTGTTCCTGTTCCTCCATAATTCCTGCTCCACGACCCCTAAATCCTAAGTCCCAGATCCTCATACTAGGTAAAATAGATAAAGAAATTTAATTCACAGGTTGACAATTCGTCAACCGGGTACAAAGTTTGTACCAAACTGATTACATCTGTGCGTGGAATAAATAGGGAAAAAAGCAACATAATTTTCCCCCAGGATTCTGACCACATGTAGGGCTAATTCAAAAAATTGTTGAAATGTCTGAAATTTTCATTAGAATCTGAAGAAAAAAAACTTTATTGTTCCCAAACATTTTAATTTGTGAGAATCAGATAGAGGTATATAGCAACACAAGTCGTTGAAAATGCACTTTTGACATTTAGTTTCGAATCGAACACCTTTGCAACCATTACAATTTACCTGGTTACGTGTTCTGTCATTTAAGACAAATACAGGCTTCAGATATATAAGCGCAACATGGTTAGTAATGAGTGTATATACTAAAAAAGTAAAATGCATAAACATAAAACCTTAAATAGGTTATTATGAAACATATTTGTGTAGTGTTCCTAGCCAAACTGACTTAACAGTTGTACTATTCAATAAATTATAGATAAAGACTGTAATCTGATTGGTTAAAATAATTTTGTTATATCTCAATGGATAAAAAACATATTGACACGCCCCTATTCAGTTAAATTCAGAGCTACTTTTCTTATGTTTAAAGATAAAAATTATGTTTTAAAATTAATTTATAAGAATTGGCTATGATAAAAAAATTTTATCATTGCCAATTTTTAAATAATTAAAAAATAAAAAAAAAACACACATTTGTAATAATTCAGTGATTCAATGTTAAAATGAAGTTTTTTACTCGAGACTGACCCTGGAAAATTTTGACTTACCTTTTGTTTTGTTTTTGTGTGTGTTTTTGGTTAAAATTATGAAATAATCACGGAAATTCCATTTTATCATTGTTTTACCACAGGCTGGTCATTTATGTCGCATCGTTTAATCCCGAGCGATAACGAGCAAACATGATAATCGATTCTTAAATGCCTAATTTAACAGTAACTCGTGAGTACTTTCTCGTGAAAGTTGGCCCATTTCCTTCCGTTTCCAGTAAAAAATATACGCCCTATGCTGTTTGAGCGGGTGGGGGAGGGGCATACCTGTACAAAAAAAACTAGGATGGGCATTGAAGGCATATATGTTTTAAATGGCAACAATGATGCACTTTGAATGATACTAAAGAAGACAACAAAATCGAAGACAATAGGGAGACATAATATCATAAGTATCTAAAATTTAATTTGATACCTCTTGTTCACGAATGTTGTCACCAATATGTAGGTCATTGTTCAGAAGTTTCTCTTTGTTATTCAGATGTGTTGAGGGTGAAATAGCTGCAATTGGCACCAAAGCGCGATATAAGTTCTGAAAGTTCCGACATTTTGCTTCTGCCACTATATCATTTGCTATATCTTCGTGTCCATGTTTACGCAATGCATTCACAAAACTTACGAACGTCCTCGTGTTTCGTTTACCGACAGCCTCTACTAACTTATCCATAGCTAAAATATTGTTTTTCTCCGAGCGTATTTCCTCTCTGTCAAATTGAGTCAGCCCGTCTATTAATCCGTAAATTTCCTTGGGGTTAACATCACGCAGTCTTTCGAAGAATGTTCGTAATAATTGTTTGGTGTGATCCGACATTTTATTTTCACTATTTATGTCAATTTTCCAATGAAATTTCACAAAAAGTTGTGTAATGGGATGGGGGAAAAGATTTTACTCTACCCAAGTAAAAATTTCGTGGTATATTCCATGAATTCACTTCGACTTTCGCTTTAATGTAGAGTTGTCCAATATTTTAATGACATACATAGATATAACGAAATAGTTTTCTATATTTAGATTTGTTTAAAATCCATGTATCCAAAATAGAAAGATGGACTGGGATTCCGTAATCTTAATAGGTTAATCAAAGTACACACATACTGAATCAGTTTATATGGCTAGTTCGAATTTTCAAATAATTGTCAAATTGCAAACGAACGGGGGTCGAATTCAAACGTATCCAAACACAAGCTTATTGTTGTAAATGGTTAATATTAAACTCTTTGATTAATAATTCACCACACTGATTATGAAGGAGTAATCAAGGGAACCAAGATTCTAGTGAAAATCAAAATGTAATCCAGGAACAAGGACCAGACATGGAAAACAGACAAACAGTGCACAACAAAGAACATAAAGAAACCAAAACAATATATACAAGTAACAAAATTAAATGAGCAACTCGGACTCCACTAAAACTGGGAGCGTGGACCAAGAGCACTGGTAGGGTAAGCGTCCTCTGCTTTTCTAAATACACCCGCCGGATTGTTCATAAAAAGTCAAGTCCGTGGTAGACGAAAGATGAAATGAAAACTATGACGCGTTGAGCAAATCAGTTTTCATGGTACAGATGGATACATCGTAACGATCCACCAGTTCTTGATGACGACCATTAAACTTTTGTAGTGATCTTGTAGCAACACAATCCTGTTCCAGAAGCCTAACTGTAAGAGGTCTAGCGCGATACAAAGAGTCCGAGTAGTTACGACAAGCTCTGGTATAACGTATGAGTTGTAATATGAAAACTCCATACACAAGTGCTGCAGGGATGTTGCCACAGATGAAAGGAAAGTTGGCAATTCTGAATGAAAAGTCATCGCATGTAAAATACACACTCCAAAATCAATGATGTATTTGTCAGTTAACATGGAACCCTTGGATGATTGAAGTAAAAAAAATAGCCAAATAGAATAATTACAAAAACCAATTTCACTAGACGAAAGATCGACACCATTCATGAGAAATGCATCATCGAAATTACTATGCCATCGTCTGAGCAAAGTTTTATTTCATTTGCATGTTGTTATCTGCGGGCTTCTGATGACACGAGGCGGTAACGGTTATAAAAATCAACATACAGTGGGTGATACATCTGGATGGTTTCGGGTTGGGCTATCCTTTTGTTAAAGATTTGACAAAAAAGAATTGATCGGAACCGTTGTCAATATTTAAATCCGCCTGGGCCTGCATGATATATCTAGAGACAGCTCTTCCAATTGGCACTTATCATTCCTCTTTCTATTTCATTTTTATGATTGATGGCTGTTTACAATATCGTTGGGTTTTCATTTCTTGCTAAACATCAAATTGTTTGTTGTGCGCCTAAGAATAAAGCTTGAATATATCGAAAGTAAACGACAGGTTTATTCGGATAAGTGCATAGAAATGAACAGGTACCGATAAATTTGTTTATTGGCAAAAATAACATACTATTAGAATTAATTTGGTATATCAGAAATACCTATTAAGTGGACCTAACTATCTGCATTTGAACTTTAAAGTGATCTAGAGTGACGTCTATGACTACTAACCTAAATGGGGGTATGCCAATGGGACTATTTTCATGTGGTAGTTTAAGATAATTGCAGGTGCTAACAGGCTTTACAAATCTTAAGGCTCTGGCGACTGCTATATGAATTCTGATCTTCGATCTAAATTGATAAAAATCTATTCCACCAATTGGAACTCCTCAGTCTGTCTACTTACACCAAAGAGGAAATGGCCGAGTAGTTTCGGGTGATGTTTTTAAACATAATATTTATTCCGACCGCAAAGTCGTTTGCGCAGTATATGGGTTTCACCCTGTCTGATTGTCTGTCTGAACTATTTCTGAGCAGCTTGCAGCACTGATATGAAACTTTATGGGATGTAATATAACCACATGGGGATGTGTAGATCTATACTGTCAAGAATTTAATATGCTTGGACAAAAAAAAGAATTGACTGTTAAACGCCTTTAAATAATTTGGCATAACAGTCTAATGCGTTGTCCACAAATCCTGCCGAATGACTTGCAAAATTATTATGGAACTTAATGATGTTAGTTTACCGTATTGGGATGTGCATATGTTTAGGAACTTATGTTAGGGCAAAAATTGTAGACGTGACGACACCGGATCTGATGTGTTGTTCATCTCCCTAACGACTTGCAGGATTGTAATGAAACTCAATGAAGATTTAGAATACCATATTCATTGGGGTGAGCATATTGTTAGGAATTTGTTTTGGCAAAAATCATAGAAATAACGGCTGTTGGACAAGGAGTTTTCAGGAAAACCCGGTCTCATGTGTTGTCCGCAACCCCTCCTCAACAACTTGTATGACTGTTATGAAACTTTATAGGGTGTTAAATGTCCATATGGGATGAACATATTGTCAGAAATTTATTTTTAAAGTAAATTTGCATAATTGGTCATTGTATTGTCAACAAAAAAAATAGTACTGATTGCGATTTGGAGTTGATTGTTTTAGAAATTGCAGCAAAATTGCGTGTCAGAGGTTCTTAGTTAATCCCCATAAAAAGTGTATCCAATATGAATCGTGTGTCCACATGGGTTCAACAGGCTGTGGTGGGTATTAGTCCCGTTAGAGGCAATGTCTTGTTTACTGAAGTTATTAATTGTTACCTTTTTTAGATAAATAAAACTAAATAAATTTAATAATTAGTAAACCATTTTATCGCTGCAAGGGGATTTAAAAAATGAAAAGTATAAAATAGGAAATGTATGATTGCAAACGAGACATTTATCCACCAAAAGACAAACAACGAGTAATAAATTTTCTACAGGTCACCACCATGACATAAACAACCGATACCATAAAGAAATCTGTAAAAGGTCCCACAATAAATATGATGTGAAACTATTCGTTAAAGACATAAAACTACCTAATCTATAGAAAAAAACGTTAAACCAATAATAATGAACATATAAAAAAAACGACAACCACTGGTCTACAGGTTCCTGGCTTGGGACAGGACAATAAAGTATGTGGCGATATTTGACAAGTTTATGAACGCTAAACCGCCCCCCTACCCAACCTGGGACAGAGATAAAAAAAATACAGCAACAAAACGAACTATAAAACTTTGTTGAATTCGGGTCGAACTATTATTTTACAAATCAAGGCTGTGCAGTGAAATATATTTTGCTAAAAAAAAAACGGAATACAAACTTAAAATTATTTATTAAATAAAGAAGGAAATACACATTACATGAGGATATTATGGTTAACGATAGCAATACAGTAAATATATACAGTGAATATAGAACACAGAGATTTACAGATTCATATAACTATTAAATTTTAGGGGGATACTTGTATTTGTAAAGAGGCACCTCAGGGCCAGTTCCAGACACTCTGAAAAGGAGAGGTTCCAGTCGTTTCCAATAAAAAGAGGGCAGAGCCAACCCCCTGCATCCCCACTCCCAATCCACCACAAATTGACAAAAAATGACAATGTCCTTTCACCCCCCCCCTAATTCTACGGAATCCTGGCTGGTTGCCACCCTTCAAAGTGTCTGGTTCCATACCAATGAGACACACCCCTAAGTTTTGATTCATTTGCATACCCTGATAACTTCAGACCATTACCTTCTTATTACTAGTTAGGGAGAAACCATTTGATTTTAGGGGGGGCTAGGATTAAATATGGTAAAAAAATCCAGGATGACCATTCGGGTAAAAAAAGGAAGGATGCATTTGTTGAAAAAAATCAGGACAGGTTTCTTGTAAACACTTTAATTTGTCATATTAGTTTATATCATGAAATCCAGGACAGGCTGGAATAAAAAAAAAACCAGGATAGTCTTAACACAAAAAAAATTGATCCTAGGCCCCCATAAGAATCAAAGGGGTGCTTCCTTTGACATAATTAAACCATAAACTTTTCAATAAATAATAAGATAAATAAAAAAAACAACAAAAAAACTGAACAAATCTATGCAACATTGGAAAATAAAACATGAATCCAATGAAGAACAATGTTAATATTACAGCCACATATGAAGACTTATATCTGGCTCAATATGTCACACCAAAAAAAAAAATAACTCCAGTTTACTTTATGGAAGGATAGGATGAAATTAAAAAATACTCTGAAATAAAAAGGCAGGGCAGGCCATAAAGAAAACAAATTAAAAAGTAGTATATCGCTCTATCCTCATATTAAACAGATCAGCATTAAACAAATAACTATTATCAGTTTTAAAACTGAAATGAAGCTTCAACACTATAGGGTTACTGCATGAATAATGGTGAATATTGTCCCGAGCAGAATATTAAATTGCGCGTGCTTGCGAGGCAATATAATGTTCTGCTAAGGACAATATTCAAGAGTATTCATACAATAACCCTTTTATTATATAGTAATAAATAATTCAGTTAACATTATACTAATTTGTTGGATATAATGCATTTGACAACGCTGTTTGTGTTTTATTGCACTAGTTCAAATACGATGTATAATACACGTAAATATATGAACTAGTGCAATATGAATTTATGAATGTAGTAAAATTGAAAGGAATGCATTTTTTTGCTTGTATTATTTGAAAGAAAAATGGAAACACGGAAATATGTTGACCCATATAAAGAGTCATTGCCATTTTTATAACAACCTGTCAATATCGCACGTCAATCGTTCAGCCATTTTTTTTTATAGCAGAAGACAACAGTGCAATAAATTAAAAACGTATTCGGAACGTCTCCGAATTTTTCCGGATTCGAATGAAAGTTTGCGTGCAAATACCGGGATATATTGCATGCTTTGTTTTCTATAGGATATGTACGTCTCGTCACGTGATTCCGTGGTTTCGTAAGAATGGGTCCTAGTCTACCATTCAAATGTATGGAGATTCTTCATTAACATAGCATTGAGTTCAATATTAAAAGCGAAGTATCAGTTTTGGGTAAAAATACTGATTAAAAATGACAATTATGAAGTTTTAAGAGATAAAAATGTTTAGAATAGCATAAAATAGAAGATTTTGCATTGTGAAGCAGCATTTGAATTTCCCGGAGGTACACACTAAAATGCTTAACGGTCTTCGGATTTCAATACATTCTAGGTTACAGACCACCAATTCAACCAATGAGCATTTGGAACGTACGCAAAAATAGTCCTACGCAGAAATTACCCCTGTTCCTCATAGTGCTGTGAAAAAAGTTCTCATCTTATTTAAAAAATTTAAACAGTTTCTGAAAGGAAAAACATTTCTGTACATTTTATAGGTGCATTTTGCTTCTTGTGATGTGAAGCCTAATCTCCATAATGATTTTTAAATATACCCCTATCTTGTGAAAACACTGGGGTTTCCCATGCTATTTATAGACCCTTCACTTCCGGTGACCAGTACTGCACTGCAAGTCTGCTAACCCCACGTCATTCTGAGGATTGTGAGCTGACATATGTAGAATCATGCTGATATATAGTCCTCTGCAGGTTAAAGTTAAGGTAAAGTCCAGAGAAGCCATTGAATATTGTGAAATTAGCATAGAAGCCTATGGAAAGTGGAATTAGTGGTTTTTAGCCTCTACACCGGAAATTCCGGAAGGGAAACTGAAACTAGAACGAGACTTACAAAACCCTATTGATTTGAATAGGAAAATATTTATTACTATATAATAAAATGGATTATTTTAGAGGGAAGGATAGGACCAAATTTTCTATTATTCCTTTTTTTTCTGTTTTAATTTTTTTTTCAATGTAAAATATATTATAGCAATGTCCAAGCTAGCCAAAAATATAAAGACACGCTACAGAACTTCCCTTTAATGGTGTCCTTGCTCCCCAGAAGAATAGAGCAAATTATGTTAATCTTGACTTTTTTACTTCTAATTACAATTGTGTGTTTATTTGAACCAAAAAATCGTCAAAATACTGTAAATGTATTAATTTTTGCTATTTTCACAAAAAAACATAAAAGTGTAAAAAATACAACTCATTAAATTGATTTTAACACTATGAAATGCAAATCATTTCTTTAAATCATGAAAATTGATACCCACAAATATGTTCACTTGACAGAATCTGCAAAATGAAAGTAGCAACCACTAAATTAATATATTTACAGTATACTGAACTATAATTTCACAAAATGTGTGTACTTTTCAAGTTTTAGTGAAATAGTCTATAGTGCTCTCTTTTTTAATACTGTGCCTCTAATTTTTACCTGGAACTTTTCTTCCTACATTACTGTTATGACATTTTTTTTCAAAACAGTGGTAGTAGTCAAAAAAGTTTGACTATTGGCTCAAAGATAATTTAGGTTCAAATTAATACAAAAACTATAGTATAAGGTATTTATCTGGACTTAAATATTTATCATGATTCCCCAAACCTTGGGAATATAGCAAAAAATTAGAACCTGGCGATATTTTTCCACTATACAGTACATGGAGAATTTAACAAATTGAAGAACTTGTCGAAAATTAACTTTCTAACCTGAACAGAGTAATATGGGGTGCTCCCTTCTGTAGATGATGATTGACATAAGTTCTCTTTATTTAATAAATCAAGCAATGCACTTTAGATAAAACTATAATTACTATATGTTTTAACTAGAAGTCAATGTGGAGTTTTAAGTCATATTGGTGATTTTTTACCATACCAATAAACTAAACCTAAGCAAGTTGAATTCTCAAGATATGTGAAGTGTCCGTAACATTTGCATTAAAGATTAGGATATTAATTTCACAGAATGTTGCACTAAAACAAACCATGTACCTGCGCCCTCTTTTTCAATGCTAAAAAGGCCAATAACTCTGTAATGAAACATGAAAACAATGCAAAAGAAAAGGGAACTGCCCTTTTCTAAGACCTATATTTTTCTCTAAAACCAACGACTTACCAATTGAGTTTATCTGTGACACCTATGTTCGAAATTGACCACTGGGTTCTGCAGTTTTTTTGACACATTTCAAGGCAACAAAATTCAAACTGACATAGACTGAACCTATTGAAAAATACAAGACTAAATGTACTATATATGATTACCCTCAAGTTACAAAAATAACTCCATGAATATTGCTAAGCCCCAGGATGTATAATGTGATGGTAATCTCATAAATTTTACAGATAAGACAAAAATATGTTATATATGATATACAACTTGAAGCCCCTTAGAATTTGGATCTCTCATCAGGCTCAAAACAAATCTAAGAAACCCTGACAAAGCTGGACAATTCATATCATTAATCTTGCTTACACCGATCCTAAAAACTTAAAATTAACAAGACAAATACATTTTCTCCTTGACTTTGCAAAAAAATACTTTCCTAGTTATTCTTATATATAATCATGTGTATTGTGACTTAAAGAGTAGATTTGAGTGGAAATTAAGGAGGTAGACCTAGGGTAAGGGATACAACTCTTACAAATCATTGAAACGTTTGTATTCAGCATTTTACATCAATCTCATGTAAGCATGAAAGTAACATAGATTGATTAAATTCTGTTTCAAATGAAAGCTTGATAGGCTATGGCGAAATTGAATATGATACAAACATATCACTGATTTCAAGAGTTATGTCCCTTACTCTAGGTCTCCTTCCTTAAAAGAATATATACCTCCTATAAAAACTTGACAGGGAAAACAGACTCACACAACAAGGAACATGAAATAACCAAAATAACAGAAACACTCCACTAAAATTTTGGAGCATGGACTACGTGCAATGGTAGGGTAAGCATCATTTGCTTTTCTAGAAACACCTGCTGAGTTGCCCATGAAATTTCTAGGGTAGAAATCATCCAAAAAATATCCCCCAAAAATACTGGTATTCACAGAGCTTTAAATACACCCAAGTTTATAGGAACTTAAAAATGTGTCCCATAATTTATAGCAATTAATATATAACTACACATCAAAAGAAATTAGAAATTAGTCACTGTGCTCTAATTAATTTACAACCAAAACAAACATTTAATCATTCCTAGATAACCCAACTTTTAACATTGTATAAGAATAAACTAAAAGTTGTCAAAATAAAAGAACATTGTAAACTTCAAGGACAACAGTCACAGTTGTCTGATCAATTTACAGCAAAAATAAACAGTAAATCTATCCTAGACTACCTTGCTTATAATATGCCATATGATTTAAAAAAAAAATATTTAGAAAAATATTTGTTCTTTAAAATGTCTTTCTGATAAAAAATAAGAAATTTGATATTTTAGCAGTACTTCCTATAAAAATTTGCACTTCTATCATTGGTAAGTATAGAAACAAATGATGGACATAACAGGGTATGTAAGTCATGTCACATTTACAGAGTGTTGAGACCAGAATCAAAAGCAGAACATCTTTTTGTGTAAAAATTGTGATTAAAAATTACAAATATCCAGTTTTACATCATAAAAATATTAAGAAAAGCATAAAATAGAAGATTTTGCATTGTAAGGCAGCATTTTGAGATCCTGGAAGTAAATAAGATGCAGATCGGTCTTCAGATTTCAATACCTTCTACACGGGAAATTCCAGTATGGAAAATGAAACTAGAATGAGACTTACAAACCCTATTGTAAACAATAAAATCATTACTAGATTAATATCCTCAAAATATACTTCATCTTGACCATTCTTGTATTGATTATCTTGAGATTATGGAAGATAAGCAAGTAATTTTGAGGATATTGGCCTTTTTATCACAGAAAAATAGGGCGCAGGTACATGGTCTGTTTTAGTGCAACATTCTGTGAAATTGATATCCTAGTTTCATTTTCCATACCAACTTGCTTATCTTACCTAAATCTCAAGATAATCAATACAAGTATTCAAGGAAATTAAAAATAAAAAAAATTGTAAAATAATCTTGTTCATATATTGATGTTCTGAAAATTGTTACTGTAAACATATTAATTCGCTTTTTTCAACTGTGAACTGAAAACGATGAAAAGTAGTACCCATCAATTTAGTTTCAATACTGTGTGACACAAATCATATTTTGACACAACGGAAAATTGATACCCGGGAATATGTGCACTTGGTCGACTCAACAAAAAATAGCAACAGTGAAAACTAATATGCTTACAGTATACCATTCTTGTAGTAAAGGGGAGATAATAAATATAACAATGCTAGGAATAAATGGTAAAAAAAACCAAATTAACTATTAAGCTTATTACTGTGAAAACACTATTGTTGGTGGGGTACCAATTTTCATGGTTTCTGTGGATGAGCGAGACCACCAAATTTGGTTCCAAACAAAAAGGAGATTCTCATTGATTTGTATACTGAAAATCTCAAAACCACTAATTCAAGAATTCACGAACTTGATTATCTTCCCTAATCCATGAAAATTGATATCCACAAATTAAAGTACTTTCACAGTAATAGATTAATGTTCTCAAAAATAATTATACCATTCTTATGGTGAAAGGGAGATAACCAATATAATCATTGTAGATGTTAGAATTAGAATAATAATACATATATAGATAAAAACAAATGATAAAAACAAAACAAAACATTCCCACAACGTGACAATACAAATACAGAACAGAAAAATACATCAGTGATATGGCATAGTGTCACAAGATTTCCCATGATCATTTGTTCAATTAGCTGCATATAAGTAAAAAATGACAATTTCTGATGATAAACGTAGAAGAAAAATACTGCAGTTTCATAAAATGCTGATGGTGTACAATATGTCATGAATAAGGACATCACAACAGAACAAAAATTCAGAGGTCAATTTCACAAAAAGATATAAGTACAAAATTGCTTAAAGCTATTGATGGAACAATCCAGTTTTTTATTATCATAATGCATAACTTACGACTTTTTGTAAAAATAACTCACTGATACAATACAAACAATTAATTTAACACTTACATTTTTTGGCAGAATAAACCATATATATTTACAATATACAGTCATGACCTTTAACCTTTTATGCATGAATGTTATATATTACAAACAAGCATTTTCTTCATTACATCCTTAATACAAGAACAATTCATAGCTATGTACATGTACATGTATCTATCATTACAAAACAAGAGGCTCCCGACACCAAAGTGGCATACCAGGATACTGGAGAGTTAAACCTTTGTCACCAACAGTGGAAGTGGGTATGGTTACGATAAGAAAACACTGGAAATACAGGTCATTTTATCTATATTCACACATTACATCTTACCACATTTGATGAAAAAAGTTTCTGATGGTGCACATTCAAGGAAATTATTTACCATGAACAGCAGACGTTAATATCATAAGCTCACTTAAACCTTTGAATCAGATGAGCTAAAAACACCCATCAAATACAGAATACATTTAAACTGATAAAAATATAATAACTATAGATGCCAAATATACCCAGTTTAACAAAAATCATAAAAATATACCCATAAAATACATTTAACAAAAACATTAAAAAAACAACACAAATTAAGAACATTATTTTCAATGCTGTTCATCCTTTTATGAAAATGAAAACTTCTTTATAGAAGACACACCCTTAAATTCAATCAAGTGAACCCTGTGTGTATAAACATTGTTATTTAGATCTGTTTTAATGAATGTGGTAGTTAAACTAAAAATTGTGTATGTTCATCAAAATATTTGTACTTTTTACCCTACAAATGACATACACCATATTTTTGTTTCATACATGACATATGTACAAAAGTGAATGGGGAATGATAAACATGGAATCTCCTTCAGTAATTGGTGGTTTAAATTATTTCCCGACTTGAGAGAGTCAAATCTAAATTTTCGACACGCAAGGTCTAAATAGTGAGTATGTCAAAATCTTTTATTTTTTGTCCATAAAGAGTGGAAAACATAGTCCAACTCAAGAATAAGCTAAAGGAGAAGTGGTTACTCTCATAAAATCTGTAGAAAACTCAGAAAATGTAAAACGGTTAGAAATCTCTTGCAGAAATTCAATCACTCTCAGTGGTTAAAAAGTCATATGCATTTTGAATCACTAGCTTAAAATGTGGAAGATAGTTTAAACATGATAGCATACATGCAAAAAAAAACATGGATAAAAACTGATAAAATTAAATCCATTGAAATAAATAAAAACAAATACACACAATGAGATGTAGTTTATTTTAAGAGGCTGTCCAAGTAAAAATCATGGCAGATCCTATGATATGAGTTTCACAGGGTAAATTTTATTCCACTGAATTTTTCTTTCCAATGTAATGTATATACTACATGTATGTCAAAAAGTATAAAGTTTGTTTAGAATTGACGATGGATGACTCATAAAATAATTTTAAAGTTCCCTAACAAAGCAGTCACTTTGTTCAAATTAAAGAGTTACCTCCCATTTTTTAATGAATTTAAACGGTTTCTATGTAATTTATTTTTCTTCTATCACTGCACCACTTTCAACTTGAGAAAGGATGCAATTTTGATATGAAATGAATGTAAATTTTTTGAAAACAAAATTTGTAATGTGCCATCCACTGCCTGGTTTTTGCCTGTACATCCTCAAAAGAATTTACAGACTAAAATGGTAAGTGATACAACTGAGTGATACCCCCTACTTGTACCATCATACTAAACTAATAAAACCCTTGAACTACCAGTACCTCATTTATATGCAATTATGCTGTGCTGAAAAATACCCCAACTCACCCAATTCCACAATTTCAAATTTATGCATCACTTATAAGATTATTAGGTTTTATGGTAAACAGGTAGTAGAAAAGCAAGGAACCTGGAAAGGGAAGACACTGTAAAAGTCATCATGCAAAAGTAATGTATCATAACATTCCCTAAATAGAAGCTGAGAAATCTGTTAAAGAAAAAAAACAGACAGACAGACAAGGTGATTGCAATATAGCCTAATCAGTAGGGGCATAACAAAATATACATTAGTTTATTTTGGAGTTAGCACTTATAAGTATAAAGACACATCCTGGTAAACACATAATATTTGGAATGCAGCATTGGTGTAAAAAACAATGAGAAAACCATAAGTAAAAATAAATATTAATGCCACCAACATAAAATATAATTAACAACAGTAGGATCCCTATGTCTTCGGTGACCTGTTTAAACCAGAAATCACCAGGAAAAAGGTACCTAGAAATCTTATCATTTTACCTAGAGCAACAGGCATACCCCCCCCCCAAGATACAGCTGGACATTACAAGGTGCCTAGAAATCTTTACCATTATTCAAGAGTAACAGGCATTTCCCCTAACTATGTTTTGAAAAAAAAGCGAGTTGCTGTAATTTACTAAATTGCATTTAGGTTATACACTGCCGCATATGTGTTGTTATTTACCATATCTGTTCTATTTTCTATATATAAAAGTAATGTAATGTACTGGTAACTCACGTTATTTATTTCTGTAAATAAATGATTAATCCTTAAATATTCCTGTATGGTTATACAATTTTTACCAAAAAAAATTTCTTGACACGATCACCTGTGAGGATCACAAAATGATACAAATTTGCTAGGGGGGTTGGGGGGCATGCCCCCAAGAAAATTTTGAAATATTAAACCTCAAATTCTGCATTCTGAGGGTATCTTGAACAATTTTTTAACAATTTTTTAAAATTGACATTTTCTAAGAGAGGCCCAGTTCCTGGATCCGCCACTGTTACTCATGAAGTAAAAATGTTACACATATGTCTTAAAAAGGAAATATCATAAGATTTCCAGAGATGTATGTTACTGTCCAGTTCGAGATAAAGGAACATGCTATTTACTAAAGTATCATCCCCATCAAATAAAATATGTCACTAAGTTGATTAACAAAGTATCAGATCCAACAAATAAAATAAGAACAGAGCACCTTAGACAAATCTATGTTGTATACAGTAAAAAATATTGAAAGGAAGTTTCTATGTAAAAAATATTTTTCTAAGCAGTTACTTATTCTTTGTTATCTAAAATAAATGTTATATCTGCTACAACAACAACTACAGTTACAAAGTATGTTAACAATGACTCATTTATAAGCCCCTCCCCCCCCAAAAAAAAAAAAAATTAAAAAAATAAGTAGTTTGACTGTTTGCTGCTACTCTATCTACCCTACTTTTTGTGTCTACCCTGAAAATTCTATCACCTTTTTTGCTCAAGCAATCCTGAAATCTTAATTGTTTCCTCATTAACTCAATGCAAAATGTTTTAGAAAAATAAATAAATTTCCCTACCTATCTATACCTTTTTTTTCTTGCTGGTAGCAGGAAACATGACTTCTATTTTTATGCGTTTATACCACCTCAATTAATCATGCTTTACTTTTAGACAATAATTTGCGTAAATGTCCTCTCAATATTCAAAGATTCAATTAAACCACCTGTTTGTGACCTATCATCTACTGATGACCTCTGTCACCTCTGCTCTTTGACCTCAGCCTTGGACCATTACCATTACTAATGACAGCTTCCTGCTCCTCAGTTAGGTCATCTTCCATGTCAGATTCATCATCACTTCTGATATCCCTTACCTAACAGAAAAATAGGACAAAAATTACAAAAATCATTACTATGACAATGTTAACAGTATGAAGTGTAAGTGTTTGTAAGAATCAGGCAAAACCGGAAAAATCGGAAAAATGCATGTCAAAACCCCACTGATCTGACCAATGATACTTTCTCTACTTGAAAAGACCATTATTTGATCTCTGCATTGTTGGCTTTGCACAGAATTTTTTTCAATAGAATGTGAGAAGAATGAGGTTTTTGACAGAGTTATCTGCCCTTGAAATGTTCATTTTAACTTAATTCGATAATTGGGGTGAAACATGAGGCCTCGTCTACCTTTATTTTTTATTCATGCCAAATTTAACAATTTAATCTAATAATCTGGATAAAACATAAGGCTTCATCTACAGTTTTATTTATGCCAAATTTATGACCTATGATCTCATAGTTCTGTGACCCAAGGAGAGGTTTCAAGGGGTCAGACCCTCCCCTTTTTTAAAAATAAAGTCTAATAACTCAGGAACTAAAGCTAGAATGTTCTCCAAAAAGAATACTGATCATTAGATCATAATAAAAAAAGCATTGTGCAAAATTTTGAAGTTTATTCTACAAGGGGTTCTGAAGTAACTATGTGACATTTGCAAAATAATTCCCTAAAAAATAGGAAAAGTCAATACCATGAAAAATAAAAAAAAAATGGAATTGCTCCAAAATGTGTACAGACAGGCAATAATTGCAACAAATAACTGTGAATAGTATTAAGTAAATTCAACATGTTATTTCAAAATACAGGATGAGACATGAGTTAAGCAACTAACTACTAACTACAGTTAGACTATCACAACAAACATTTGTGCAAAATTTGAAGTTTACTGAACAAGGGGTTCTTAAGTTTATAACAATGCAGCCAATTTACACTTTTTATCAGCAGTTTCTAAAAAAACTAAAAAGTGTAAACTGGTCAAATTATGTTATTTTGTACAATCTTTTAAAAAATTAGAAATGTTCCTAATAACTGAATTTCTACTGAATTAAAATCCAAATATCAAGAATTTGTTCGTTACAAATATGTTAGTTTGCCTGGGATTATATGAAAAGCATAGTGTGGACTGATCAAACTTTAATGACATCACAGTACCTAATTAAGTTATACAAAATAACTTGGTTGGCTCAAAGAAAACCAACCAATCAGAAAGTTTGTTACATATCAAACTGAATTATAATAGAATGTATAGGGCAGAGTATCCTCAATAATTTGGAGAAAAAATGACTTCTCAGAAATCCTTCATTTATTGGCATTATTGCATCACTTAGTGGCAAATCCAGAGTGGGGGGTGCAGGGG
This sequence comes from Perna viridis, assembly GCA_037379345.1. Classification (NCBI taxonomy): domain Eukaryota; kingdom Metazoa; phylum Mollusca; class Bivalvia; order Mytilida; family Mytilidae; genus Perna; species Perna viridis. The sequence continues at coordinate 9,440,047 of CM074521.1, read as the reverse complement.
GTTGGCACCCCTTATGTCATTTTCATGTGTAGAATTGACAAAAAATGGCAAATAATGTCCTAGCACACACCCCAACCCTTTTCCAAGAAACCCTGGCTGGCATCCCTCCTTTTCAAAGTGTCTGCATCCGCCCCTGTATATGAAAACTAACCTGTCCTCTGGTGACCTTTCTATAAGCTATTCTAAATATCATGTAGCTCCAAATTACATGTAGAACTTGAAGAATGTACAGTAAGCCATTAAAGAACATGTGGGTAGGGCTTTCCCATAAACCTGGTACTGTTCTTGATTCTACTGTTGCACAATAAATAACACTGGAAAAAAAATCATCATATCATTAATTTACCTCTACATAGAAGAGTATCTATAGTAAATTGAAAGTGTACAGGCATGGGTTTCATAAAAAAAAAAGAAAGGAAAAAGAATTTCGTTAAGTCCTGTGTTTCTGGTCAAAATTTGAGTTGAGGATAGATTTGAGTAAAATCTCAATTTGAGATGTTCTATGAAACTGGACCCTAATTGGCCAGTCAGACAGTTGTCCTTGACCCCTTAGATTGTGGGTGGACAGGAGTGCTGTACTCCATTCCCCCAATTCCTCTCTTCCTGTCTCCAATTAAACTGTCTGTGGCCCCTTTTCATTAAGTGAACATCCAGTTCAAAGCTCAAGATTGTACACTTGATAACATTGGTACAAATTTTGGAAAAATGAAACTACACAGCACGATTAAGTTCTAATTAAAACAAAACCTTGACTTCAGTACTGTCATTTCTACAATTTAAAGATGTATAGTACCAACACAAGACATGGACAGTGATTGTATATGCTGTAAAGCATGGTTATCCTAAGTCCTAAGGATCCAATTGAAACAAGTCAATGAACCATAATTTTCCTCTTTCCTCTACCCCGGACTTGATTTTTTTATGAGCAACTCGGTGGATGTTTCTAGAAAACCAAAGGCCGCTTACCCTATCGGTGCACCTGGTCCATGCTCCAAGTTTTTAGTGGAGTCAGAGTTGCTCATTTACTTTTGTTACTTTGTATGTATTATTTTAGGTACATTATGTCCTTTGTCGTGTTTGTCTGCTTTCCATGTCTGGATTACATTCTTTTGATTTCCACTAGATCTTGGTTCCCTTGATTACTCTTAAAGATGCCAATGATTGTGAATAATTTCTCTGGTATGTTTGAATATAAGTGTATTTTCTATCTCTTTACAGATTCAAATAGTATTAAAACAAATAATATAAAAAGAAACGCCACAATGTAAATAATGTACGGGAAATAAAAAACTACTGCAGGGTACATATATTGGAAGAAAAATATCTTTTTAACAAGGACTAGTAGAAGCACCTTAGGGAAATCTGTTAAAAGTGATGACAGAATAAATAGGTAATGGGTTATCAAAAATGAACCCATAAGGGTAGGTTTGATAGGTTAAATGCTACAAGCTCAAGCTTAACCTGATATTCTTTTCCTGCATAAGTTTCTTTCAACTTTTATTTCTGAAAGTGCCATTAACAATTATCTAAAAACAATGAGGAAATACACTACTGTCAACACATTTTTTTATTTCTCCACTCTCCACAGTGGAGTCACCATTTTAAAAATGGTCTGTAGTTTACTAATGCTGTCATTATACCTAGGTATATTTTTTATGGTTCAAGCAGTTTAATAACATTTAAGTAATTGACAAAAATAAATATCGAAAAGTTTAGAAATGGAGCAATTTTATTCCAGTTTTCACTTTGGTGGTGTCACAGTGGAGAACATGATAGACTCCACCTTGGAGAGTGGAGAACATGAATAACTCCACTGTGAAGAGTGGAAAAATTAACATTTTGAATGATGGTAGTATAACGCAGCTTCCTTTTCTCATAAGACATACCCTTCACGGAAATATAACAAAGATCTCCTTAATATGCAAAACAACTGTAACCAGCTCAATGAACATGCATACGAAAAACAATCCATATACTCCATATGACCCTTGAGACAAACCTGTCCCTGAAGGAGTTTACATAAGAATCATTTAATTCCATAACCAATGTAGAATTAGTGACACAAATTGTAATCCATTGAAAAATATAAATTAAAAGCTGTCCCTTGTGCCAAGGATAATCACCTATATTGTCAGATTCTATACAGCAAAAGCACACAAAACTGAAATGTAAAATATCATAAAACAGCTAGAGAATAATCTCTGATGCTCTCACTAACAAAATGGCTACCATAGGAACATCAACAAAGCAATGTAGCTAAAAATTGAAGAACCTTAGTGAACATGCTCACATATCATATGTACCCACATATTGGACCCTTTACATTTTTTAAAGTCCAAGGTGCCATAACTTCTGTAAAAATTAGCAATGCACAAGGCAATGTAAACTTAATATGTTACTGACAGTGGTATATTCACCAATCAATATTAAACTCAATATCTGCAAGTTTGAAGAAAGAATACAATACATGTCTGAACCTTCATCACCATCAGATACTTGTCAGCACATAAGTAACTTCAATATGTTTACAAACACAAAGCAGACTACTTTGGGATGCTCAATTTCTGACCAAGGAATTTTTAAATTTACCTAGGTCCTTGAAATTCAAATCAATATTGAGTTGGAATGAGGACTTTTGGCTTTCCTATTGAAATTTCCTATTTTTAAATTGACCTAGGTCCTTGAAATTCAAATCTATATTGAGTTGATAATGAGGACTTTTGGCTTTCCTATTGAAAAATCCCAAGAAAAGAAAAACCAAAAATATTCTTAGACCTTCGATTTGAACCCTTGATTAGTCTTAATTTTATAAAAATCTAAACAAGACCAATCATACATCTGGACAAGAGTCACTGTCATGTTTGTGGGGTACAAATTTTCGTGGATTTGGTGGCTTCTGTAAACCATGAAATTTAGTTCCCAACAAAAAAGGAAATTTCCCATACATTTGCATGAAAGAGTTGTCAAATTCACAAATTCAAAAATCTACATTTCCCCCAAAACCATGAAAATTGGTACCCCCCAAAAAAAGTATTTTCACAGTATTAGTCAGCAAATGAATATCTTCAATTTACGTAGAAATACTAAATAAGCCATCTCAAGGGAGAAAAAAAAACTATCTCTCCATAATCAGAAGAGCATATCTTTAAAATGTTTATAAGCACTTTGTAGATTTTGAATAAAATTGGTTCAATACCGTTTGAATTACATTTTACACAAAGTAGGTACCCACTATACGCATGATGGACAACAGGATAAATGGATCCTATTAAATGGATACTATGGTAAGTTTACCTGTTTTCACCTTTGAAGATGCAGGTAAAAAATACAGAATTTTTAGGCCATTGATACAACGCAGATGATATATAATTTTTATTTGATACCAGATGTACTATACTATAGTTTTTTTCCTTGATGTTGGAAATAATTCAGTGATTTTCCCACTCTTATTTTGGGGTCAAAAAAGGGCACCTTTTCCAAAGAGAAATACATGTATGCTTCAAATTTCACAATTAAAGCAGTGAAATTCCCAACATGGTACATCAACACAAAATTTGTTTCTCTCCACTCTACTTTATGAAATTTGTGATCCTCGTGGACTTCAATACAGTGGAAACTGTAAATGCCCTAATCAAAGGCTTTTTTATATACATGTATATACTATTTTCCTAACTCACAATTTTCACACTCTTTTCCCCAATTGCAAGGGTCAGAGGCCCCTTCTCCAAAACGGTAGGAAAATCAGTGTAATTCCATGTAAATTGTTAAGTCTAACCCAATGTGTGGACCACAATGCCGACTAAATGTGACATTTTCATTGTTTGTTAGCATATAAATAAATAGAATTTTTCCTGGTTTTGTTTTTAAGTGAAAGTAATTATTAATAGCTGTACCTCGGGAGGGGGTAGAGGTTCATTAATTCTCTTGATGTAAACCAATAGATTCTACCTAGCAATAATGATAGTAAAGGTGTATTAATAAAAAAATGTGGTACATTTCAGAATCATCTACCCCAGGAGTATTTTGTAAGCGAATCCACAGGCATTTCACATAAAGCAGAGTATGCTAACCCTACCGGTGCACCAGGTATATGCTCCCAGTTTTAAATGGAGTCCATGTTGCTCATTTACTTTTGTTTCAATGCACCCATTATTTTGGTTACTTGATGTTCTTTGTTGTGCATGACTTTTCATGGTCTTGTCATTGTCCCTGAATTTTGTCCTTTTTTCTTACAATTCAAATGCTGGTGCCCTTAATTTCCTTTAACTCAGTCTTGAAATCTTAATAACTTCAAATAAACATGTAAACTAACAGGAATTGATATTCTACTTACTAGAATGGGTATATTATAAGCCTGGTAGCAATCCAAACCAGAAAAAATACCACAAACAGCACAGTTGACAGTGTCTCCTTCTTAATGTATCCTGCTATCTTAGCCCCCTAAAACATACTTATATATGTAATTGCTTATTTTTTCTCCTCCTAACTGAACCACTGTTATCTGTAAGAATCAGGCAATATTGACAAATAATTAATCACGCCCAGAAAAAAACACAAATTTGACTATATGTTTGTCTAAGAAATGTCAGAGGATGAAGAAAACCCATTTCAATGTTACAATTGAATGATAGGGGAAAGTGAGTTATCTCCCTTTGATGATGAAATTGCAAAAAATTTCATAAAATTTATACCTCAAATTACCCATTAATGATGCTTAAATTAAGAAACAAATGCCACTTCTGCATTTCAGATAACATTCTGAACAAGATATTATGGAAAGACTTGTGTTTTCCCCCCACCATGATTCATCCACTGCCTGATACTTACAGAGAATAGCACTAAGCATTTATAGTCTGACACATTTATATTCAACATTGAAAGCAAACAGAAATCAGTTTGCAAGACCTAACATAGCTCCACAACATCAATTGAAACAAATTAAATTTTTTTTAAGTAGGCTTAACTAGGCTAAAAAAAAATGTGTGTTTATGGTCACCTGACCAACCCTCATTTTATCACCGTGACCCTAACTATTTTTATCAGCAATTTTCTGAAATTCCAGAAATTCCCACCTTTTCTGTCACTGGTACTGGTATTTATTGTATTAAACAACAATGGCGGCCTCCAGTGACAGGAGCATCAGCAATTTAAAAAAAAACAAAAACTTGGAGCATGGACTAGGTGCACTGATAGGGTAAGTGGCCTCTTGTTTTCTAGAAACATCTGCCGATAGACAAGCATGTGCACCATTACATGTCATCTGTTTCCCTCTATATAGCTTATTAGTCAAGAAACTACAATTAAACTACCCCCATTCCCCCTCCCAAAAAAAAAAATGACATAACTAGGTTTAAATGCCTTCTACATCCCTAAAAACAATTGTGTGTTAATGTTTTATTTTGGTCAAGCTCAAATATTGTTTTTTATATCCTTTTTGCATTCATGAATCACTTAAATATATTGTCTCAATGGTGCGTCTTAACAACAACTTACTGCCAGGAAGTAGTCAACAGCATCATGAACACAGAGCACCAATGTACCTATCCGCACAAAGTTCACCACCCATGAGAAAAATACAAGTGCTATAGTTACTAAGTGGTGAGTCACCATTTCTGTAAAATCCTGCAAAATATAAAATATTAGTGTGGTCAATCAAGATCACCAAAAATGCTTCATTCAGTTTTGAATTTCAATTGCTGATGAATATTTGACACATGAAAAGAATTCAACCAAATTTAAAGTGGCCCCCTTCTTTATTAATGGTTCAAGTGAGAAGTCTTCTTTAGGGGAATGGTACCTTGAAGTAAAATTTCAGAGATCTGTTTACATATAGTCAAGTGTTATTGTCTGGACATAATGATAATGCTTGTTTCTGGTCCCCTTTTGTCCCTTTATAATTCCTAAGCAGTTAGTTGCATCCCCTAATATCACTTTAAGCCCTCCATTTGGGCTATGGCACCCTGTAGTACAATAACAGAGATATACATTCATTTAGTCAAATTATTAACCAGACAATACCAAAATGCTTGTTTCTGGTCCCTTTTTGGCCCTTATTTCCTTAACCATTTATATCACAATCCAAAAACTTATCAATTTAAGAAGTAATCAAGGGAACCAAGATTCTAACAAAAATCAAAAGAATGTAATCCAGGGACAAAGACCAGACATGGAAAACAGACAAACACAACAACAAACATACAGTAACTAAAATCATACATACAAAGTAATAAAAGCAAATGAGCAACTCGGACTCCACTAAAAAACTGGGGCATGAACCAGGTGCACAGGTAGGGTAAATGGGTTACAAGCTAGTCGCTTACCTTTCTCTTGTGATCAGTAGATAATGTAAAGAGAAGACTCCAATAAAAACCCAATTCAATGACATAGTACCAGTAAACATCATTGGTGACATGCTGAAAGTAGATACAGAAATATAACAAACTTCATCCGCTGATACACTACTGTCAATATTAATTTTAATTTATCCACTCTCCACAATGGAGATAATTTGAGTGGAATCACCATTTCCTGATTTGTTTGTAGTTCACTTTTGATGTCTACATACCAAGATATATTTAAGGAGGCAGAAGTAAGGTAAGGGACACAACTCTCACAAATCACTGAAATGTTGTATTCAGCTTTCTCTATCAATCTCATATAAGCATCAAAGTAACTTGGATTGATTTCATTCTATTTCAAGTGAAAGCTTGATACACTTTGGTGAAATTGAATATGATACAAACTTATCACTGATTTCAAAAATTATCTCCCTTACCCTAGGTCTACCTCCTTAATGATTACTAGAGTTTGATATGGCTTGTTATTTTTAAAATGATACATTTCATAAACAGCAAGAAATTTTGCCACTTTTCACAAAGTCAAGGAATTTAAAAAAAAAATAAAAGTTTATCATCATCACTACCTGTCAGAAAATAGAAAATAATGAGAGCTGCACATATAACAATACCGCATTTTCATGTGAATCAAATACATTGTCCCCTACTGAATACTGGATAAATATTCATTGGATTGTAATGGAATGTAATCAACAACCATAATTTTTTTTTATATAAAAGAAAAAAAGATATTTAGAAATTACTTTAAAAATTACGTCTAATTATCTCTTGGTGCAAATATTAGATATTAATAAAGTCAATGGAACAAGTCACAATGGACTTTGGAAACCCATGTCTCAAGCAAGTCATGTAAGCCTACGGGATTGCTAATAAAACCAAACCCATGCCATATACTGTGAAAGTACTTTAATTTGTGGACACCAATTTTCATGGATCGGGGAAAAAAACACAAGTTTGTGGTTTCTTTAATTCGTGGTTTTAATGTTTTTAGTATTTACGTCAATGGGAATCTCTTATTCGTTGGGAACTAAATTTCCTGGTTTGGTCTACCAACAATAACCACGAAAATTGGTACCCCACTAACAATAGTACTTTTACAGTATTACAAGCATGAAGAGATCAACTGATTATTCACATGGTTTTTCATTCAAAGGACCATAACTCTGCAAACAAAATATTAATGATTCAGATAAAATTCTGAATTCCACATAAATCATAACTTGTAATATTTAAACTACATAGCATATATCATACCCATACCTTTAAGCATGTGAGACAAAAAGTGAGGATAAACTGGTAGACTGAGTGAAAACCATACAATGTATTCTCCATTTTCCTTTTGGCTTTGCCCATCTTGGGACATATACCAGTTGGTTAGACAAATCAAACAGAAATAGAATGGACAGTAAAAAGTAATTCAGAGACTCCATTATCACTGATTTATCATGGGCTAGCCATTAATGTCCTCTTATTTTATACTATTTTTTTTTTTTGGGGGGGGGGGGGGGTACAATAATAACATTAATGACCAGTGCTTGGTAAAACAGTGATAAAAATGAAATAGTGTGAATTACTTCAACACTAATAAGATTAAATTCTTTATGCTTAAGAAAAGACAAAGCCCATGATTTGCACCGAAATTGAAACCACTGTGGACCAATTCCACTGTGATGTCTATCACTACCTAAGAAGTTTATATTGTGTGATTAAAATAAAGTAACCTGCATTCTGAGATGAAGTGGAATTTGTTTGAAAAAACGCAGAAGTTGGATTTCGGTCTATGGTCTCATTAACCACTTCTAACATTTCCATTTCTTTACATGTTAAAATAATAATTTTCAAAGTTTCACTGTGAATTCCCACAACAAATGACATCTTAAAGTTGCATACCATTGCGAAGCTTGGAAAATAAGGCTTCCAAAATCATTATGCTAATGCATAAGTCTAGATTCAGTGTGTTTTTGGTACTACATAGGGGGTGTGGCCATTTGACCTGGAAGTGGTTAGTGAGACCTATAGTGACAAATCACAATCAACACACAATAACCTCCAAATTTACAGATGAAATTGAACCAAAACTGAACTTGAAAATGTGTACACCACAAAATCCAAACAATCACTGACATGCAACAGTGCAAAATGTTCTCTTGCATATTTAAAACTGTTCTATCATGCTTCATCATGGTAGTCGTAGTAACATAGAGAAAAGAACGAATAGACAATTAAAAATGAGCAATATAAAAATATACTGGAAATAAAACACACTGTAGTATCTGAGTAAAGGTAAAATCATCAAAATTGTTAATATGCATGTAAACTACCCTGTATATATTACAGCGAGTTATACAGGTAACTTCACAAAATAAAGATGGTCTTCCCACAACTGAATGAGCTTTACCTGATAAAATGTACAAATCTTTCTATCATTGCATAGGTATAAACTAACTATGATAAAAAGTTTACATTTCTTTGACAATTGTCTAATTAACTACCTAAAAAAGTTTATCAGACGATTGTCCCTTATACAAGGGGAGACCATTTCTTGAAGTTAACTATATTACCCACTGTAAATACTGTCTGTCAATTCTGTATGGTAAAGAACCATTAGTTTAAACATATTTTATTTATAAATTATTATGAATAGGATTGGACAGCAAACTAGGCCTATATACATCCTCTCCACAGAGAACCATTGTTTTTATTATCAACTTATAAAACTTCAGTGATATTGTTTGCCATAAATTACCTCTGAAATAAGGCTGTTTCACCTGAAGAAAGTTTTATAAATTGTCCAAAAAATGGCTCAATAATAATACAAAAAAAAAAAAGATAAATTATTTCCAAATTGGCCAATTGATATTGGAAGAGTAAGTAATGGTGTTTCTGTTAAAAGTTACACTGATTTAATTGGTATTTATTCGTCTTTTTTTTTCAAATACGAATACAAATACTTTATTTCTCTATAACATAGTTACATAGAGTACATATATATATAACATTATACAAACATTTACATTTACATTACCATGCATGTGTAAAGAAAGGAACATAGATAACTTGGAGAACTGACTTTCACATGGATTATTTCAATAAATGTACATAATTATTCAAAAACTTCTTGTCGTCATCTTTATAATTAGGCGTTTCGAAGTTTTTTGTTTGGTAATTACAAATTTCCCCATTTAAAATAAATTCTGCATTTTTCTCAATAAAAAAGGATGAGGTAGATTTGAAAAAAACCAACAATATCACATACTTATGTCGCTATACATTTGTACATGTACTCACAAAGTAAAAAAATGTTTAAGAATTTTTATGCGGACATTGTGAGTAAATATTGAAAAATTTATACAGTGATGAATTTTTAATAAAAAGTTTTTAAAACCTACAAGCATATAATTTTAATCAAGTTAATCATCTTAAGAAAAATTTAAACTTTCCAAAACAAACACCCAAAATTAGTTTGTCTAGCATTTATCATTTTAACTTACTTGAAAATGTTGCATTTCACACCAACTTATTCAATAGAAAATAAATTATGTAAATTATATATAGGAATAATCAAACCTTTAGTGTGAGTCCCTGTAAAAATCAGGCAGTAGGTGAAACATGGTATGAAAAACCCATCATTTTAATAGTGTAATTTGACTATTTGCACCATCATAATCAAGGAAAACAGACAAGATTTTCCATATCATGCTAGCCCATTGAGTTATAATTTCATTGAAATGTACTGAAAATGAACATTTCAAGGGCAGATAACTCTGTCAAAAACTTCATTTTTCTAAGATTATTGAAAAATTTCTGAGCAAATCCAATGATGCAGTGATCAAATAATGGTCTTTTCTAATAGAGAAAGCATCCTTGAGTGATATTTTATTGTCCGATCTGTGGGGTTTTGACATGCATGTTTCTGATTTTTCCCATTTTGCCTGATTCTTACAAACACTTACATTGTGATTGTATCCAATCATATGTCATATAATGTATAATGTATTCCTATGGTAACACATTTTATCAAAGATGAATTCCCTTATGGTGGCAAATTTTATCATAGATGTATTCTCCTAGTGACTTATTTTATCGTAGATATATTTCCCATGATAGTAAATTCAAAGATGTAAGCATGTAATTTATGAGATCAGAACATTCAGTAAACATGGAAAAATAAACTGGGGAATGTTAGACTTAAGGGGTTAGGCAAAAGGAAATGAACCAGTTTACAATGTGGTTTATATAAGGATAAAGTAAAAATGTAAAACAGAAATAAAATGGTTGGACATATATTAGTAGTGACAAAGCAAGCAATATGTAGTGCATAACCCTTTTACCAACACAAAACTACCTATAAATGTTATTAATTTTGAGCAAAGATGATCAATGTTCTAAACACTTTATCTCTAAGCATTAATTATAAAAACATTCTATACAGAGTTCTCATTCTTCCAAAGAAATCACAAGTCCAAGGATTCCCTAAAAATGAAGGGTCCTTAAAGAATTTCTGTAAGTCCAGAAAGATATAAAATGTTCAAACTGAACCATAGTTTGGTCAGTCAATAAGGTTTTGATATTGTTGTATGGCAAAGATCATCTTATTTTCCTTTTGAGTTTCACATACCAACCTACACAGGCAAAATTATTTCACATGATTTTTACATGAATTTCACTTGGTTTTTTACCTGAATTTGTGGAATTCAGGTGAAAAAAGCCTTCATGGGAAAAACATGTGAATTGTTAAAATGAAATTCGTGTTAAGTGAATTTCATGTGAAAATCATGTTAATTTCATATGAAGTTCATGTGAATTTTGTGTAAAGAATGATTAACATGAATTTCATGAGAAAAATATATGCCTGTGTATAATAAAATTAAAATTTGTTTTACTGTATGATTCTAGAATGAAGCAACAATTAAAGGTTAATCAAAAAAAAAAGTGCTAAGAGTTGTCTTAAGAGGCATTGCAAAATTTACCAACAAGTTTGACGTTTTTCACATGTCCAAAGGACTCCTTTTTATTGATCTTCAAAAGTCCTTAGTGAAATACGAAGTTGAAGTCCTTGAGAATCCTGCTATGTTTTAACTTGAAAAAGGTAAATAGATATAAATTTAGCGTTGTAAAAAACATTTTTTTCTTAAAAAATCTCAAACATTGCAGTATCTAAATATTTGAGTTATGGTTAGTGCTATAGTAATGGTTGTCAGTAGAGTCAGGAAGATGGCATGGTGGATCATACCCTCCTATTGCCTCAAATGACATCAATAATGAATACCACTATATTATAACATGTCACACATTGAAGTTACTTGCCTAGTGAGCCCAAACATGCACTTATTGGGCTGCTGTATTTGCTATATTAAAAACAAAATTGCACTTAAAACCAATCCAATAAGATTATTATAGAAGTCACTATAAAAGTTAGTTTCCCATTTCGTATAGTTGGTAATTATCACAGGGTGTAAATTTTGCATTCTGTCTGAAAACACTAAAATATATTCCATGATATATTCATTTTGAGATTATTGCATTATTTACAAGATGCAAGAATTAGAACAGGGCAAAACTTTTCCAATACTTCTTAGCCTAAATTTCATAAGATTCTACACCTACCAAAATAACCATCAATACGGTATTAGAAAAAAGGGTCAATACTCTTGCCCTAAAAGCAAAAAAAGAGACAATACTCTTGCCCTAAAACCAAAAAAAAAGGGACAATACTCTTGCCCTAAAACAAAACAAAAAATTAAAAATGATGCAATTCACGTAATGAAAAACATTTTGGTTTTTTTAAGAATAAACAGTTTTTTTCTTCATAATTTATCAATGTGTAAAATCAGAGCATTCACAAACAAACAATACATGTAAAAGTCAAAAGGATTCTTTCCAATTTCACCTTGTAACTTTACATCTGTCAAACTTCAAAATAACACTTAAAATCTCACATTCCATGGAATTGATGTAATTTTATTTCACGAGACAGGATGTCTAAATAATTTTATCATCCTGGAACACATGAAATATCTGCTATAAAACATAATCAATCAATAATCTATTAAGTAGCAGTCTTTGTAAGAATCATGCAAAATCTGAAAAATGTGATACACCCTAAAAAAGGATACATACTTTTATTTTTGTAATTAAATTGTTTTATGGGTCTATATTATGAAGTGTGTAATTATTCATTCAAATCTGCCTGCTCTTAGGAGATAATCAACATTTAAAATCCAATAGATTCTATTGTATTTGAGAGTCATTTACAGAGTCATCTTCCTTAATTTTGAATTCTACAGTGCATTCTATACAACTTTTATCTCCTATGAGCACGGGTTATAAGAAAAACCACATGTTTATTTCTGTTTACTATGGCATTTCAAACAAAATATCAAAAATAAAAATATGTAGGCTTTTTACCAATGAATCACATTTTGCATGATCCTTAGCTGGAGTGCTACTAAATTAGCCTTGCACCTACAATCCAAAACTTATTTCAGCTAATTTTGCAAGCAAGAAATACTGTACAAATAAACTGATTCAAATGAGTCTATTTATGAAAGAATAAAGAATGTTAGGTGCAAAATTAAAAAGGCATGAAATAAGATAATTTGATTGATATCCTAAATCACCAAAATATGTATCCCCTATTATAAATGGTCTTACAGTATTATAAACCTACATGTTTGTAGTTAATATAAGGCTCTATTATCTATCTTCTGAAGTTAAGACAGGTGACTGTAATGTATTCATCCAATTTTTATGTCTAGCACCAGGACTTTCTGGAATATTTCCTATTATATATCATGTATTGTACATCGAATCTACCTTTATCTTGTAAGGAGTTAGCTGATCCTGAATTGTCAATTATAGTTAAAATAATCAAAGATTTTATATACAAATATTGAAAACTGAATTTTCAACTTTGCTTTTTTCACTATGCTATTGTTATAATGACAATAGGCTTTGATTTCACAGGTGTTGACCTGTTATATAGTCTATTCTATTTATGTAAAGAAAAGTTTACCTGTAAATTTTACAATTAATATCAGCAATAGACTGCAGATGCATTTGAAACATAATATATTTTTTAAGATTTTTTTTTTTTAATATTTAAGGTTTTTGTTTGTCTTTATCCAGAAACACCCTTCATTGGGTGTCTTACCAGAAGATATTTATAAAACAGACTATAGACTGATTGTCATCAAAATTATTTTTATCAACAACAGCAAAGTAGAAAACCAAAGTAACAAAGTTTTTAAATTTTTTTTTCTAACATTGTCTATTGTTATTTCTGTAAATGCCATGCAATTTTATTGTCAAAAATTTACATATGACAGTATTTTGAGAGATCAGAGAAACTGGAAGATTTTGTGAAAGCTAATTGAAGAAGTATATACCTGTTTAGGCCACCCTCTCCAACAGTTGATAGTTTCTGAGAACCATGGTTTCTGAAAAAAAAGAGAGAAATCATAGGTATTAACATATGAAAATCCTAAAGTGGGAGATTCCCCTCATAAAATGTTCTGAAGACAGGAGATTTGCAGAGTTTTTGTTTTTGCAACATGCTTTTTACGAGAGATACATTGTACATGAAGAATAAAAGGATAATAAATAGGAAAGAGTGAATAACCAAAATATGATCACGAGTGCTGAAGAACACCTAGATTTAATAAATGCATAAAATTGTTTTGTGCAAAAGCAAAATCTTTAAGCGTTCTTGGTACGAGTTATTATATTCTGGTTCTTCATGCTATTTTATATGTATTTATTTTTTTTGGTAAATGGATAATAATAAATAATTTACAAGAATTGTGACATTTTGGAGAAAGTTGTACACTGAAATTACAGAATTTATGAATATTTCACATGTGAATTATCAAAATTCAATGCATAGGGAATATTGTATTGATCAAGAATTTTCAATAGGGTGTTTTAACAGATTTATATACTTACATCCCAAAGTGTATACAGCCCATACCAAAACAGTACAATATAGAACAGGAAATGCCAGCTGTAAATAAAACAACAGATAAACGCATGATCTACATACAGTAAAACCTGTCTAAACCAAACCACTTCTGGACTATAATATAGGTTCAGTTTAGACAGGTTAGATATACATATAATTGATGTAAAGATAGTTTAAAAAGTGTCAGGTTTTTAGGATAAAGGGTTTGAATTAGACAGGCTTTTAGGATTATTCAGGGTTTGGTTGAGACAGGTTTTTAGGATTATTCAGGGTTTGGTTTAGACAGGTTTCTTTTGGTTTATTCGGGATTTGGTTTAGACAGGATTTTTTGTTTATTCAGGATTTAATATAGACAAGTTTTTTGGTTTATTCAGGGTTTGGTTTAGACAGGTTGTTTGGTTTATTCTGGATTTGGTTTAGACAGGTTTTTTGGTTTATTCTGGATTTGGTTTAGACAGATTTTTTGGTTTATTCAGGATTTGGTTTAGATAGGTTTTTGGTTTATTCGGGGTTCGGTTTAGACAGGTTTTTTAGTTTATTCAGTATTTGGTTAGGACAGGTTTTTTGGTTTATTCAGAATTTGGCTTAAACAGGTTTTTCTTGGTTTATCTAGGGTTTGGTTTAGACAGCTTTTTCTTGGTTTATCCAGGGTTTGGTTTAGACAGCTTTTTGGTTTATTCAGGGTTTGGTTAAGACAGGTTTTTCTTGGTTTATCCAGGGTTTTGTTAAGACAGCTTTTTGGTTTATTCAGGGTTTGGTTGAGACAGGTTTTTCTTGGTTTATCCAGGGTTTTGTTAAGACAGCTTTTTGGTTTATTCAGGGTTTGGCTTAGACAGCTTTTGGGTTTGGTCAGGATTTGGTTTAGACAGGTTTTTTATTATTCAATGCTTGGTTTAAACAGGTTTTACTGTACTTTACAGTCTAGGCATTCATTATTCAAGGATTTTTTTCTTAATTTTGACAAGGTTATGCCAAAAAACCAACCATGGGTCAGTTAGTGTTTCATGAACTGCGAAGTGGTTATGTGAGCGTAACTTGCTCAAAGATTTAAAGCTATTTTGTAGAAAAAATAGTGTTGGTAGGTAGGGAAGGAAATTAATCAATTTTTCAGAAACTTTTAATTTACACTGAGTAACAATCTAGATTTTAACAGTGCCTGAGCCAAAAGGATCATAAAATATTTAGGGTAGGCACAAAAAATCTAGGGTAGGTACTGTAGCAGGAAACATACATATTATATTTTTTTCACTTAAAGGAAACAATTTACCTCATGGAATAATTTTAAATCCATTTTTTCTAATGAACTGGCAAAATTTCATTTCATCAAAAAAAACAGCCTTATTCCTGATATATCTAAAAGCAAACAATATCAATGAGTGTTAAAAAAAATATGATGAAAATTATTTCTAACTTTCTATATGTATTTATTTGATCTTTAATACATAACATACTTAGAATCTTCATATTTCTTCATAGTGCTAGGAGCATCTTGTTTTGTTCTGATTCTGAACCATCTTTGTATCTGTCTCTCTGATAAACATGTCTTCTTCGATAATTCCTGTATAATATATATATATATATAAACACCACTAATGTATAAACAGACTTTTATGTACTGTGAAAGTACTATTGTTCATGGGGTACCAATTATTTGTGGTTTTTGTGAGTGAGCCAGACCATGAAATTTGGTTCCCAATGAAAAGGAGGTTCCCACTGAAGTGTTTACTGGAAACCTCAAAACCACAAATTCAAGAATCCACAAACATGCATATTTTCCCCAATCCATGAAAATTAGTATCCATGAATAAAAGTACTTTTATAGTACACGCATACAATTCCAATCTCTTTTATAAGCTCCAGTGGTAGCCAAATATTAGAGAAGTCCAACTATTATAAAAAAAAAAAAATTCAAGATGTGAAATACTAGAGAAAAAAAGACACATTGTGCTTGGCAAAGAACCCACATCCTTCCACACTCAAGGTAAGCATGCTACCCTGGGTAATTGAGTTGCATTATAAACAAATGTATGACATTTATTATTGTTATGTAAATCAGAAAGGATCATTGTAAAATTCCATGTTCATCTTCCCTTTCCATGTCCTCTTTCAACATCAAAGCAGCAAAGACAGAAGTGAAGAGCTGCAAGACTTGATTCTGATTGGAGATTATTAAATGTATTAAGTAGCACTCCATCCAAGAATCATGCAAAATGTGATTCATGGTTGGAAAGCCTACATATTTTCATTTTTGAAATTTTGTTTAAAATGCTTCAGTAAACAGACAGTTACATGTGGCTTTTCATATAACTCTTGTTCATAAGAGATACAGATTATACAGAATGTACTGTAGAATTCAAAATTAAGGGTGATAACTCTGTAAATGACAGTAAAATACAATAATACAATTTCAATGTGGATTACCTCCTAAGAGCAGACGGATTGAAATGAATAATTACATATTTCATCATATAGACCTATAAGCCAACTTAATCACAAAAATAAAAATGTGTAGCCTTTTTTAGGGTGTATTACATTTTACAGAATTTGCATGATTCTTACAAAGACTGCTACTTAAGTATACCAGTAGTCTTTCAGTATCAAAGGATTTTGATTTTTTGTAGGCTTCTTCCAGCACTGGATTTCTATGTACTTTGTAATGATGAGGCTCCTTTATACCCAGATATCGACCAGTAGGATAAACCACCAGCCTGAAATAATAAACAAAATAAATAATACAGTTGTCATAGTTCATACAAATACTTTTATTTCCTAATCACAGGGTCTTTGCAGGCAAATCGAATCACAAACATTGGGCATACACCCAACATAGTTCACAAATAACATCAAAGAGCATGGGTACACTCAGTTCATGCTCACAAGTTTTTAGGTACAGTGTACTTATGATGATACACTCAGTTCATGCTCACAAGTTTTTATGTACAATGTACTTATGAAGAGTGCCAGTTAATCCATTACTTCCAGTTGTGTAATATTTTTTTTATTAAGCAGAAAAAAAGGGTTCATTGACAGACAAGTTAACAAAGATTGACGATTGACAGACAAGTGTACAAAGATTAGCAAATACAATGAATCCTTTGAATTGTGCAAAAACTGTATGGCCAAAAAGTACAGTACAGAAAGAGACGTATCATGACTGATAAGTGACACACTACTCTGGGAGTGGTAACCTCATCTTTTTTTTTTATCAAAATAAATATTCCTAATTTTTTTCTTATCTTAAATGATAGGTTATGCCCATCAACTTTCAAAAAGAATTTGTAAGAAATCTGAAGAAATTAACATGTTTTTGGCTACCCCTTTCAGAGTGGTGTACCACCATGTCGGTGATCAGTCAAGATATGTCTCTATGTATACAGGGATTTAGCTAGGATTTGAGGGCTTTAGTCACTTTTGCGTAAAGCACGAACGACATATTACAGGCAGCAGAATTTTGTAAATAGTCAATAGTATCATAAACTTAAGACATAAATATGCTTAATATACTTGTTTTAAGTTTACAGATACAGACATAACAATAAATGTTACAACAAAATAACTTATTTTCTATATGAAAACATGTCTGTTACATAATCAAATAAAATAGTTACTATAAGAAAAATAGGTTTTTTACATCATGACATATTATGCTTTGACGCATTCAGTCTAAAAATAGTTACTATTTGACAAAAGCCACTATTATGGTATGAGAAAATCCTCCTGTCCTTTGCCAAACACCACACCTGAAAAGCCCTCTTCAACCTAAAACTTCTCAAATCAGAAGGATGGAGACTGATCTTTAGAAGAGAATTTACTTATGAAACCTTGAGCCTGTTCCTAAGATAGGTCTTGATCACATCGTACCTACTAATGTGAATCCCCTCTCACAGTCACCAGATGATAAAGCAGAAACTAGACAGATAGAAAGGAGCTTGGCCACATTGGCATAGTCAAATGTAGAATTTTTAATTCTGTAAGCGGTTGCTCGATGATTTCTTACTGCTGGGTGGTAATTTTTTAGTAACCTTTGACCCTGGATCATGAGTCGAATTGAAGAAGTTCGTAATCATTGTAATTCGTTTCAAGACTAAAAGAGAATTGGAAAATACATATTTATCGTTGATGAATACTTCTTAACTAACTGTCAGGTATTGAGTTAAAATTAACTGAAAGCCACTAAATGACCAGTCACACATCGGAGACATTGTTTGTGCATTTAAATTTCTAAAAATAGATAGCTATATATGTGCGAGGTGCATGAAGAGTTGGTTTTTATATAGGAGTAAATATCGGTCTGCATCCATTAAAGATTGAAATCGTTTAACACGACAAATCTTTAAAATAATTATGTATATATATAAGTTATATTTCAAACATACTTAAAATCAGAAATGTCATGAGTCAACTTGAAGCTTTTTTTCGGTGGTCAAAAAACGACTGGCTGAAGACGAGTGAGAACCCTGGGATTATCTTTTGTGCTCCTAATGATCAAAAGAGTAATAAATTGTTGTTATTTTAAATGATTATTAACAATGCACATATCAGGGATGCCAGGTAAACAACAATAGAATGTATTTCACACCTGGTTGATCAGGTAATTACCAAGCGTGGGGTCATAAACTTGTCAAAGCGTAAGGCCAGGTGAAATCATGTAACTTTCAATTGAGAGTTTTTCACAAAATTTATATTTAAGGTGATGAAAATTTATCTGAAATCCTTTTTAAATGGAATTGTTTTATACATTTTTCAAATTTTAAGTGACGAAAACGATCTAAAATATTTTCGTCATTTATGAAATCTTTTCATAAATGGCGATAATGACGAGCGCTAGCTAAATCACTGTGTATATGGTTTGTACTACTGACTTGGTCAGCTTAGTTCACTTTTCAAATACATTACCAATCAAGGGTTTCATTATTTTGTTGCAATGCAGGTACCTTTGGTTTTGTAGGAGGTACTTTTCATCATATTGTTTATTGAACAGGTATGAAATTTTAAAATTCTTTAGGTACCTTTCAGTAGTTTAGAAGTGCAAAAGTACCTGGTACCGCCTCTTAATGAAAGGCCTGCACCAATGCCATTTTCCATAGCCCTGAAAGGCTTCAATATTAATCTAGTATTTAAAGTTAAAATGAGCTTCTACAAATGTATTTAAATCTAAACTGACCAAGACTATATATATTACCTAAATGATGCATATATACTGTACACTATTTAATAGCTCTGAAAATATCATATGAGGTTAACTAACTTGCCGTTCAAAACTGGTTCTAAGGAGTCAATGAACTAAAAATACAAATGTAAACAAAACTTCCCCTACATGGAATTCTAGCCATAATGACACTTGTTTAAAATGGCACTTGGTCAAAATGGGACCTGTGAACTTAAAATGGCACTTGGTCAAAATGGCATCTGTATATAGTTAAAATGGCACCCATCATAAATGTATGTTTTAATCATTTAATAATACAAAAATAAATCCTCTGATATATTTAGTATTCTTCCTGGTATTTTTTGGAGGTAAATTTATATTTTGGATAGATATAAAATTAGTCTTTTTGCAGGACATGTCATGCATTAATTATGATAACAAATGTTTTATAATTTCACCTGAATAAATTTCATTTTGTCCTTTCATTTACAATATTTTGTTCAGCAAATTTATTACTGTCATTGAATTATTTAGAAAAAAATGGGAAGATATACATTGTATAACGCAATCAAAATACTTGAAACTAAGTGAAATACCAAAAAAAATATAAGGTGTGAAATTTATCACAAATAAAAACTACATGTAAATTAAAATACAGAAGTAAATGTCACATTTATTACTTTGTAAATAATCTAATAAAACTTATAAATTTTACAAAAGTAATGTGGATACCAGGACATATCAAGATGGTAATTTGAGGAGTGAAATAATCTAATTAAATAATTAAAATGATACCTTTATCATCTATTAAATAAACAAAGCCATACACCATCATCCAATTCCCAAACTAATTTACTTAATGAATTTGCAATCAAAACTTGAATGATATTTCCTTTTCTTAATGAAATAAAAAAATAAATAAAATAAATAATAAAAAATATCTTATTGGTAATATTTATGACTAAATATATGTGTGTGTGTGTGTGTGTCAATCCACATTGGTATGTTTAATGACAAAATCATTTATTCTGTCATTGGTTGGGTCTATATGGCATTTCTAATTTATTAAAAAAAAAAACACACACACACAATAATAGACCAAGTGCCATTTTGACTTTAGGTTACAGACCACCAATTCAACCAATGAGCATTTGGAACGTTAGCAAAAATAGTCCTACGCAGAAATTACCCCTATTCCTCATAGTGCTGTGAAAAAAGTTCTCATCTCATTTAAAAAATTTAAACAGTTTCTGAAAGGAAAAACATTTCTGTACATTTTATAGGTGCATTTTGCTTCTTGTGATGTGAAGCCTAATCTCCATAATGATTTCTAAATATACCCCTATCTTGTGAAAACACTGGGATTTCCCATGCTATTTATAGACACTTCACTTCCGGTAACCAGTACTGCACTGCAAGTCTGCTAACCCCACATGCCATTCTGAGGATTGTGAGCTGACATATGTAGAATCATGCTGATATATAGTCCTCTGCAGGTTAAAGTTAAGGTAAAGTCCAGAGAAGCCATTGAATATTGTGAAATTAGCATAGAAGCCTATGGGAAGTGGAATTAGTGGTTTTTAGCCTATAGTAGGTGCCATTTAAACCAAGTACCATTTTAACTATTTACAATGTACACAGGTGCTATTATGACCAAGAGCCATTTTAACTAGTACCCCCTACATGTACATCTCATGGGAAGGCAATCTCCATAAAGAACTCTTTAAAGGATTTTTTTTTGGTACAGTGACAATTCAAAGAGAAATATTTACAGCAACCATTGGTAAGTGATAGAAGTTTCATCCCATCTTTGCTCGGAACAAATTTTGCGACTTGGAAAAGAAGAAACATGAGCACAAGGAAAGTTATGTACCTTGCATACACAAATCTGACCACTAGTAAACACACGCCAATGCCTAAAGAGGGTAAGAACATGTCTTCAAATCTTGGATAATATTCGTCTTCATTTTCCGGTACTAAGTCTTCCCATGTTGCGTTTGCTGGCAGCCAAAATTCTGGTTTCCAAAACCATTTCGAAAATTCAGAGAGTCTAACAGACGCCATTTTCGGTGTTTACCATGTAAGGGAGGTAACTGTGTGGCAACTATCACTGTTTCAAGTCGACACACAAGATAATCGACCCAAATATATGTTTTTCTCATTCTAATGATTTTTAAAATAATTTGAAATTATCGCGGTCTAATTGATTCTTTAGAAAGCATTTTTCTGATTCTTTCATGATCTTTTCTTGTCAGCAACACCGTTTTCACTAAAATGAATATTAACACACAAGCCATTACACTCAAGCCGTTCTACTCAAGCTTACCGTGTGTTGGCATGTGCATATATTCACGATCATTTTTCTCGCGTGACAGGGTGATGATGCAAGGGCTAGAGGTATAAATACAGTAAATATTCATGATGTCACAAGAATCGCCCCTTTTGGGGAGAACAATCTGTCATGAAGAGAAGGCCACTGGCTATGGGATTGAAGAGTATTTTTTCAATTTAATATAATTTGAAAGATACATTGTATTTCATTTTGGCACACTTGCACATACTTCAACACAGGGACTTGCAGTTTATTATGGACACAATTACTGGTTTAGACACAAAATTGCACAAAATTTGAAATTCGATTAAAGGTGGAAGAAGTTCTGCTTTAACGGTACTTATCAAAGACATTTGCCTTCGATCTCCTATAACTCAAAACTGTGAGAGATATCAGAAATCTGATTGTAAAAATGCATTCTATAAAATTATCAATTTTGACGGATTTTTTTAAATTTTATTTTTTAGGGAGAAGCACATCTTTGCCACTTTCACTCAAAATCCGTAAGATATTGCTGAAATGTCAAGGAGTTGCTTACAGGGATTTTCATACGGAATATAATGAAAACATCTATGATCGGACCAAAATATTGAAAATTGATTTTTTTTGGGCGTGGCCCACTTTGAACCATTATAACCCGAAAACCGTATTAGATATTTGAAATCTCATTGAAAAACACAGAGGGAGTCTAATATACAAAAGAACCAAAACTTTTTTAAAAGTTGATTTTTCTTTGGCATGACCCAATTTCGTATCCCTGCAGCACCGAAAACGGTTAAAAAAGTCGATTCTGTATATAACTCATATACAGGAGTTAGTTGACGAGGAACACATTGAGTCATCAAAATCGGATTAACAATAAACAATTTCTATCAATTCTAATGACAATACTTATTTTTCCACTTTTATAAGCCGCTTGTTTTCAAATGGGGTGAGGCAAAAACTCTTGAACTATAGGGCCTCCGCCATGTTTTAGGAACAATGTGCTAAAAAATTCCCAAAACATCCGATAAGTTTTACTCAAGTTATCGTTAATAAACGAAAATTAATGGACGCGCCAACGACGATAGTTTAACAGCGATGACAACAGGGTGATACCATTAGTTACGATCTACATTTTTTGCGGCCGTATAAAAATCAATTGTATACAGTTGAAAGGGGCTGAAAGAAGGAAAAATGTAAATAGTTACATTTGGAAAGACGTAGACCAGCGAAAAAAAAAGGCATATGAAACAATGTATTAATACAACATAAGTGGATCCATGGGTTGGCTTATGCCCGAATAGATTGAGTGCTTATATATTTAGAAAAAAAGATAGAAATCACCGGAACGGGTCCCCTTTAGCCCAGTGAGCAGAATCTTTACCTTTTCTAGAATTTGTAGATCCACCACTACAAGGCCACCATTAAAAGTTATACAGTGAGTCATGATAGTAGCGTGGGTACTTGTATCGGATTTGTTTCCTTTATATACTAACCATGTCACAAGGCCCTTAACACAATTTTAATACACAGTTGCCGGTGGATTTCGTTGTTTGTGAAAGGCCATAAGTATGCTATCTCTCTTTGTGAGGCATAACTTGAAGTAGTGGGTCTGGGGTCGCTTAAGGCCCCCAGTGCGTTCAGGGGTGCAAAGCCCCCTACTCCCCCACCTCTACGGAAAACGGATTTCAGTATTTAAAATGTGAAAAAGTGTTCAGGAAACATTGAATAACATGTAGTAATACATAATTATAATTGTTTTTCGCTGAGTTTGAAAGAGATAATTCAAGTACAGACGTGTAAAGCAGAAGAAAAAAGAAGCCAAATTGGTCTCAAAAAATGAAACTTAAATTTCATAATATAACAAAAGTGGATTGGTTCTAGTAATATATCCAATCTCGTTACCGGTCTTAAATAGGAATTTGACATCGAACAGCACCCAAAGTGATTACAGCATGGTTTAATTTATTCCTATATAAAGCTGCATCCCCATTTTTTTAAATTAATCCATTTGGTTCAAGCTGAGATTTTTGTGATTTCGGAAAGTTTTAGCTTGTTCGATGTTGTGCAAAATGGGCTAAGTTACTTTAACAAAATCACTTAAACAATACTTGCCCAATACCATAAAGTTACATACAAATAATATATATGCTCAATATTATAAAGTCACATGCAAATAACATTTGCCCAGTATTACAGTCATGCACATTCAAAATTTGAAATTTATCTGTCAAGTGCATGTGAGCCAAGAAAAGTGCGACCAAAAAATTATCGATTGGGCGGATGGACAAGATGGTTTCCGATGTATCACCAACTCGATCGTTGATAGAAAAATAATAATGAAAAATCAATTTGTATGTATACAAATCCTTTTTTTATATGACCAATTATTGATGAGACAGACAGACGGACTAACCGACAACATAATCTTTCCCAACGGGCGTGTTATCATGAATACTAGTAGAGGATGTAGACAATACCGAGTGGAGCAGACTCAGCATCACACAGATCAACACTTTATTTGCGTAGATCTACTTTTGTGCAATCCAGTTACGAGCCCGTTATACATCACATGTCCATACGGTTCATAATTATGTTCGTATGGTTTGAATGGGTTATAGAAAAGGACTTCATATCCTATACTGAAATGCAATTCATAAGTTTCGTTTCGAATTCTAACCTCCAGGAGCCTCTTTCCTTTTTCCGCCTGTCCATTCCGCCGGATCAATCAGCTTTTATGTTGTTAATATAAACAAAAGGAGTATATGTTGTAATTATGGAGAGCCGATATGACGATCCGGTATATTCAAAGGATCATAAGAATTTTTGATACATTTACATTGTAATTGAGAAAGATCATGGCAAGTGAATCAATTATCTTTATTAATATTAACATCTATTGTTCGATAGACTTGATATGTAAAAAAAATCAAAATTTTCGGTGAGGCAGTTGCCTCACTTGCCTCGATGGATGTTACGGCTTTGGACTCTGTGTGTGTGTGTGAAAACCAATGCATCGCTGTAGTCATAACTGTAGTTTTATTAGATCAGACATTATCTCTTTTGGAGAGTGCGGTAGCATTATTATCTCTTGTTCTCCATTATTTTCTACGCCTTCGAAGATAAACATTGGATATAATATGAGTCTTGCAGACAAAAACAATGTTATTTTGGGGTTTGTCTGCTGGTACAACGACATGATCATCGTGTAAATGTTTCACTCCATCTGGATCTTAAAAAAAAACTACTGATGCAGCATTGACACAAACTGACCTACTTAGAACTTTCATACGTTTCAAGATTGAAGATCTCACAGCTTTCGCCCAGTCTGACAGCTCGAGTCAAGTCTTCTTGTTCTCGTTTTATCCATTTTCTTGCATAGTCCCCCAAAGTACCCATAAGATTTTAAAGTTAAAACTTCTATTGATTGAGCATGGTTCACGGTATTAGTGACCTTTAGCAATGGATTCACAGAGAAATTCGTTTTCTACTACATGATTGTATGTCTACATGTAAATTTCCCACAATCACGTGACCAGACTGAAGACCCAATCTAATTAAAATTAGACCAATCAATTGTTCCGTTCAGTACCACATGCAGTAGTTAAAAATTGCGGAATGACCATATATTTAACTGAAGAGATTTGGCAAAAAAAATCAGAAGTCCTTAATTTTGAGGTCATGCAATACCTTTTTGTAGGTGAAAGGTGAAGTATATAGGAATATGAAATGATGGGTATTAACTGTGTAGAATTTGTTGTCGTTAAATGCCGAACGACGACCGAACATTCGATATCGTTTGTTACATCTTTCATTATTGTGTTTCACCGACATATATTGGACCGCATGTTTGTATTCTAATCCGTATAGTCGATGTGCACTTAAGTCATCGACCATGTCTTCTAGTTAGAAAACTTGTTTGTAAGGGTACACTGGCGGATCTAGAGGGATGCAGGGGTGGGCAACCCCCTTTTTATTGGAAAATTTGTCATTTTCATGTAATAAATTGACAAAAAATGACAAATAATGTCCTACCACCTCCCTTTTTCTGAGGAACCTCGGCTGGAACCCCTCCTGTCCAAAGTGTCCGGATCCGGCTCTGGACAGTCTGTTATCATAGTGTTGCATGTTTTACAATTTTGAACATGGTATTACTATAGTTCGTGTCCGAATAGGTGGACAGCAGACTAGACTTAAGGAGGTAGACCTAGGGTAAGGGACACAACTCTTACAAATCATCGGAACGTTTGTATTCAGCATTTTACATCAATCTTATGCAAGCATCAAAATAAGTTAACTTGGATTGATTACATTCTGCTTCAAAAGAAAGCTTGATAGGGTTTAGTGAAATTGAATATGATACAAACATATCATTAATTTCAAGAGTTGTGTCAATTACTCTAGGTCGACTTCCTTAAGATAGGTTTCAGAGTTAGTTGGTACCATATTAGATTTGAGCGTGCTGTATATAAATACAAGAGAACCGTGACAAGTTCGGAGCATTTCAGACTAGACAACGAGAGAGGAAGCACGTGCATAAATCACATGCACAGCAGTACTTAACGGGTAAACTGTATAACCATAGAAAGGATATTTGGTATATTACCACAAATAATTCTTAATAAATATTTTTGCTATCGGAACAATTAGTGAAAAACAGTTCGATTGAAATGTTTCGGTAATTTTTTTTGTCTATATTTTTTTTGTTTGTAAATAACGATAAAAATATGGCTGGCCTAATTTTTGAAGGATATATGAAACATGTCACATATATACCTGTCGATTTTGTTTCACCAGCTCTAAAATATATCACAATGGTGTCCACAAAAAGTCATTATAGGTACATGTATTCTTATATTCAGTAAATTTTATCAAGTTAATTTTATAAATGTGTGTGTTTCTGCACAAAGCAAACGGAAGACGCCGTAAGAAAATGTAAAGTGACAATACGACGTCCATCAGCACTTTTGTTGACGGATTTCCCCTAAGACACACACACACATAAATCTACCCTTAAAGACATACGACCATAACAACTTTATAAAGCGGATTATTGGACACTGTTATACACAAATACGTGTCGGTTAACATAATTCATTAGAAAGGAAAGAAAGAGTTTAAGGTTTAAGATATTTTACATTTGCTCTGAACGGTAGTTTGGATATCACGCAAAGAATTTTGCTTGTATTATGCAATTTCGTTTGTGTTAAAAACACAAGGAGTCGAAACAAAGTTACGTCTAAAACATGTCTTTTGGATTAACCTTACACGATAATTTTAAGACTTCTTACGAAGCCATTGTAAGAGATTATATAACGACGAAGTTGCCATCATTTATTATTTTTTTTATAGAAAGGTTCTTTCAATTTTCTAATAGAAGTATTTGTTCTTTGTTTTTATGTTGGTGCGCAAATTTTTCCATGTTGTATTGGTGAACGTACCAATTTACCGGTTGGCGAAAACCCGTCGCTCAGCCGATCAATTTCAGGTGCGTAGCTGAGGCCAAATTGAAGTGCAGGCAAAATTACGGCAGGGGGTCTGGGTCCAGCAGGTCCAGAGGGCGAAGCCCCCCCCCACGAAGCTCCGCGGAGAGAGCGTTTTAGAGCATCATTTATGCCTCTCCTGGATGTATTTTATCTCAAAATAAAATTTTTTTTAAAAATTGGCAAAATTAAGTGCAGGCAAGAGCATTTTTGACTAACGGCAGCTACACGCCTGAATTTAGAAATGTAACAATATACTTTTTATAAAACTATAAATACTTAGTGTTCTTCAGCGTACCCATAACAATAACATTCTGAACTAAAACATGTGATTTCAGATCAGTTTGTAACTGTATAATTGTCAATATTCGATGATGGCAATTGTAATGTAGTCGGTGACTAATAAGAAATCATTCATTAACCCGTATTAAATTCATATCCGGGACCGTCATCGCTCCTTCAGTTAGTATTGACTCGTTTTTAGACAAAATGGAAGTCATTTACAATACATTTTGGAGTGAATGGTTTTGGCTACCAGAAGGAACAACATGGAAGGATCTAGACAGCACGGATGATGATAAATATCAACCTCAAGTTAGAGATCTAAGAATAGCATTATATTTAGCAGTATTTGTATTTTTGATACGAAAGTTTTTAGAGCGGTAAGTGGCGTGATGTTGTGTAGGGTCAATGTCTATCCGAGAGAACCAATTGTAAGAAACTTTGAGCCAGTTGCATATGGTTTTGTTTTTTAAATTTCATTTTAGCGCGTATTCATTTGGTTTTAAGAATGTATAACGATTAAATGTTAGAAATAGTTCATATTTGTACGTGGTTGGTTCGTCAGATTTCAAAATAACCGATTCCATTTCTTTTCCCGATCTTTTTTTCTCTCCATGTACGTATTTGTTTTGGTGCAATTAAGATAATTTTGCTATTTGCATTCAGTTTTAAGATTTAATATATTAACCTATATGCATTCCTGTTATATGAAGTGTTGACATAAAAGAATGTCAAATCATATCTAATTTGTACTTTGTAGTTAGTGTCTTTTAAAGGAAGTGGTACATGTACACACAATGTAGTTGAATAGCTACAATTGTGGTTAATAAATACTTAAGATGTGTCATTTTGTGCACATAAAATCAAACAAAGCTCACATTTTTAAAGATGTATGTATTTTTATCATAAGTACAATGCAATTTAGTAAGCTAAGGAAATTGTGAAAATGGTACATGTACAGTGTACATGTAACGTAGTTGAATACATGTAGCTACAATTGTGTTAACAAATACTTAAGATGTGTCATTTTGTGCACATAAAATCAAACAAAGCACACTTTTTAAAGATATATATTTTTATCAAAGGTACAATGTAATTTAGTTAGTAAGGAAATTGTAAAACACCAATGTACATGCTTTGTAAGAAAAAAAAATACCAGGAGCCTGTAACTACACATAGAATGCTGAGTAGAAGATATTTGTTGCACAGGTTAATTTGGGACCTGTCCTGCTTCTCAAGCAATAGTCCTAGACCCTTGTTGGACAGATTTAAGAGTTCTGTTGCATTGTTGTGATACATAGGAGTTACAGATTATCAATGGGTCTGACAGATCATTTCATTTTGTCATAATGGACCTTTTACTGATTATGTAGGAATAGGGTTTTCCAGCTCTACACTGTGACTAGTCCAAAATTATGTCATAGATTAGTTAGAACTGTCTGAAATTTGTGAATTAAATTTGATGTTTAGTTATATTTCCAATTACATTTAAATCAAGAAACAGAACAAGAAAAAAATTTGAGTTTGACAATAGATACACTTAAACTCACTCATTACTGAAATACATTTTTCATGTAGAAAAAAATAATTTTCAATATTTAATGTATAGTATTTAGGAGTAAAAAGAATGAAGTTTTCTAATAGATAAGCAGTACATGCAATAAAAATAATCAGGAAATTTCTATATACCGGTACATGTAGGTACATGTGTTTTATTCTTGTAAACCATAAATACAAAATTTTGCAATGGTACAGATACATTACATGTTACATGTACATAATAAAAAAACAAGATGCAGGTACTCCCACTATACTTTACCCACCCCCCAATTTATACATCAGGAAATCGTTTACAACTTTGAAGGTTTAACTACTAAGGTAAGCCGAGAGAAAATTTAGTTTTTGTGATGCTTTTAATAAATCTGCAGAAATTTCATAGCTTATTCTGTTTTAGAATGCATACATTGTAGTTTGTGTTTAAAATATCTCCTTTCTTTATACACTTGTATGGTAAACCAGCTGGATGTCACACTATAATTAGGTCACACCTGTGGTACCTTTGACAATTTACATATTTAATTAGTTTTTATTGACACCTACATGTACATGTTTATACAAGCTCTAAAGACTATGATATATATATGTACATGATGTAGGGAAGTTATTTGATCAGAATTTGGAGAACAGGAATATATATTATACATACATATATACACAATTGACCAATCAGTGATGTTCTATTCAGGACAAAAAATTAAGAAATATAAGCTGGTAGCCCAGAGTAAATTATTTTTTTAAAATATTTTCTATATGTTCAACCAATTAAAAGAAATTTCAAAATTGATTTTTTTTGTGACAATTTCTTGATACAACTAAATTCACTAAAATTTTAGACACAGGAACATACTTTCCTGATCATGTTCAGGGTTTGACACTAACTTCATTTGCTTTGTGGTCAACAGGACTACTGGTACTTCAGAGATAAAACAGGTAGTCTGCAGATGGTGATGACAGTTCTGTTCTTAGATCTTATGAAAAAATAAGACAAATTTTAGATAGCCCAAAGGACTACCATGAAAATATTTCAAGTAGTCCTCTAAAAAATTAAGGTGGCTCAGGACTACCGGACTACTGTAAGTGTCAATCCCTGATGTTACGAAAATCTGCAAAATTGATATACAGTATATACAATGTATTACAAATACCCGAAATGTGTTAGACACCCTCTTATCCACTGGATTATTCTGCCCATTGTTTAAACAGCTAACTGTAAACTTATATGATAAATAAAATATTGAAACTGTTCCTTTCTGTACTGATGCTGTGGCATAGTACATGTACATGTATTACAAATTGACAAAAATTAAATACTGCAGCATGTATACATATACATTTGTACATGAATATATTAAGGTTAAATTTGTGAACTTTATTTCTCTTTTATGAATTTTAATTACTTTTAAAAATTACACATTGTAACATCTGTTGGTAACGACTAGCTATTATCCTGTACAGTTTAATCTTAATTGTTTTTGAATTGTAGATTTAAATGTTTCAAATCCAGAAACAAAATTTCTAGCTCTTATTTTTTTTGCTTCTTGTTTACCTAAATGAGGAAATTGGATCCCAAAATGGTTCTGGTATTGATTTCCATATTGGAACAGATAAGATTGTGATTTACTGGTAAATCGTTACACCCAAGTATGAATTAATGCTACATGTACTTTCTGCACGTCCTGAATTCTTGTACATGTATATTTCTGTGGTACATGTAATATTAACCTTGTGTTCTTTAATAGGATTTACATTGTGAATGTTGCAATAATGGATTTCTTTCCAGATTTTTGTTCACTAAGATTGGTGAATGTTTTGGAATTAAAGACAGGGTACCTAAGAAGGCTCCTCCCAACAGTATCTTTGAAAAAAGTTACAGAAAAAATAAATTTCCTAAAGAGGATTCTCTTTTGGTAAGTACTGAATAGAATGATAAGTGGATACATTACTACATGTACATTTTTACATGTAATGCATTACTATACATGAACATGTATGTGTCATGTGGTTACATGTGATAAGTCTGCAGCCCATGATCTTTATACTTCGAAAGTGTGTTACTGTAGTTTGAAGCTAATGAATTATATGTATTTTTTAACTTAGATGAAATGTAGGGTTCATGTAATTTTGAGTTTATGCCAACATATACAAATACATGTACAACTGGTACATTTGTATGTACAGTTTACTTTTTGATAGATGCACACATGTACAACTGTAATTTTGAGCATACATGTACATTTGAATGGAGACCCCAGGGTTTGACACTAACTTCATTTGTTTGGTGGTCAACAAGACTACTTCAGACATAGAACAGGTAGTCCGCAGACAGTAATGACTGTTCTGTTCTTAGATCTTCTGAAAAATAAGGCAAAATTTAAATAGTCCATGGGACTACCATGGAAATTTTTTAAGGAGTCCTTTCCAAAATTAGGGTGACACAGGACTACTGGACTACTGTTAGTGTTGAAACCTGTTATGCATCCATTCTGAGCATACATGTACATTTGAAATTGAATTTGAATGGGGACACATGTATACATATATACTGTAAGTAAAATATATTCTAAAAGGAAGTTAGAAAAGACTTTATGGAAGTGTGTCAGTGTGAATCTTTGATTATATTAACCTACATTTACATGTACATACAGTAGGTATTGTTTTACTTGTGAAGGACCTTATTACACTCACAACTGATAGAGGTTAGTCCTGCGAAGATGAAACTCTTTGAATTCCTGTTGGATCAAATCCTGAACAGGCCAGAAAAAAATATATCTGTGTTACTGCTACCAAGCAGAAATATCTACTTGAACGTGTTAAACAAAAGGTGAAATAAAAATGCTACTTTGTGTTTAAGATTAGGCAGGGCTGAAATACACTGTAAGTACTCTCCCACTGACCAAGAGCAAGCAAATTTCATGACTGTCAAGTCCAAGTGAAGTAGAGCTTTAGCATTGGGCCACTTAACCTTATTTTTGAAGTTTTTCTTGTTCAACAAAAACAGGATGACATGCGTTCCACCGCCATCACTTAAAAAATGAGCACTTTGTCACCAAATGTCTCCATTGCCGCAAAAAAAAATTGGAAGTGCAGAAGACCTAGCAGTTTTTAGGAGTTCGTCCTCAAGTGTGACGGGTCCGACATGTTATTTCTATGTGTCCTTGCGGGTAGCAGCAGAGGACAAAAATGATTGTTAGTAGTGTATTTATGGTTGAGTAAACTTCATTCATGGCCAGTTCACTTGCAACTAAACTTGCCGGCTTGACCTGTTGGAAAAGTATTCTATCCATGTTAGGGTCAGTACAATGTACATGTACACTGTACTGATTTGTAAAATATAGTCAAGATTCAATGTACATGTAGATTTGATTCTAACAAACAGTGCGAGTCTATAGGTACATAGACCTTACTTGTAGGTACAAACTTGTAAAAAATATAGTTTTTAGTATTGACATAGAAATGTTTTTGTTTTGTGTTTTATGTCTAGTGTTACATTCATTTCAAAGTAAACAATGTATATATTCATACATTTTGTTCTGGTGTGGAATAGAAATCCAATGCTTACAGATCAGGAAGTTTTGTATGAAAACATTTTAAAAGGGGTTATAATCAGTCATATGATAAGTCTGTCGGCCACATGACTCCTTAGGCCTATGCATTTCAAGTAGACCATCTGTTAGTTCTGTAGTTAATAAGTTAATATTTAGTTGGAAAATTGTATATAATTAAGTAGCAGTCTTTATAAAAATCAGACAGAAGGTGATTCATGCATGTCAAAAACCTACCAAATTCAGTTTTATTTCTTGTTCAGAAATCAGTATATGTGACATAACTAGTCTTAGTTTTTTATTTGGTTGTTGCACTTTTGAGATAAAATTTATTTAGATTGTACATGAAATTAGCACATTGCAAGAGTTATCATTCTTGTTTTGGTTTGATTTGCTTGATTTTAGTGGGAGATTAAAGTTAAGTTTTCTCAAAAGTTCAGATCTAAATACAGAAAGGACTATTGCCACATGAAAATATAGCATATGTAGACCAAAAAAGCATCATTGGTTCCAGGGGTTATTCTACACCTTGAATCACCTTATTGCCAGGGTCTGAGTTTTAGGGACTGGTACTTAAGGAGGTAGACCTAGGGTAAGGGACACAACTCTTAAAAATCATTGGAATGTTTGTATGCAGCATTTTACATCCATCTTAAGTAAGCATCTAATTAAATTGGATTCATTTTATTCTGCTTCAAACAAAAGCTTGATAGGCTTTGGTGAAATTGAAGATACAAACATATCACTGATTTCAAGAGTTATGTCCCTTACCCTAGATCTACCACCTTAAGGTGTTAATTTAATTTTTTTCACGGTAGGATAAAACTTTTTTTTCCAGGACTTGTTCACTGGCAAAATTTGTATATTTCTTGAAGACTTGAATTTGCTCTGAGTTCTCCTCATGATTTCATTAGTAGATCATTCTAGTTTTTATTTTGTTTTTCATTCATTATCATTAACATAATGAAATTGGTATTTGATTATCTAACTTGGTATATGAAAAACCTTTTCAAAACCTCTTGGTATTCAAAATGACATTTTTTAAAGTACCTATTTTATGTAAAGTAATGGAATCATTAGAAAAATCAGATAGTAAGGGCAATCAATTTGTTTTCTCATCCTTTGGACATATTTTTAAAAAATAATACGGTTTCAAGTGCTTCATTCTGTAAATTTGCAAAAAGAAAAATGAATCATGTCCAGAGAAAAAAACACCACATGAATTTGACAATGTAAGCCAGTGTTTTTGAACTTATTGAGATGAACGGGTCATTATGACTCTCTGGCACTAAATTTTGGGGTCATACTTTTTATAAACTGTGTTAAAAGTTTTGATTTGATAAACAAATTAAACTTTTATCATTTTTTGTTGATCAATCAGTTTTTCAAACTTTCTGTCAGCAATGTCCTAGTTACAGTACCAATCATTGCTTTAACTGTTGGCTTTATTTTGTCCAACTTTTCATGAATAGTTTTGGTAAATACCTCAGAACCATCAAGTCCAAAAGGATTACACCATTTACTGATGGTTCAAAATTAACATCTCATCAGTTTGTTCTATCATCGAATGATAGCCAAGAATATTCATTTAATCAGTGGTAATTGAAGGTCCTTTTTCAGCAATGCACCTTATCAGGCTTCAGTTGTTGCTAATGTTGGGACAATCCTTGTTTTCTGGATTCGTCTTTTTATTCAAATTATTGGGTTTTGTATACAAAAAGTTCAACAATGTTGCCATATTTCATGAATGAAACTGATTTCTAGCGTTTGGCTCTTCTCGGTCTCTTTTCAAGTAAGACCCATGCCTCTTGAGATTTGGAATTTTTTTATCAATTGGGGAAAATCTTGCAAATAAAATTATATATTATAATGAAAAATTACAATGCCATTTTTACTTCGGATATCTTTTATTTTACCGCCGATGGAAGATAAAAGTAAAAGAAGTTCTGAAATAATTCTTGTAAACTGGCTGCTGTAAAAAGTCGTAAATTGAAGAATAGACACATTTCTTTCCCTTATCTTAAAATTGCTCTTGAGAAACTGTGACTATAACAATTTGCCACTCATCAATAAAATATGACTTTCATTCTACTGACAGATGAATTAATTGACAGCTTTCATACTGCTTGCTTCAGTTTGGAAATTCATGACAAATTTTGGGAAAAAAGACACTTTTTGTCATTGGGAATAGGGGGGATAATCAGTGGTTAATTGGAGGTAGAAAAAGCCCTGATAGAATAGAAAAAGTCATAGAAAGCAAAATTTAGTGAGTGACTTGAGACTATTTTGTTGTACAATTCAGGTTCTTTTATTTTCTACTTTTTAAAGTTTTCAATACACGATTTCATAAGTAGTTCTCCAGCTAAGAATCATGCAAAATGTGATTTATGGATGGAAAGCCTACATATTTTTATTTTTGATATTTTGTTTAAATTGCCATAGTAAACAGAAATTAACATTAGGTTTTTCATATAACCAATGTTCTTAGGAGATAAAATATTGTATTGAATGCACTGTAAATTTCAAAATTAAGTGAGATAACTCTGTAAATGACACTCAAATACAAATCTATTGGATTATATCCCTAGAACAGGCAGATTTGAATGAATAATTACACATTTCATATTATAGTTCCATAAAACAACTTCATTACAAAAATAAAAATATGTAGCCTTTTTTTGGGGTGTATCACATTTTTCAGATTTTGCATCATTCTTAGAAAGACAGCTACTTAACTTCTAATAAGAGTAGTCTGACAAAGAATTAATGTAGAACTAGAAAATACTCTTTAAATAGATTGTGAAAGGTTCTTTAAAAGAAGGTACACTTGTCATATAATTACATGCATGTATATAAATTGGGTGGGAAAGTTTAAAGTATTTTTTTAATAGCGACTTTGATAAAATGACAATAGAATTTAAATTTCAAACCTATTATAAATGGGTTTTATTTGAATGACTTATAATCAAGACATTAAATTCAAGATGCAGGGCCAATTGTTGCTAGCATATCAGGTTTTTACCTTGTGTTGAGAGCATGACTAAGATTTTAAGATTTTGAGGTTTTCCTAGAGATAAGATCAGGCCTACATTTTCACTTGCATCAGCAATAGTGAAAGGGGAAGTACTTGTTAAATTCAAGTTAAAATTCAATTTTGCTAATAGAAATTATTTCCACGTCTGCATTTGCTAAAATTTGCTATTTGAATTCATTGTTAGTAGGGTACTATTTCTCGTTATTTTGGGTTGGTCTTTTGTGTATCCTACTTGTATATGTAAATACATTTTGTACTTCTGGACTCTGTGATTGGACAAATTGTGCTGATACCCAATATTTCTTATTAATTCCAGACTCTAACATTATCATACTTTTAAAAAAATTGCATTTTATTTTTTGAAAAACATTTTATATAAATATTATGATGTATTGTGATTTTTAAAAATTTACATGCATGTGCCTTTCGCAGAAAAAAGGAGGAACTGAGACCCCTTACATCATCTGCTTAAAATACCAAGGAAGCGAGACAGTTATGCTATGACTGTGCTCACATTTTTAGTTTGGGAAATGAAGATATGACTGGAAAAAAGTCAGTCTATAGCTCCATCACTGTTTTAAAGAGATGAATTTGTTAAGAAAAGTTTCACTATTGTTGCCTATGGGAAATGAATAGTACTGTTCTACCTATGTGTATTATAGGTAGTCCAAAAATAAACTAAGAAGCTTAAATTTAGAGATTGTAAATTTTCAGTACTTGCTTAATTTAGCTAGTAATCAAGTCAAGCCCATATGAAATTTGACAAAATAGTTATCTCACCAGAGTAGCTGGTACTGCAATGATCCTGACTTGGTACAGGCATGCCAAACAAAATGGTGGGTTAAATCTAGGTATTACAGTGCGCTAAATCTCCCTCTTCCATTGCAGCATGAATGGTGATTAATGATGGCTTAAGTGATGTTCTTCTGTAAACAGTGACTATCTTTAGAATTCAGGTCAACCTTACCCTACCGGTGCACCTGGTCCATGCTCCCAGTTATTAGTGGAGTTTGAGTTGCTCATTTACATTTGTTTCTTTATATGCTATATTTTAGTTACTTTTTGTTCTTTGTTGTGATGTTATAATGCAAATCAGTAACAAGTTGTTCAAAACTAAAGGGTCACATGCATGTAGCTGTTAGAGTACAGGGCCTTAACTGGACAAGGAGAAAATTCTGTTTGAAAATAATGATATTGACATTTTTGTCTATGTAATCTACATGTATTACAAAAATTCTCCCTGTCATAGACAAATGGGAGAAGTTGACATACAAGGAGAAGTTTTTGCTCATTTCTCCCTTCAGATTAGGCTATTTGAGTAAAAGCATATAAGTTTTTCTCAGATTTCATAGAAAACAACTTCAAAAGCATCTTACCAATATTTAAACCTCCTAGACCTTGCTGGAAACTACCATCTGTAAAATATCTGGTCATTTGGAAAATAAGTTTGTCTAGGATGGGCGGATCAATGCATGAGTTGGTAGGATAACAGGAAACCGGTATAATTTTATTTGGCCTTAGAGTAATGGTTCTGCATGTATAATGGAGTAATGGCTTATATTTAGCTTGATAAGTTCACAAGTAAAAAAGTGACTAGTTGTTTATAATATCAAGGCAACAGAGATGCTATTTCCTTTTCTAAACAATCACTTTAAATTGACAAGTACCTGGTAGACATGCTTAAAGTACTTATAGAATTATAATTGGAAGAATAATTTAGATACAGGAGCGGATCCAGGATGTCAGTTTATGGGGGATCGATAATTGAATTAAATGCAGTGCAAAGCAAGGCAAAAAATATTATGGGTGGAAATTTTGGGTAAAAATCATTTTTTATTAACGATTTAGGGGGGATGGGGGGCTTACACCCGGTACGCCAGTCCATGGATCCGCGCCTCATGTATATATGTATAAATAAATATTTTTTGCAGTAAATGGGGATCTTTACTGTATTTTTTTTTGCAGTAAAGGGGGAGAAGTATTTCAGTATAGTAAAAATGAAACCCACATATCTGATATCTGAAACAGGGGTCCAGATTTGATGGTTCTGGACTTTTTGATGTTTCAAATCAAATCCACTTGAGTAAGTCAAAAGTCCTAGAAATTATCACTGAATATATAATTCTAGGTCCCATACCATGGAACATAGGTCAGAAATAGAGGGACTGGGACATGGATCTGGAAACGGTCAAAAATGTCGGTCATTGACCAACAAATTCTGCAAATGACCAATGACCATTTTCCAATATCAGGCATAAATAAATTGTCAAACCTTATAAATTATAGTCTGTGTGGTTTTTATTTGTGTGTAACCATCCTGTCTACCAGTCTCCTAATTGTTCATTGAAAAATGTGTGTCAATTTTAGCCGATGTACAGCCACTTGTGACTGTGATTTACCTCACCCGAAAAGTATCTCCAGCGCCAAATCCGAAAAGGGATTAATTTACCTGTAACTGATTAGTTGATTGCATAATTAAATTAATGGTACACATGCAGCCCCATTGCATATAGGAATCATTTGAAGTAACTCTGAGAATTTTCATTCATTTATTAGTTGATAATTAAGAAAAAAGTCCACCATTTTCCCGCTGATGTTTCAGAGGTAACGAAAGCACATAGAACTGAAACTATGAATCAGTTGTAGTTTGTAATTCATCGATTGAATCCTTTTTAACACAGACGTCAACAGACCATTTAAATAAGTATACAAAATGTATTGGCGATTTTCTTATATAAATCAAGATAATCAGCATTTTTTTCATCACTCGGAAGTTTTCGGCTATTTGCCTATGTGATGAAAAAGTCAGAGAGATATGATGTTTTGTTTACATGTTGGAATGTCCACATGTGGTCGAAACTGAACTCGTCCACTCGTTCTAAAAGACAGAGTATGGTGTGAAATAACACAATTTCCAATTTTACTTAAAATAACTACATAAAAAAGTTTATTTTCATCTGAGCATGTAAAAGACTGACACAAATGTCTGTTGAAGTTTGATAAAATGTCCGGCATGGGCTGTTGAAATTTCCGTACCCTTGGACTGGGACCCTAGATCACTGTTAATTTGAACCCCTGACTGAAAATATTTGTTTTGTTCAATGATGGAAAAATACCACAAATGTTTGTGTACATTGTACATGTTTAGCTTATCTGAAATGCTTAATGATT
The DNA here is from genome assembly GCA_037379345.1 of Perna viridis. NCBI lineage: Eukaryota > Metazoa > Mollusca > Bivalvia > Mytilida > Mytilidae > Perna > Perna viridis. Next base: position 9,401,196 of record CM074521.1, on the reverse strand, counting down.
GATACATGTAATATATTTACTGTGAAAGTGCTTTAACTCGGTGATACCAATGCTCGTGGATAAGAGAAGAAACACAACTTCGTGGATTCTTCAATTCGTGCTTTTGAGGTTTTCAGTATACAAATCAATGAAAATCTTTGTTTCAATGGGAACTAAATTTCGTGGTTTGGCCTACCCTACAAACAATAGTACTTTCACAGTAAACACCGAGAAATGTTTTGTGACCTTCCTTTATTTGATAAATTAAGAAAGTAAATTGCTTTGGTAAAGGCATTGATAATGCACAGTTCAAATTATCTCTGGTCTGAGATCTAGGGTTCTATTTTTGAACATGGACCTTTGAATTCCATTTAACCCAAATTATCATCCTGGACCTTGAGTCGACTACATTGACACTTTATTAAAGACCTTTCATTCTCCTCAAATGGACCTTTGATTCAATCCAGAGCCTACTGTGAAAGAACTTTAATCTGTGGATACCAATTTTCATGGATTAGGTAAGGAACTGAATTCATGGTTTTGAGGTTTTCAGTATACACATTGATAGGATTCTCTTTTTTTTTCAAAAACCAAATGTTGTGGAAAACCACGAAAATTGGTATCCCATTCACAGTATCACATTAAAGCTTTTTTCCCTGCTGTTGTATCTGTTTTAGATATGTTTGGTACTGTCTAATTTGGCCTTAGAAGACTTAAACTGCTTTCTGTCTGTTAGTCTGTATGTAAACTGTAAGTTGTCTGTTCTTTCTTATCAATTTTAAGTCGGTTTGTTCTAACTTCACAATATTTGAAGATAACCTCACAGGGGGTCAAATTTCCTTTCAAGAGTGAATGGTCCTTGATCTTTTACATCCTTAAAGAAAGTTCCAAGTACATAAAGTGAAAAGTCCTCAATGAGAGTAATTATAAAATATGGTAGATTCAGTACATAGGTCATTTTGATGGTCCTGCATCAGAAATTAAGACTCCTGGACCTCTGGCCAGTGCCAATTAGAACCCTGCCTTCTTTTTACCAATGAGGTACATTTATCATTGAATCTCATGTTTCAATATTGAATGTATTTTGTAAATTTACTTATCAAGGATTATTTGATAAGAGGATTACAATCCTGTGTTGATGTTGTGTAGGGAGGCTACAAATGATAGCATATAGTACAGAACAGTTATTTATTCAGTCCTCACTGAGGCTGCCTTAGGGTAGATCTTATACATCTTTACCTGACAATATACTTCATCTTAAAAATCCAGGCACAATGCATGCTGCCTAAGGGAAATATTGCCTGCAAGTTTATATTGTATGATCAGCTATTAACATGTACTTTAAAGTACTGTGTACAGATCCTTAAAGTACACTTACATACTGACACAACACTAAATTCCACTGGAGTAAAGTATCCTGTAATTTAATGAGTTAAGCAGTTGTTGTTCACGTCCCCTGTTAGTTCTTCCCTGTTGCTTGAGTGGCTTATGTCCTACATTATGCTGTACAATTTCTTCTTGGTCAAGTTTGTCCTATCAAAGTAAAAATAACTTCATCATTGGTATTGGATGTGTTACATACATGTACAAATATATATAGCAGGGGCATATCTAGAAGTTTATATGAAAGTGGGGTTTCAGTTCCTAACATCGAAAAAAAATGGGGATTTAGGCTATCATTTCTTCTTTTTTTGTCCAAATTTTGCAAAATATCAACAAGATTTTCCAACAAATTCCAACTTCATGCTTCTTTGATTATGAATTAAACATCTATAGGGTCTGTAAGTCTCGTTCCAGTTCCATTTTTCTTGGAGGATTTTCTGATGTAGAACATATTGAAATCTGCCATCTATTGTTTACTTCTGAGATCTCGAAACATTGCATTACATTGCAGAATCTTCTATTTTACACTTTTCCTTAACACTTTTATCATGTAGAAAACAATATTTGTTATTTTTAATGGTGTTTTTACATGAAAATATTTTTTTGCTTTGATATACTGAATCCAAAGCTCTGAAATGACAAATCTCTGTACATCTGAATAGTAGAGTAGGACCCATTCTCATAACACCACAAACTTACAAACCCTATACAGACTGCCATTACATTTAATTGTAATAATGGTGTCAATTTTACAGGTTATAATCTTATAACACCTTTTATGTTATTCTTTATTTAAAAGAATTAATATTATTTGTATACAGTAAGATCTATTTAGGGTATAATACATTATGTATTTTGACTTCATGGGGTGTCTAGATGTGTAAATCTATCAACAACATATTGGTTCACCTGTTTAGGGGTCATAAGCCAATGAAGTGTTTATTTTTCTTTATAAGGGTTAAATTTCATTGTATTTTTATATATCTAATCCTTTAAGTATTGATCCGAAATAAACTATCATTGAGAGTTCTCTAACTTCCCTGTAGAACAATGATACTACTTGAATGGATGATCTTTTCCTGTCTTTGTTATGATTTTATCCTCTGTTTGTCTCTTATCATTTCATTCCGTAGCCATACCCTTCTACAACTGTTTTATGATACATGTACTTATAATAATATAATAATAATAATGTATTTATTTGAAGAGGGCAGCAAAGTTTGTTTACAAACTAATCTTTCCGTACGACCTTCACATTCAAAAAACTAAAACTACTCATTTTTTTCACAAAAATCTCAGCTCCAAATAAATGAATTGATTTCAAAGTTGGTTTGTGGCTTTGTATAGATGGGGCATATGTTGTTATTAATTTTGAGGGTTGCTTTAATATATCAGCTTCTTGTGTAATGGAACCTTGCCACTTCTTAATTATGGAATGAGAGAAAATTCTCTGCTTCCAATGGATGGATTGATGTCAGACTTGGCTTGTGGCATTTTATAGATGTGGCATATGTTTTAATTGATTTTGAATGCTGCTTTATATCAGATTTCTGTTTTGTGGAACTTTGCCACCACTTAATTATGGAATGACAGAGAAAATTCTCAGCTTCCAATGGATGGATTGATGTCAGACTTGGCGTGTGGCATTTTATAGATGGGGCGTATGTTATAATTGATTTAGGTTGCTGTTATCCTGTCAGGCTGTAAGAGCTGGGGTATACCTTACACATCAACCTGTGTAACTTCATGTCTTGAATGAATTAGTAGTGGCTACATTTTTTATAGGTTGGTGTAACCACAGGACAGACCCTGATTAAAGGTTCAGTTTTAATATTGGGGATTGTCAAATTAAGTTAATTAGACAAGTATTCACATGGATATTTCTGTATCTCCTTTTTATATTGCAGTTATTAACCAAATTTTTATCTAGTTTATATTACTAAGTAAAGTTGTTATTTAGATAAAGTGGCAGGCCTAAGGTCAACATTGGCTAAGTAAGTAATACAGTATAGTTTTGTAGTATGTTGTTGTCAGTCTTACAGTGAAGGAGTCTGGATACAGCAGAATAAAATCATAAATTTACCCTCAAGTTCAACATTTTCAAATGCAAATGCTATCAGTGACACATTTATCAGCTAATTATGACATTTGCATCCATTATTTTTCTATAGCTGTGATTCTATAGTATTGATTGTCTATGTTAGCAAGATTTAATCAAATAATGTAGGAATTATCATAAATCGTTATAACATTAATGAATTAAAGATGTTTAATGGGTACAAAATGTATTAAAATAAGTAGGATTTAAATTATGGTAATTACATAAATGTTCATATTTAGGAAATCCAAATTACATTTACATAATTACTACTGATATCTGTCAAAAAAAAAACCAAACAGTAAATGTCAGACCAGCTGAGCTCAAACATGCGCCATCATTATTTTGCCACTCAATGAGTAGGTTATGTATTGGACTTGTCTGTCTGTCTGTCTGTCCTGATTTTGTTGCATTATCTTGGCTCCCAATGGATGGATGTATTTCAAATTTTTATGTGCTTTGAATTATTTGGATGAGGGTATTCAGGGGATTGGAATATACTTTCAAGAGAGTAGAAGGTCTAGACTTCTCAAGTTTCAAATCTACAGTCCACTTGAGAAAGACCAAGTCCTCAATGAATTGTCAGTGAAAAGGGTTGAAGGTCCAGGATTTAGGCCTAGAACGATTCAGTTACAAATGCTCATTACTAAGATGTTACTTCCAAGTCTCAGTTAATAAGATTCCACTTTAATGACTATATATGTACAACTGATCACTTTGTCAACATGCCATGTGTTGATTGGTTTTAGGGGAAACAGTCCCATTTCATTGTAATCATGATGATTTTAAACCAGTTTGATGTACCCAATCAGGGTTTTACCTAAGAAGTGACTGGAGGCCAAATTGCATGGTTCAAGCACACTTTTTGCCTGTTCGAAGTTTTTTTTTTTCTGACAACTCTATTCAAGATAATTAAGTTTTGACCTGTTCATAGCTGTTTTTGGCCAGTTCCAGTAAAAATTAAGCAAAACCTTGCCCAATACCGCCCTTTTATGCCATTTTTGTCATTATCCTGAAAATTAATATATACGCATACATGTACCTGACAGTTTATGGCCTTTGTGATTCACTTAATATAGTAGCTTTAATCAATAGTGAAGGAAGCCTTTGTGTGACAGAAACTTGTAAAACATCTAAAGAGGGAAGTCTGCAGTATTGTGTAATTAATGACTACTTCAGTAGATTAAATTAGCATAATGATACTGATTTGAGAGGGAAAATGGTACATGTATGAATATCTACAATTCTACATATACAGTAAAATTTTTCCTTTCAGAAACTGTTTAAATTTTTTAAAATAAAATGAGAACTTTTTTCACAGCACTATGAGGAACAGGGGGTAATTTCTGTGTAGGACTATTTTGTGTACATTCCAAATGCTCATTTGTTGAATTGGTGGTCTGTAACCTAAAGTCAAAAAGGGGTTCTGTTGAGACAGGTTTTACTGTAGTTATATGTGTTGTTTATGTCCAGGCAACGGACATTGACAACATGGATGACAACCATACTAAGTCATCATTAATTGCGATTTTTTTTGCAGTTGTTTAAAACTCTTAAAAAATTTTTTAAATGTGCCTCCTTGCAGTATTATTGCAGGTATACCTAACATGACAACTTCAGCAACTTTCTGTGGGAGTTGGGGTATACCTAACATGACAACTTCAGCAACTTTCTGTGGGAGTTGGGGTATACCTAACATGACAACTTCAGTAACTTTCTGTGGGAGTTGGAGTATACCTAACATGGCAACTTCAGCAACTTTCTGTGGTAGTTGGGGTATACCTAACATGGCAACTTCAGCAACTTTGTTTATTTCCTGTTTCTGGTTTATATTGAATTGATAGTTATACAAATATATATAAGTGATAGATGATGTTCGAAAATTATAAAATAATAATTGATAATGTTACAGTCTTCGGATTTTGTGTCAAGTGGGACAACCTCTTGTTCAATCTAATAAAGATTAGATCCATCAACCGTTCCATTCGTGACTGCTTGTAGGATCTATCAAGAATCAATTCTACAGATGACCTATTCAGAATCCTTTAAGTTTTTCCTTTGAGTCATGCTTTCAAAATTATGTAAGATGAAATCTGATTGGCTGATGAGAGAGACATTCAAAACAGAAAATAGAGCCTTGTTAGATCCTTTGAGCAGTGACTGAATGGAACCATTGATAGATCTAAGTTAAATTAGATTACCTCTGGTAATGCTCCATAGATATTAACTGAAATGTATTATACGACTCATTATGGAGTAATTAAGTGTATATCACTGTCCAGATGGGGATTTGCCACTAGATTATTCTTTATATTTTATTCATCTGTACCATATGCATATTAGTTTTGTCTACATTCTAGATTTTAATTACCACTCCATATAAAATTAACACTGTCTATGGTAAAATTTATTCATGCTGTAGCAAAACCCACTGAACAAACCATGCTTTTTTGGCCTACATACCGGTACATGTATGCTGTGTTTTTATCTACAGATTGTCCTTTCAGTATTTAGATCTATATTTTTAATGATTCCCATGCATTCATCTCCAACAAGAATCATCCATAATCAAGTGCCATTTTCATACACGATCTATAATTTTTACTTCAAAAGTGCAACAGACAAATGGCAAACTAAGAATGGTTGTGCGATCTGTAAATGTTTCTGAATAGGGTATGTAAGTCTCGTCATGTGGCCCCATGATTTCATGAGAATGGGTTCTAGTCTACCATTCAAAAGCATGGAGATAAGTCATTTAGAGAGCATTGAGTTCAAAGTTATGGGCATCTTTTTTGTTAAAAATTATCGATAAAAATAACAAATATCTATTTCTACATGACAAAGGTATTAAGAAAAAACATAAAGTCAAAGATTTTGCATTGTTATACAGCGTTTCAAGTACCCGGAAGTTAACAATTAAATGCAGACTGGTCTTCAGTTTTCAATACGTTCTACGTTGGAAATTACGGTAAAGAAAAGGAAACTGGAACGAGACTTACATACCCTATTAAAAATGGAAATGAATTTTTGTGTGTTTAAATCACATGCAGTCTGAGTTTTTTTATATAAAAATTGCTACTTTAAATCTTGTTTAAGTGATGAATGCTATTTTATTGAACAACTACAAGTATTTTGGTATAAATTGAAGTTACCATGAATTTTTTTTGGCTTTTTGGAAACTCAATATCAGGCATGACTAACCAATGATTCACCAGTTAGACCATGATACTTCAACTGTTTGCTACTTTGATTGTATTAAAATATTTATAGATAAAACATTTCCCCTTTCCTTTATGCTTGGAAATAAAATTTTGGTAGATTTAGTATATCAATGGAAAGCACTGGAGCACCCCTTTTCCCCCTTTAGTTTTTTAAATTTTGAATTTATATCCTCATCATTCATTGAAAACCCATGGGTTGCCTTGAACTGACATTTTTCATCCCGGTGCTGTGTGGGGTTGTTGTCTCTTTGAGATATTCTGATTATATCTTCATGTCTTGACCCCGCCCTGAATTGTCTCATCATTTCTAAAGTCATTTTTGTAAACCCATTGTGTCAATTGCTCATTAAATACAATTTTTGGCTTACATATAAACTTGTATCTGTGGTGGCCCAGTATAAACTAAATCGCAATTTTCAGATGCAAATATTGATTTAGCTAAAATGTGTGATAACTTGCCATACATTGAACATGACATATCTGGTCGTCAAAAATATTAAGCATTTGTTAAGAGAGTCCTTCCTTTCAAAATAATCAACGACTAGCCTAAAACAAGAAATGTACACATCATTTTGCTTGTCCAAATCAATCTTTAATAGCCCCGGGCTTTGGGCTATTGGCTATATCAAGCAATGTTTTAAAAGATAAATAAACTGTTTCATCCATGTTCATTAGTCAACTAATTTCAGCTCTTGCCACCTTGGTGAGTACTCAATGATAAGGACTGGCCAAATACAGATTTTACTGGCCTTTGGTGAGAAAATTTTAACAACACGTTTTCGAGGAGAAATATGGTTATAGTCAGTTTAACTTTTGAACTTTATCGTGTGAATTTTTCTATGAGATTTTTTGGGTATTGTCACTGATTACATGTGATAAATTTCTTTTTCAAATGGCCTTTAAATGTATAAAGGTATCACCAATTTATCTTGAATGTGTAAACATAAAGTAGGTGTAAATATTCAAATTTGAGTTTATTTCATCAATAAGCACATGGTACAATGAGTGTAACAATGGACACCTAAGATCATTAAATATTAAAGTAGCAGTCTTTGTGAGAATCATGCAAGTTCTACAATATTGGATACACCCTAAAAAAAGGCTACATATTTATATTTTTTGTTATTAAGTTGCTTTATAGGTATATATGATGAAATGTATAATTATTCATTCCTGTCTGTCTGCTCTTAGGAGTTAATTCACATTGAAAATCCAATAGTTTCTATCGTATTATAGTGTCATTTACTACAGTCAACTCCATTGATTTTAAGTTCTACAGTACATTTTATACAATTTTTATTTCTTATTAACAAGGGCTCAATGAAAAGCCACATGTTAATTTCTGGTTACTATGGCATTTTAAACAAAATATAGAAAATAAAAATATGTAGGGTTTCCAACCATGTATCACATTTTGCATGATTCTTAGCTGGAGAGTTACATTTGTACATTTGTACTTAAGCTGCAAATGTAAATATTTGTCTAACTGACAACTAAAGTTGAAAACTAATCCAATTTAATGCAGGATCTGAGATGGATTTACATTTAATACAACCATTACAGTGAGTGAAATAGTTAATTTCAGGGAATAGACTTAAGTCTTCTCTGTATTAAATGACAATTGCTGAATTAACTTTCTTAATAAGTAGTGAATTGGAAATTGAAAATGAGAAATTTATGATATACTTTTTAGATGTTAGAAAGTTTAAATCTCCTGGTTAATAGGTAAGAATCAATGGAAGACCATTTCTGTTCCCTGAAGTAAACTATATTACTTACTGTAAAACATTGGGCTTGTTTATATATACTTACTGGGGAAGTGACTTTTTCGGGTTGACAAGTTTTGTGCTGTAAGACATTGGGCTTTATTGTTTATATGTACTAACTTGGAAAGTTATTTTTTCTGGTCAACAAGTTTTGTGGTTTTGTGAAATTTAAATTTTAGAAATTTTGAGATGTATCAGGAATACATATTTACATTTTGTTGAGAGAAAAAAATTTATTTGAACATAACAACTTAAGCAATCAACATTATTATTTTGGACAATAAATAAGTCATAATTCATATTTCAGTCTGTGATTTTATTCTTTTGAAAGTACGTGTATTAATGGTTGGATGTGCATCAGACTGAATTTGATCAAAGGATGCTTCACTTCCCATCTTAGAAAACAAGGGATCTGAATGCTTTAATGGTTTTTTGTTTACTATCCAAAAAAGGACCAATCTTTTCTGTTACATAATATCTTGAGGCCTACCTGGCTTGTTGTGTCTGTCCAAAACTTAAATTTTTCATGAATGCTTTGATGTTCCATGTCTTTTTCTACACCATGAATCATCTTACTGTGGGCAATGTCTTAATTTTATATGTACTGAAATGTTTTAAGGCATGTAATTCCAATTTTATTTAAAATTGCATAAACAAGTAATCAGATTTATGCAGAGGATGCTTACCCTACCTGTGCACCTAGTCTATCCTTCTACTTGAGACCAGACCTTGTCAGTGCAAAAAAGTCTTCAGTCTGAGATAATACTGTTATTAAAAGTTCATGATGTCACACAAACAGTTAAGATTATTTGCAGACTGGAGTAATTTTTTGCTGGGTTGCACAGGTGAAAATAGGCTTATAGAATGTGAAATGTCGGGCAGATGGGTAGGGAAAATATTTTCATAAAATTTTTCTCAACCACTAGATATTTGGAATGCAACTACTGTATGGGAACTCTTATTCATGTGATGCAATTTCAGGTCTGTCACACTTCTACTTCCAGTTTACCAATGTTTTTATCAACTTTATGGCGACCTGGCCATTTTTGTCTTTGAACCATTTTGCAAGAGTAATCAAGGGAACCAAGGTTATAGCGGTAATCAAAAGAATATAATCCAGGGACAAATATCAGACATGGAAAACAGACATACACAACAAAGGACATAAAGTAACTAAAATCATACATACAAAGTAACAAAAGCAAATGAGCAACTCAGACTCCACTTAAAACTGGGAGCATGGACCAGGTGCACCGGTAGGGTAAGCATCCTCTGCTTTTCTAGAAACACCTGACGAGTTGCTCATAAAAAGTCATGCAAGTATTTTCTGATGAGACAAGGCAGTACTGTAAGTATACAGTATTTTATTAAAGTCTCTATATGATGTTAACTGTTTCTATCCCTTTGTTTTGCTTTGTCCATGGACTTTACAGTTTTGAATATTGTCCAAAAACTCTCTATTTCACATATGAAGCAATACTGTATGAAGCCTTAACTTACATGGACCTCATTATTTATTTAAGTCAATTAATGGGTCAGATGCTGTTAGTATTGAATCCTTGCATGGTGGGTGGTTTATTGGAATTATGTTGTTTGTCAGGATAATTTCAATATACTCTGATATTTAATAGATTTCTCATTTGTTAATAGTTATGTAACTTCATTATGATGTTACATATATTATAGGGAGATTTAGATGTTGTCTGATATCAAATTACAGATAACTGTTTTGTTGAACAATGTTAGAACTGTCAAATTTGTGAAGCAAATTTTTGGTTGTTCCCTCCATTGGACTCGAACTTGTACCGCTATGACATCTATGGCAATATCGCCTGCACAAAATCCAGCGCCCTAGACCACCTGGTCAGCTAGGCAATATATATATTTATATATTGACAATCATAGCTATAGTTGAAATTCTGTTTGAAAATTCTCCTAAGTGAGTTAATTGAAGAGGAGAATGATTCGAAGCACTGCTAAGATATAATAACTCTGCCAAAGGTGAAGATGTGCCTGAAGCAGCCCTTGATAAGAATTTTATAATTTGGGGGTATACCTAACACACAGCAACTTAGCAACTTTATGTTGTAAATTTCAGACGCCATTGTAGACTTTAATTGTCCTGATAATGTATTTTAAATTGAGCTTTGGAAGATATGAGTGGATAAAAGTACATACTGGATGAACCTTTAGAACCATAATCAATTCTTAGATGATGCGTTTGATTTTGTTGTTAAATTTCAGTAATTAGTGTTGATGTATTCCATTTTGTTGTTAAATTTCAGTAATTAGTGTTGATGTATTCCATTTTGTTGTTTATTTTTAGATTAAAGTGATAATGTAATCCACTTTCTTATTTATTTTCTGCGATTATCCTCGATATTATTTATTTTGTTGTTTATTTTTAGCAATTATCAAAGCAGACTGACTCTTCAGTACGCCAGATAGAGAGATGGTTCCGAGTAAGGAGAAATCAAGACCGTCCAAGTATGATGTGTCGATTTACAGAGGCAGCGTAAGTCCAGCTGTTAGAATACTGTGAAATTAATTTAATTCATGGATACCAATTTCTTTGGATTAGGCATTTAGGGAAGATACACAATTTTGTGGATACATGAATTCTTGGTTTTGAGGTTTTCAGTATACATGTACACATCAATGGGGATATCAATTCAGTTATGAATCAAATTTCGTGGTCTTGCTTACCCACGTAAACCACAGAAATTGGTACCCCACGAACAATAGTACTTCTACAGTAGTTGCTGATTAATTACTTTATGTTGTATTTATATCATATTTGAAGTAGCGCCTCATACATTTCACTTCAAAGCTCTTTATATAATCTCACCCAAATGGTTACATGTGTAATTCATTCATCTATTTGTCTCTGTATTGTAAGTGGAACTCCCCTAAATCAGATTTTTTTTTATGAAACACTTATTGAATATTGAACACCATGCAGAGATGTACAAGAGCCATGCTTTTATTTGCAGTATACTTGTACAAAGATAATCCGTTTTAAACAGTGTAGTTTCCCTCTAGTATTCAGTACTTGATACTCATGAAGAGTGCCTATCATATGTAGAATTTGCATTACGGAAAATTATTGTCAAATGTTGAAGGGGGCAGCTCTAAATTTAAATTGTCAATCATGATTTTTCTACCTTACATTTATATTACGACAAGTTTCTTGTACTGTGTGTTCAAGATTGGTGTAACATGCTGAATACAAACATTCCAATGACTTGTAAGAGTTGTGTCTCATACCCTAGGTCTACCTCCTTAAGCTGTGTATTTATTTCTACAAATAAGGCATGTACTATACTCAAAACTAACATTTTTAAATGTATATACATGTATTTTAAAGCCCACTATTAGTCCTTGTTTTTTTTTTTGGTTTTGCTAAAATTATACACAACACAAACTAATCCCTAAATTACCCTAAGGAATTCGGTCAAATACTTTTGTAAACATAGTGAATAGAGCTTATAAATTAACTAGATCAAAGAACATTTATATTTGAGATAAAGCACATTTTTAGTATACTAGTAATTCTATTGTAAATCAAACTATCAACTTAATATTAGTTTTGATGCTAATGGCTAATTTTAATCTCATGGCTGTTACAAAACATGATTACAGTTTCCATCATTGGCATGTGTTATTGTACTTTTATCAACCAATACTTGTTTTCTAAAAAAAAGTGTGGTTCTGAAAACCAGGCAATGGGTGATTCATTTTATCTGAAGATAATCAATGAAACTGTTCAAATACAGTTGCTGCATCCTACAAACAACTCTTCCTGGGTTCAGTTCCTTAGATCTGCTATATATTGTGAATTATTTTTTGTCTGCCCAGTGGTAATTGTGTAAAAATTATGGTGGGAAATTTTTCGATACTAACATAATCAAATTTTAAGTGTCAATGTCCCTAGTGGCCAACTTTCATTTGCACTTTTATTTTGGAATGCAGTTTCTATGAGGCCTACTGAATAATTTACAATCAAAAAATGTTTTGGATTAAGAATTGCATGATGCACTAATAATAATAAGCTTCTGCCTGGTTTTAAGGATGAACTGTACTTACATGTAAGTCTCAGTCGTATAAAATGCCAATCACTGTGGAATAACCCACAGAAAAAATGTTTTTCTACCTACATACACTATATTTTTTCACAACTTTCTATTAACAGATTTGTATTATTGAGAAAGCCATACATTCATCTCCTTTTACATCAGCCAAATCAAGAGCAATAACTCTTGCAATGTACCATTTTCATATACAATCTGCAACTGTTTCTGAATATGAAAATGAAAGTGCATTGTGTGAGCTTTTGAGAGCATGAATTATCTCCTGTCAGATATTTATAAAGACAACTACTTGAATACTTGGCATGTGGCAGGAAAACTCAAAATTATGATTAACTTCCTTGAAATTAAAGTCTGCTTTTGGAACTTATCATATCCTGTCTGAAATTCAAGGTTTCTACTTGCTATGGGTGACTGTAAAGTAGATTCCTAGAATTTTTTTTTCAGAAGAAAAAAGTTTGAAAATTGTATCACTAGACACCATTTTCTCTCCAAGTGCTTGTGACTTTCTAACCACTGGGCAGTGATTAAATTTTTATGAGAGTTTTCCACCATTTGCATTTTTTAAGGTTTTACAAATTTCATATGAGAAACCGATTCTCCTTAAGCCTATTCCTGATCGAAACTATTTCTCCACTCTCTATGGTAAAATTAAGATTTAACATACTTGCTAAACCTTGCATGTTAAAAAATTTTGATTTTACCATCTCAAGTGGAAAATTTATTTAAACTACTCTTTACTGAATGAAAAATTCTAAATAGTCTTCAACTAAAAAGTCCTGACATAATGCATATTTTCTGGTTTCTTTTACAAGTACATATGTGTGCTTAATTATAATGTTAAATGCAAGAAATTGATTTTCAATTTGTATTTGAATGATTCGCAAGTAATAATTTTCAAAATTTAATAATGAAAAAAAAACAACATGCTGAGTCATTCTTTTTATGCATTTGATCAGACTGGTTTCAGCTCTAATTATATTTAGGATACAACATATGAATTATGCTTACGTAAGTGTATATTTAGCAAGCAAGGAAACTAAAGAAAAGAATTGAAATTGGTGACATAAATCAGAAAAGAAATTAAAATGTATTTCAATATTACATATACATGGTTAGCCTCTATGAATCCATTTAAGTATTATGTAATTTTCTGTTTTTCTTGATCAGCAAACAGTACATTTTTATTCTAGGCGGAACAAACATTTATTGAATTCAAATATGCATATATACTCAAATTACATTTACATACACTTACCGAATGTCAAATGCACAAAAAGTGGCACATGTATCAACAAAAATAGGAGGGATGTAAGTGTAATCTTGATTTTTCACAAATTCTACCCGAAAATTACTAATTATTGGTAAAATATTTCCTTAAAATTTACACCAAAAAAATTTTTAAGCCTGGATCTGCTTGTCAATTATTTATATTTACATAACCCTGATCTGAAAACTGATCCACTCTCGGTATATACAGGGTGTTTCATATATTTTCAGATGGCGATTTACCTTCTACTTCAGTATATTTGTGTATGGTGTAGCAGTACTTTGGAATGTATGTAGCATGTTTAAATAGTATAAATATTGAAAAAAGATACTCATCAATAATGTAAAATATATTGTTTACAAGTTCACTGAATGTTAAGACATTATATAATTTATGACTTGGTAGCAACATCAACAAGCATTAGGCCTAAAAAAAAATTCTGTATTTTCAGGAACCTGACCAACCCTAATTTTGTAATGGTGTAAAAAAAAACAAATATTACAAAAAGGTTCTGATTTTTTGGTGTTGCCATCATCATTTTTTACTAGAGTTGGCTAGCTCTCTGATTTTAAGGTTCCAAATTCATGAAAAAAAAAATAAATTAAACAACATGGCTGTGGCTACAACAAGTTCTGTGTTCAGCTATATCATAATAGAGACAGCCAAACAGGTAGGTTTCAATGTCTTGCAAATCTATAAATTTAAAAAAAAAAAAAAAAAGCAAACATGAAATATCTATTGACCCTAATTTTGCAGATGTTTCTGGAAACACAGAATTTTTTTTTTTTTTTTTTTTTTTCAAAATGAAAACAGAAATTTACATTGGCACAGATCTCATAGAGTTTGTTCCTGCTTCAGTTTAATTGAATGAAAACAATTCTCATTCTGTGATGTTATGTATTATATTTATTTTTATGGGCAACTTTATCGTTTTTCAATTTTTCATACTGCCTCAGGCTATTGTCATGATACTAAAATATATTGGCAGTATCCAATGACTTAATGCCAAATTGACTGTGACGTCGCAGATAAACAGAATAATGTCAGTTTTGAACATCTCTGCAGAATATTACATCTGACCCTTTCAGGCTCACTGTTAGATTTTCTCTCCCAAATTCAAAATTTCCATTATTCTGTAATAAATATGTTTCTTAGCTTGTAAGGCACCATTGAAAAAAATAAGAGAAACAGAATTGTACATGGTAAATATTTGGATTTTTTCTTCTTTTTATTTTTGAAAATCTCAAAAGTTCATATTGTAACTTCTTCATTAATTTTGAAAAATTTTGAAATTTAAAAGTTTGATTATCTCATTTGTGAATAAAGGCATTGTAAAGTTAAATGATTGCAGATATTTTTTTGTGATTTTTTTTAAGAAGATCAACACATTGGTACATGTTATATACAAGGGATGATTTTGTTCTGCTTCTTAGTGGAATTCATCTATTCCAAATCCAGATTCTACCGTTACAATTCCTTTTTTTACTGTGTATTTACTTCTAATTTTGCCAGTTTCCACTTTGTAGATCATAAAATCATCCCTGATATGCAGACATTGTAACAAAAATTCACAATAATATTTTTATGATATACATACAATAGTATTCTATCTGATTTGAATTGCACTAGTTCATAAAATTCAAAAGACACTTGCTTACATTTAAAGTACAATGTATTGCATTATATAACAACCATCATGGTAGAACTCAGTAACAATATACATACACATGTTCACTTTAAAATACTTTTCAGTGTAACCAAGAGTCCTGACCTACATGTATAATTGAAAGGAATGTGATTTGAAATGATAAAAAAAAAGCCGTTGCAGTGTTCTAGGATTCCTATTTCCCGTTACCCGGGGCAAGTGAAGTTTGGGTCAGGGAAAGTTAGGTACTTAGTTACACTTTCCCGTGGCAAGTTGAAAACTTCATATGCTGTAAGGATTTGTTTTGTTAGGGAAGCAGTCATTGACTGTGGGAAAGTTGATTTTATATGGATTTTTCCTGAGGAAACCTTAATTTCTGAAAAATCCTAGAACACTGTATTGATGGAACTAAATAGTGGAAAGGTGTAGGGGGATTATCCTTCATGTACATCAACTTTACTGAGTTCTATCATTTTTAAATGATAGTGGATTTTATTCATTACTCAATATTTACAGAAAGAATGGTTCGCTGATTCACTGTTGTGTTGGAAAGGCTATCCAAACCTAGTAAGTTTGTAGGTTCCATCAAGCTGTTGTGGTAGATATGTTATTCGTCAAGATATAATATAAATTCATTCATTTTCTTGATTACTAATTTTCATGGATTCCGTCAAGTGGATATATTTGTGGATATCAAATATTTGCAGTTTAAAACAATGATTTTGGTTACATAGTGTTAGAAATCAGTACTACAGGTACTATTATTCACGCTTTTCATTCCACTGCAAAAATTGCTAAAGTTAGTACACTGCAAAATTTAATATATTTACAGTATTAAATCATATATAATCGGCTTTGAATTTTGCATCTTTCCTGAGGGGAGCTTTTCAACCAAAATGGTACAATTTTCATTTGATCTGTCCAAGGTCATGTTTTTGTAAGGGATTGTTTAAGGAATGACTGTTTTATTTTTTTTAATCTATGAAGAAATGACCTCAATCATTTGGTGCATGACAGGCATTGAGGTTATTTCAAATAGAACAGAAAAATGTAACAGCCATTACTTAATTTAATTTTAATATCAAAATTGAAGGGATAACTCATTAAAACAGGTTGATGACATCAAAGTCATATTATAAAATTTGGTCCATGAGATGATGGACATAATTTTTTATCCAATCAGAATACTTCTGAAATTAGATTATATGAAAAGATCTAATTATTTTTGCATCAAAGTTAAGTTATCCTTGATAAAATGATTAGAAATTGGAGACATTGAAAAAAGCAAAGAATTCGTTCATATTTGTTCTTGTATTCCCTGCTTCCAGGTCTGACTGGTCCATGCTCCCAGTTTTTAGTAGAGTCTGAGTTGCTCATTTACTTTTGTTTCGTTGTATGTATTATTTTAGTTACTTTATGTTCTTTGTTGTGTTTGTTTGGTCTTTGTACCTGGATTACATTTTGAATTCCGCTAGAATCTTGGCTACCTCGATTAGTCTTAGTACAAGGCTGATACAAAATACGGAGTATTCATGTATAGAAAAAAAAATATATTCATTATATCTATCACTAAAATATCAAATATGAACTTAAATCCATATGATATAAAACTTTTTTTTCAGTATTTAGACCGAGAGATATTTTGGTATTACCAAATAGAGATGTCGTTTTATTGGTCACTGCTCTTTTCACAGTTTATTGATGTCAAACGTAAAGTAAGTCTCAAGTATGAAGTGGAAATGCATAAACAAAAAAGTTTAAAAATCTGAAATGTGTTAAGTGTGTTTTACTAGAAGTTATCACTTAGAACTGACCACCCATCAAATGGGGACTAAGGACTAAGAAATCTTTTCTGAACATTGTGGTATGTTTTATAAATGCATACCCCTATGAAAGGAGATTTCAGGAGCCATTTTTCTTGTTAGTTAAGGTACTTTGGTAAAAGTTAGTTGTAAAACCCTAATGTTTGGCAACTTATTTTATGAAAATTAGGTAGATTCTAACTGAGGAATTTTCAAAATTTATCTTTGAATTAAAGGTGGACAAAGAAAGACAACTCTATATACTGAAGTAAGATGTTGTGAATAATATTAATTGTAATTTGGTTTCAGTAGTGACTTTATTGTGGTTTAAATCAAGAGAACACACAATGACACAATATAAATAAAGCTATCATCAATAACAAACTGTCAGATTTATATCTGCACGGCTTTTATAGCTTATGATAATTGCGCTTTCAATTCAAAAACCCAGTCATTTCACTGAAGGTCATAAATGTAGAGATGACCACAAGTGATGACGCTTCAATGGTGTTTTCTTATAATTGAGACACCATTACTTGCGATCAATTTTTACGCTTACAACTTTTTATCATATATTGTGTCACGCCAGTTAATTGTGTAAGGATACCCCACATGTTATTCTATCGGCAGATGTTCAATTTATTTGTGGTTTAGTAAGCAGACTAATGATACAATGTTAGTCACCAAAATAAGTTGGTCAACAGAAATATAAAATATCAGCTTTGTAATCATGTTTTTGACTGTTTTTAGGATTTCTGGGAAATGTTTTTCCACCATTTAGCTACAATATTACTGATGACATTCTCTTGGAGTCTTAACTTTGTCCGTGTTGGAACGCTTGTCTTGGTGATTCATGATGCTGTTGATTATATATTAGAGGTAAGTTAAATCTTTGTGTCTGTACATAGTCTGGGTATAAATCTTGACTATTATTTACATTCTACTTTGTAATATTTTAAATTATGAAATACATATACTGAAACAATAAAAAAAATATGTGCCAAAGAATTTTGTTCCACCTAGATAAATACTATTTTAAAACTTTTTTTGGGGGTTACATATTATTAGAGATTCTATCAAATGAATCAGTGATATGTTTGTATCATATTCAATTTCACCAAAGCCCATCAAGCTTTCATTTGAAACAGAATGAAATCAATCCAAGTTACTTTGATGCTTACATGAGATTGAATACAAACGTTCCAATGATTTTAAAGAGTTGTTTTCCTTACCCTAGGTCTACCTCCTTAATATATTATGAGAATCACTAGGTTTACCGTCACTTTATTTGAACCAAAATGAAAAGATTTGTGATGACATCCTCTTATTATTTAGAAAGCAGTATTTTTTCAAATCTTATGTATTAGAAAGTAAGGAGATCATGACAAGATTATGGAACTGGATATTTGTAATCTTGGAACAAATAATAAACCGGAAAAAAATACAATTAATGTAAAACACAGGAAAACGAATGAATAATTGAGGGTGATGTTGTGTTATCTGACATCATTAAAAGGTTTGAATGATCATTGTGCCTTTAGCAAATATCAGATATACAGAGAAAAATTTATCTGAACAATGGATGATTATTTCTTTAAATGGAATGATGGAGAAGATTTTGTCACAAAAAATCTCAGCTCCCAGTAGATGGATTGATTTCTAATTTGGTGTGTGACTTTATCATGTTTATATAGATGGTGCACAAATTGTAAGCAATTTTGGGTGCTTTCTGATATCAGCTTTCTGTTTGAGTGGGGTATACTTAGTTCAAGAATGCATGCAACTTTATGTTGAATAAAAGTATGTGAATACCAAAGAAGCAAATAATCAATGGACAAGGAACACAGCCAAGAACATTTAAATGACGTTAAATTAAAATCAATAGCACATTATACAAAACTAAAAGTTACCACTTACAAACATGCAGACCAAATATGTCATAGAGACAACCCCACTGGGATGAAAAATGTCAGCCCATGGGCCTTCTATTAATGATGAGGAAAGCCTCACACCACAGAGGCAGACTGCAGTTGTTCCCATTAGACATTAGACACAGGTACAGAGAACTAGTTGCTGGTATATACTCCAGCAACATAAAAGTAAACTGAATGTGAAAACAAAACAATACACACAGAGGCAAATATTTTTCATGTGAAATTCATGTTAATCAAGTTTCACATGAAATTCATGTGAAATTCACATGAAATTAACATGATTTTCACGTGAAATTCACTAAACACGAATTTCATGTGAAGGCTCCATTCACCTGAATTTCATGTGAACTCTGTCACTTAGTTTATTTGCTCAATTCAGGTGAAAATCATGTGAAATTGGTGTGAAAATCCTGTGAAATAATTTTGCCTGTGTACAGAGGTAAGAAATTCCTGACTTTAGATAAGCGCAGAAATTGTGGCAGGGTTAAAAGTACTTTGGCATGATTAGAAATCTCCCCTTTTTAAATCTGGCCACTTTGGAAAAAAAAAATATTAAACAATTAAATATTCATAATACTTGTGCTATCTAGACTCAACAACAGTTTCTATTGTTCTGTTTTTAACATGTTTTAATGTCTTTAACAGTTTGCAAAGTTAGCTAAGTATGCTGGGTTCCAGAAGATTTGTGATATTGGATTTGCTACAATGGGAATAGTTTGGTTTATAACAAGATTAGTTATTTATCCATTCAAGTGAGTATTCCGCAAAATATTAATCTAAATATTTACTGTACCACTTAGCACAGAAATCTGAAAGATGTCAGGAATTTGTCAGTCAACAAGTTTAGTTAGTGGCACTGCCATCAGTGGCATTTGTTTTCATCAATGCTTGGTGACTGTCAAATATGAATTCATATTGATAGATACAAGTGCCTGTGATAGCCATCTGTAAACTTAAACTTTGATGGCTTTCAATTTCCAAGTTAAAAAAGTTGCTTATTATCAGACGATTATCGTGTGGATCTCTATGCAAATAAAAAAAAATAACTTAATTTCCAATAGTGGCACTGGCAAGTAAGCAGGAGACAATTTAATTTTTTTTTCTGAAATATCATGAAACTTTGACTAGAGTGGGAAAGCTAATACCTATACTGTTCAGGGTTTTTGCTTCACCTTTTTTACATAATTTAACAAGTCTACCCATTTGAAAATGAAGTTGTTTTTGAATTCTTAATTGTTTTGATTATTTATAAGTGTATTTTGTACATTTCAGAGTTTTGCGGACCACATGGTTTGAATCTTCTTTTGTCATGGGCAGATTCCCATCACTATTTTTTTTTAATGGAATGTTGCTTGTGTTACTCGTTCTCCATGCATACTGGTTCAAACTCATTGTCATTGTAGCGTATGATTTTATCTTCAAAAGTGGAGAGGTAAGTCTACCATTATATTTTGAGTAAAGAAGTGATACACAACAAAACACTGGTGATCACAAGTAGGTTGTGTACTGGAATCACCATGTCCATCTGCTTCCTTTGAATTTTTTTTGTTGCAGTTATCTCTAGGTCATACATTATCGGTGAATTTGGTTGCTGTTCAATATCAACTTCCTGTCTCTTGGGACTTAGTCATTTTTCACTGTATGGAATGATAGAGAACATTTTTTACATAAAAATCTGAGCTGCCATCAGATGGATTTATTTTAAATTTGTTGTGTGGATTTTTATGGTTGGGGCATATGTTATAAGCATTTTTGGTTGCTGCCCAATATCAACTTTGAATACAAGTGGTCATATACCTAGCACTAGAAATATTTGGAAAAATTTGGTCATTTCATGCAAAATTATGGCAAAATTGAGAAAATAATAGCCTTGAAGTCTCATTCCCACCACCCCAAACCATTTCAAAACCTC
This sequence comes from Perna viridis, assembly GCA_037379345.1. NCBI lineage: Eukaryota > Metazoa > Mollusca > Bivalvia > Mytilida > Mytilidae > Perna > Perna viridis. The sequence goes on along the minus strand of CM074521.1, from coordinate 9,380,098 downwards.
TGGATTAGTTCCTGAAAACCTATGATCTTTATAAGCAGGTTAATTTTACAAGGAATCCATTACACACAGATATTAAATGTTATGATCTTTTAAGACCAATTACTGCTTTAGATATATGGTTGACAGGTTTATATAAATACTAGTGCTAGTGTTTATGTTTACAGGACACTCAGGTGAGAGCAGTTTTATAAACATCTGATATCCATAATGCACTGGAGTCACACTTAACCCAACACTTTCCTCTCTTGGCAAACCATAGCTAGTGAAATCATACTAAGATAATTAATTGGAAAGGGTGAATAACCAAATATAATAATGAGTGCTAAAGTATACAATGATTTAACGATCGGACGAAACTTGTGCCATGCACAAGTTCAATCTCCGAATGTTCTCTCGGCACCAGTATACAGGCAAATATTTTTCACATGAAATTCATGTTAATCGAGCTTCATGTGAAATTCACATGAAATTAACATAATTTTCATGTGAAAATCACTAAACATGAATTTCATGTGAACATTTCGTGTGAATTTCAAGTGAAGGCTCCATTCACCTGAATTTCATGTGAACTCTGTCACTTAGTTTATTTGCTCAATTCAGGTGAAATTCGTGTGAAAATCATGTGGAATAATTTTGCCTGTGTACTTAAATGTCTGTTATTCATGATAATGATAATCCAACCTTTTTTTTTATAGATTTTCTCAATTATTTATTGATTTAATTTGTGATCAGTGCATTGATATTCTAATTCATCAGTGCATCAAATAATATTGACATTAAAGAAGAAAATTGTGACATTTTTGCGGGAGAAAGTCTTAGAGTGACAAACCTTACTCACATTTGAATTATCAAATACTTACACAGGAAACATTTGATAATTCACTGCCATCTCTATAATATTTTTTTTCTTTCCTGATTTACTCCTGCATTAATATTTCGTCTTTGGATTTTACATATTTTTTCATATAGTCATGCAATTCTGAGACAAGATAATTTACTGAATCATTTTAGTTAAATGGATGGTTAGCTTATCATTGTTAAAATTTATTAGTATTTAATCATCCAGATAGCTTGGAGTTGCTTGGCAAATGACATTATAAGATTCATGAAGGTTCTTATCATATCTTTATTATTTCTGAGAATGAATGCATAATCTGTGTATTACATTTTATATGAAATTAACAATTACCAACTGTAGTATTATTGGTAATCATCATCCCTTACACAGACAAATATTTTTTATGTGAAATTCTTGTTAATCGAGCATCACGTGAAATTCATGTGAAATTTACATGAAATTAACATGATTTTAATGTGAAATTCACTAAGCATGAATTTTATGTGAACATTTCATGTGAATTTCACGTGAAGGCTTTATTCACCTGAATTTTCACGTAAACTCTGCCACTGAGTTTATTTGCTTAATTCAGGTGAAAATCATGTGAAGTAATTTTGCATGTGTAGTGAAATAATCCCAAACAAACAAATGTTTTGATTAAGAATCATTTATCAATATTTGGGCTGTCATCCATATAAGGAATGTTTCATATTTTTAAACGGGTTTTACTCACGAACCTGGTTTGGACCAGTTTACACAGCAGGTTATAAGTGTCAACTGCATGTTCAAAAAAAAGAAATATTCCTTAATAATTAATTTCAACCCTTTTTTGTACCCAATTGCTGATAAAAAGATTGAAAGAGTAATCAAGGGAACCAAGGTTATAGTGGTAATCAAAAGAATGTAATCCAGGGACAAAGACCAGACATGGAAAACAGACATACACAACAAAGAACATAAAGTAACTAAAATCATACACACAAAGTAACAAAAGTAAATGAGCAACTCGGACTCCACTAAAATCTGGGAGCATGGACCAGGTGCACCGGTAGGGTAAGCGTCCTCTGCTTTTCTAGAAACACCCGCCGAGTTGCTCATAAAAAGTCAAGTCCGGGGTAGACAAATGAGGGAAGGAAAACTATGGCCCGTTGAATAAATCAGTTTTCATGGTGCTGATGGATACACCATAATGATCCACAAGTTCATGATAACGATCATAAAACTTCTGTAGTGTTGACTTCAATCTTGTAGCAACATAACCCTGCTCCAGAAGCCTATTTGTTAGAGTTCTAGCGCGATACAAAAAGTCTGCGTAGTTTTGGCAAGCTCTTGCATAACGTATGAGTTGTGATATGAACACTCCATACACAGGAGCCGAAGGGATGTTGCCACAGATGAAAGGAAAGTTGACAACTGGAACTCTAATTGTCCAATATCGGGTGCTACAAGAAAGTACTATGAAAGTACTTTTATTTGTGGATGGCAATTTTTGTGGATTAAGGAAGAAACACAAGTTTGTGGATTCTTGAATTCATGGTTTTGACACATTTCAGTTAATACATCAATGGGAATCTCCTATTCATTGGGAACCAAATTTTGTGGTTTGGCCTACCCAACAAAACTTCAGAAATTGTTACGCCACGGATAAAAGTACTTTCACAGTAGTATAGAAAGGAAAATGTTAGGAATATTCTTTTTTTGCTTGTATTAAACAATTTAAGGTTGCAAAGTAAATATTCCCAATGTAATTTTATTAAGCAGGTTTCCCATTCATTCAGCTTAAAAAAGCAAACAAGACAGTACATATTATGGTAAATAATATGTCCATCTTTCTTTCACGCATTGCACAATTGAGTCAAAAATGCTGCTACCAATTTTTGTGAGGCTGGTGAATTGTTTCATTCTGTTGATGTGGTTCACCTTTCAATTTTAATAAATTTCTACTTTTTCATTTTTGAGTTATGGGACTTTTTTCTAACAAAAATTGGTCCATATATGCCCCATCTGTTCAGGGTTTGACCTTTGCTGGTTTGACCTCTGCAGGTATTGTCTAGCTGCTTTCAAAGTGTTTGCTCAATTATTGGTAGACAAAGAATAAGGTAGCTGGACATTGTCAATCACAGATTCCTGTTCAGCTAGAGATAGTACGGGTAACTGAGAAACAATTCTCTGGTCCTATCAAGTTCCTTTAAAACCTTAAGAACAAATGCTTAAATACTGTTTTCAAAGTTACCGGTATGTGGAAAAATGTTTCCACTTTTTCACCATGTCTAAATACTGTGATGATATTCCATATTTTTTATGAATCAATCTATATTCAGAATACATATCTATAAATTTATAAAAACATATTGTTTGCCATGATAAGTTGTACTGTATTGTAGATTTTTGGCTCTGTCGACTGTCCACTTCCTGTTACTGTGAAAGTATTATTGTTCACTGGGTACTTATTTTTAGTTTTAGTTTAGTTTTTATTTTTTTAGTTTTCGTGGCTAGAAAGAACCATAAAATTTAATACCACCAAAAAGTTTATTTCCTAGTGACTTAATTTGCTGCAGATGTCAAAAACACAAATTTAAGAATCAATGAACAAGTAAATTTTCATTAATGCACGAAAATTGGTACCCACGAAAATAAATACCTCCACAGTGATCAAATTTCTCTCTGATAAATTCTTACCTTTAAAACCATAAATATCTTCAAATTAACAAATTAAGTACCAGTCCACATAAAATTCAGACACTGTCAATGGTAAAGTGATTCATTATTTAGATAAAGCCAACAAACAGACTATGCTTTTTCAGTCTACATATGCTGTATTTTCACATAACAATAATTATTTCTGTATTCAGATCTGCACTTTAAAGAAAATCATACATTTATCTATCTTAAAATCAACTGCTCAAATAAAATGAAGGATAGTAACTCTTGCAAAGTGCTAATTTCATGTACAATGTATATAATTTTTATCTCAAATGTGCAACATCCAAATGACAAACTAAGACTTGTTATGTTATCAGTTACTGTTTCTGAACAAGAAATAAAATTGAATTCAGTGGGTTTTTGAATCGCCTCCTGCCTGATTTTTAAAAGTCCACTACTTTATATAATAAAACTACAAGAGAACCTTTAGATGAAGTGTTTAAATATCAATAATGGTAGCTGTGATGTAGTGAATGACGTTAAGATGGTTATTTGTCCTGGATTTTAGACACGCCTCACCTTATTTCATGAGTTTAAAAATGATCTAATTGACATACAAAATTTTCAGAGATCAATATAACAGGATAAAATGACATAAAATGCTTCGTTTTTTTTCCCCAGGAAATCACTGATATACGAAGCTCCACTGAAGAGGAAGTAAGTGAAGAAATGGACGATAATAATACAGCAAACTCAAATCATATAGCTCCGCCCAAATCCAAGTCATGTGACGGCAACCATGTATCACCAAGAATTACACCCACCGTCAAGCTAAACCATAATCATCATGAAAAATGATACTCAGTGCCTGAAGAAAGGGTTGTGATCACATGATAGACATGTGACAGCCACCAAGGAAGTCAAATCACATGTTTTGTATGTGACAGTCACATGGCCTGGTTAGTCCAATTTATGGCCTAAATACTATATCAGGTTATGTTTTAATAGAAGAAAATCCACTGTTGTTGTTTTGTGAAATTCAACGATGAATTTGTATATAGAATATTATTTCATGTTAGCCTTTATAAAGAATTCAGTCCATCTTTGTTGTAATTTGCTGTTAGGATCATAGGAGAGTGTTTTGTTAACATGTTTCACCATTTCATTCTTTTGACACATTCTCACATTACTTACTAATAGCAAACATTTATCGAAGTGATATAAAAAGTTTTAAATTTGAAATGTTTATCTAATGATATGAAAAAGATGGGAATGAAATATTTTAGAGATTATCATTATTTTTTTAGGAAAATGAATTAGAAGATATCAATGATAACTAAGAACAAAAACGTGTTTTTATGCCATTATACTTACATTAATGCTGGTCATAGTCTTTTTACTGAGGAAATATTTATTGTTTAGTCAAAAATTACAGCAAACTATTTCTGTTGTACTAATAACTTGATATAAATATTTATCCTGCAACTAAGCATTCTACTATACAAACAAAGGGTGTCCAATAACACAAAACTTTATTCCTCCACTGCATAATATCATCTCCTGGTTTAACCTTTTCAGTTATGAGCAATGTCAAAAACAGGTAACAAGTTTAGTGGTGCCCTCACTGGCCACTGCACTCAGAAATTGCTGAAAAAATTATTTTTGGACAAAATTGCATATTTTATTTAGAAAATATGGTTGCAGGATAAAAACAATATTTGAACATTGCCAAAAACATCAATATTTTTATTTGTACTTAGCTCAGGGAACCCTTGAGATCTGATGGTTCCTAAAGCTCGTCAAATAAATTTGATATTTTCTGGCAATATACATGTATTGTATATGTATTTTGATAAACTTAATAAGACAATAGGCGATATGCTCTGTTATTTCTTTATTGTAGTTGTTTTCTCTTTTGTTATTTGATCACATGATCATCAAAATGACTTGATCTTTCAGTTATAAGAGTAAAATTAATGGACCTGTTGTTTTTCAAGAAATAGAAAGTCGGGCATTCATTTCTATAAATAGAAACATTAATTCAATGCATTATAGAATGACTTGGTGGTGTGATATTGACCTCAATTTCATCATCATGCAATATCACTCTACCTGGTCCATATTTTAATATATTGATCTTGTTAATACCAATAAATGATAATGATACAAGATCAGTAAGACTTACCCTCGTTTGTTTTGTAACTACTAAAGGAAACAAATGTTTTAAATTAAAGAAATGCATGTCTGTTGGTTGTAAGTCATATGATTAACATAAAATCAATTACATATATAGTTATCTCTTTTATAAATGTAAGGTCATGTGACACTAAATTCACACAAGAATGGAGAAGGAAAATAACACATCGAGGTCAGAACTTTGGAGAAATAAGAACATTTTTTGTGAATTTTGAAGAATATTAAAATTATGCTCCTTCTGCCACTTGTAGGGTAATATTTGATAGGTACAGAGCTGTTTTAAGGAGGTAGACCTAGGGCAAGGGACACAACTCTTACAAATCATTGGAAAGTTTGTATTCAACATTTTACATCAATCTAATGTAAGCATCAAAGTAACTTGGACTGATTTCATTGTGTTTCAAATGAAAGCTTGAAAGGCTTTGGTGAAATTGAATATAATACAAACGTATCACTGATTTCAAGAGTTATGTCCCTTACCCTGGGTCTACCTCCTTAAAGTCATGAAATGGATACAGTGTTTACTAGAACATATCAATTTGTATCTTAAACTTATTCAGCAGCAATGTTTTTAAGCTTTCATAAGTTATAAACCTAGATATTAAGTTTAGTATGAATTTTTTTTATGTTTGTTTCAATTATTCATTTTTATTTTGTGTAGATTTCATTTTTGTGCATTTACCATTACAGTGTAATTGGTCTAAATGGAACTCCATTGAAATTTGTTCATTTTAACAGGTATTTGGTTTACAGAGATACCAAAGACTGTCAAAAATGTATGGTTTAGACAGGTTTTCAGATTTTTTAGGTTTCCATTTAGACAAGTTTCACTTTTTGTGATTGTGACTGAATGAGATGTAAATCCATTTTTCTATAGATATCCTTAGTGTATTCTACCTCATTGTTTGACCACATTTGTCTCTCGAAGATAGAGCTGGAATATGGCTGGTCATCCTTTATAATGTGAAATCTTTTTACACCTTTTTATCAAGGATTTTAGATTCTTCCCATTTGGTTGATTAGAGTTATTTTTATACCCCCATCAAACAAAAAAAGGTGTATAGGTTTTCGTCTGTCAAGTAAAGCTTTGTCCAAATCTCCTTCATTACTTGCTTGATTTTATTGAAATTTTATTCAATGTTTTATCACTCTGTGGAGGTGAACATAAGTAACTTTGTCCACATGTCCTCTTTTATTACTGACAGGATTGTTATGAAACTTTAAATCACTATGTGGAGATTTGCATATTGTCAGACATTTTGGGTTCAACAAGTTTATTAAAAGATGAGATTATGGACTTAGGCATTACACATGCTGCATGAGGGGTATTCAAAGACATCTTTTGATATGCATTTCAGCCTACCCATACTTTTTTCCACATTCTCTTAAAATATTTAAGACAGAAATTTCTCCTCAATTACTTCAGGGTAGGATGGAATTTATTAATTGAAAAGACTTTAAAATGAAAGGAGTTATTGTTCAAGTAATATAAGGATTGGTTAATACATGTTTCTGTCTTTTTAATAGACTGTCCATGTAAAATTCAGGCAGATCCTATAATATGGGTGGCACAGAGTAAATATTATCTAACTACTTTTTGTTGTAATAAAATGTATATATCATCGGTATTCAAATAGTGTAAAGTTTGTTTTAAATCGACAGTGGATGACTCTGAAAGTGCATTTAAAGTTCCCTAACAAAGCAACAAAATTTTTCTCAAATGAAAGTTATTTCCCTTTCTTCAATGAATTTCAATGGTTTCTATGTAATTTATTTCTCTTAATCACTGAAGTTATTCAAAAATAAACATTCAACTTCTAGAAAGGATGCATTTGTGATATGATTTAGGTGAAAATATTTTGAAAAAAAATTGTCATGTGCCACCCACTGCCTGGTTTTTACCTGGACACTTTCTTAAACAGTTATTATATGATTAAAAAAAACTTGTAGATTATGAAGTCTAGTGTAAGTTTTAAGCGGTCATAAAAAAAAATGCTTCAAAAAAATTTCCTGATGATAGTTATTTTAAAGCTTTGATTTTTGATGAGCTGCAGTATTAGACGAGCGATTCTTAACTTCCTCTTTCTGTGATGTTTATTATTGTTTCGTAGCTTTTTCTGTTATTGCATGAAGGGGCCATTTAATAGTTATGTGTCAATATTTATTGTGCAATGATTGTGGGACTTGTTTTTGTTTGTATTTTTAATACAGTTCATAATTTGTGCATTTTATCATTCATTTTCCAATTCTGTTCGATGTGTATTTTATTCATCCTTAGGTAAAAACAGAGTTTGTGGTTTGCTATCTTGAGCAATAGAGCAGGGCTTAATACTGTATAGCTTGGAATTTTTGCTATATTTGCAAGATTCATAGAATCACGAAAATCAAAGCTTGCAAAATTTTAGCCAGATACTTTTACAGTTATCTCTGCTGGAGTGTATCAATTAATCCAAAATTAAAATCTGTGAAAACTAAATAACTAATAATAGGGCAAATCACCAAATTTAGCACCTATGGAAACTACCCACTTACCAGTATTCTCTCATCCCCATGGTCACATATTGATATACATTCTTACATGAAAATCCTAATAAATAATGAACTTTCTAACCTATAGAACTTCATTTAACTTTACTAACAGTTTAATATCTGTTTTTAGGCCTTGATTACTTTTAGTGGTTGAAGTGCTCATAGTGATTTAACCATATAGCAAATTTTTAACATATGGAATTAAATAACATTTAATTTACAAAGTTAACAAACAATAGTCAGGTTTAATCATGGGTGTAAAATGACTGAACAATAAACATGGTGAGATCCATTGATTTAGAAAGCGGGGTCTAAAATAAGGGGGGGGGTGAAGGGGGGGGGGGGCGGTTCCAGTCTTATATTTGCTCTTCTTTTGTCCACATTTTGCACTTGATTTCGAAATTTTCCAACATAAGGGGTTCCAATCCATGTAACTCCATCCTCTGGTTTTGTCACTGGTACAGATTTTTCACTTGGGTTGATTGTCATTTACAATTTTAAATCAAAATAGATTTTTCTTCTGGTGTTAAAAGTGTATGTCTCAGCCTTCCATTGTAAGAAGCATGTCAATTTATTGGTCATGTTATAGCTATTGTCTACAATTACATTCTTTTTATACTGGCTGGCCAATTCTATTTGTAGACTATTTTAATATTTTTTTTGTTAGTTAACTATGTTGAAAAAAATGGGTTATTTTATCTATTTTACAGAGAGTGTATATAAAATCTTGATTTATTATGAAAAATGTATGACACAGAAAAATGGAAGAATTTGTTGCAAGACACATTATAGCTATGGTAAAGTTTCCAGTTAATTTTTGTTACCATGACAACAGATTTGTACACTTGTAACCTATTTATTTAATAATATCTGTGTGAATTTAGGTCGGCTTAGGAAAATTATGTTGTTTTCCTAACTTGCCTCTTACATTACTGGGAAGATCTGTAGATCAGTTTCATTTTTCATTTGATCTTATTTCAGTATGAAAAACAGATATGATTAATTTAAAGAAATTGATTACAGAAAGATACTTAGAAAGAGACTTTGAATTTCGGTATTGGAAACAAGGCTGTAATAAGTTTTTACCGTATTCAGTAAGATAATTGTCATCTTTTGGAAATAAATCGAATTGAGTTCAGTGCAATCATTTAAGAGAATGTGTGATGCATTTAAAAGTGCTAAAGTAGTTAGAATTTAAAGCCCAGTACACATAGTACAATTTGATGTAATCAATTTTTCGTATATACGACATCCTGGTACGCATGCTCTGTTTTGTTGGCTACACTACTTTGATTGTTGTGTTGCCTACTAATTGTGAACTCGAGTGCTCAATCTTCAGGTTACTTACTCACCATGGTAACTACAATGAGTTGTTAGAAAAAAAAACACTTTTCGAATTCATAGGACAATTGGCAACAACAAAAAAGTCATGTGGTATACAAGGTAAGCTTTGCCGTATAAGATAAATTTTACTTTGTGTACTGAGCTGAACATTAAATCACCTGTTTAATCATAATTTTATGTAACAATTTGTATGTATTAATACATTTTAATGTGTCTCTTTACAAGGTAGTATGTTGACATAGGCACAGACAATTTTATTTTGGAAGAGGGGGGGCTTCTGATTTTAGGATCTACATTGTTAGGTAATAGAAGGAATATGGAATCATAATATTCTTTTTCTGTCCATGGCTGAGTAAAAATTTTGTTTGCTCCAATTTGGAATAATTTTGTTTCTTTAAAAAAAATGATCCATGTTCTTTAATTAATGACTTTGACATGTTAAATATCATTGTAAAGATTTCGTCCTCTATGATCTGTAGAAATAAACTGCAGTTTGAACTTTTTCATCCATGTCTTATCCTAATGAAGTTTTTTGATTAACAGTAGGTAATAACTTCAATGAATAGAGTTTGTCTTCTGTTCCTTTATGGTCTTTATCTGATTAAATGTCTTATGTTGCTAAGTTGGCAATTGACAAGATTTGAACTTTCTATCAGACATCTATTTAAAGAGGTAGACCTAGGAATAAGGGACATAAGTCTTAAAAATCATTGAAACTTTTGTATTCAGCATTTTACATCAATCTCATGTAAGCATCAAAGTAACTTGGATTGATTTCATTCTGTTTCAAAGGAAAGCTTGAAAAGCTTTGGTGAAATTGAATATGATACAAACATATTACTGTCCCTTACAGTAGGTCTACCTCCTTAAATACCTATGGAATAATATAAAGTTCAAATCTCCTGGTAAATTATCCAGTGAACTTATCCAAGGAAGTTCATCAGATAATGATCTTTCATTCAAGAGAAGACCAATTTTATCTCCTGAAGTTCACTTTAGTAATTGCTGTAACTTTTAAATAAAAATAAGCCAGAATACAGATTGATTGTGGCTTCACACAGTTAAATCTGAGCAGGTACTTACTGTAAACTTTCCTATCAAAAATCTATGGATATTTAATGCCACCATTTTACATTAAAACATTTCATATAAGCCTATACATGTGTGATTGTTGTGAACATATTTTTCATTGATAATTAACAGCAATGTTTTTTTTTTTTTTAATTTTTGTTATTTAGAAGTGTAATGCTTGATGCTCTTACACAACCAGAAATTATATGTTGTTTCTTTTTTTAGTTTTTTCTAGTTATAATTGTAAGCAGCAAGTACCAGTATCTGTTATACTCTTTTCTTGTTGAATAAATGCATTTATTGTATTGTAAAAAATTTCATAAGTTTAGACTTTTCAATTTCAAAATGATTGTATTTTTACTGCATTGGATGCTTTTACATTGGTGTACTTTGCTTTTAACTGTAGACACTTATTGAAGCCTTGATACCAGCTTGTCAATGATGAATTATCTCCCCTTGTAATTCTGAAGACAAACTGATCAACATTGTAATTTGTTGTATTTCATTTGTGTACTTCCTTACTTGACATTTTCTTCTTTAAATTTCATAATTATTTTCAAAGTAATAGTTATTTTTTTTATTAATGGTATCCTTATTAGTTTTTGTTTGTTTACACACAATATTGAATGTGCAATTCAATATAAAAATCTAGTCTAAAAACTTGTTGAAATTTACCTGTAGTTGTTAGTTGATAAACACCAAAACAATGCAACTCACAAAAAAAAGTTCTTTTCTTATTCATGGGCTTTATGGGAAAACAAATGTTAAGTACTTCTCCGTCTAAGAATCGGGCAAAATGTATATAAGGTGTGGCACATGAAGGAAAAAAAAACCAGATTTTATTGTATTAACCAATGAATTATACCTGATTACCACCAGAAAAAAATCATCAAAGTGTTTGTAAAATTTGCCTTGTTAAGATATTGATAGGTCAAATTTAGTTGAAATGCACTACAGAAAAATGGCGGGAAAATTTTCCCCGTCACACATGCTTCAGGATAAACTTAAATATCTTTTTGGTTGTTTTCTAGATGTACTGAATATATTTTAGGCAAAAATGACTAAATTGGGGAAAATGATGTGCCATCTATTGCCTGATTCTTACACATAATGGTACTTAAATAGTAAAGTTATCCATTTAGGTTCAGGTTTTATAGGTCATGTTCATGTAGTCACATTAAGTTAGATATTACGTTCAGTACAAGTCTTTGTAAGAATCAGCTTAAGGAGGTAGACCTAGGGAAAGGGACACAACTCTTACAAATCTTTGGAACGTTTGTATTCACCATTTTACATCAATTTCATGTAAGCATCAAAGTAACATGGACTGATTTCATGCTGATTCAAATGAAAGCTTGATAGATTTCAAAACTAAGGGAGATAAATTTATAAATGACACTAAAATACAATAGAAACTATTGGATTTTATAATGTGGATTATCTCCTAAGAGCAGACAGATTGGAATGAATGGTAATACATTTCATCATATACACCCACAAACAACTTACAAAAATAAATATGTTTAGCCTTTTTTTGGGGGTGTATCACATAATACAGAATTTGCATAATACTTACAAAGACTGCTACTTAACTCTTTTTACTAAATGGTATGAAAAATTTTGTTTTAATTTTTGATTTTGATTTTACTAATTGTCAAATTATTCTTTCAAAGGGGTGGGTTATTTCATACCTTGTTTCACCCACTGCCTTAATCTTACAAAGACTGATACTCAAAGAACATATCTGAACATGTTTTGTTCCTAGTAAATGACTTGATACTAACCCTCTCAAACAGATTTATTAAGTAAATATGATTAATTACCTGGAATTCTCATGGCTTTTTCTAAAAAAAACTTACAAAGGATTCAAGTGTTTTTTTGAAAGACTCATTACTGCTCAAATATTTAAATTTAATTTTTTTTCTTGTTTCTGAGCTTGGTTATAATTAGTTCAGCCTCACATCAGTAAATATTTTTGTCTATGCTATTGTAAATATATATATGAGACGGATAAATGTTCTGAGATTTTTATCCTGATCTGTTTTATATAAAATGATATTATATTTATTTTATTCATATTGGATACACTCAGAAATATGTTAATGAATTGTATTATGAAATGACTAAAGATAAATGATTCTTTTGTGATCTTAGTAATTCAATATTTAACCAAATCATCCTAATTTATAAATAGTTCGTTTTAAATATATTGAGATATCACAAATTTTCAATGATGTCTTATCTGAGATATTTCGTTTTAAATATATTGAGATATCACAAATTTTCAATGATGTCTTATCTGAGAAAAGAAAGATGCTTACAATGTCAGATGCTAATGCTAAAATTTAAAAAAAAGGGAACATGTCTGTCCAGAAAGAAAAAAAGGGGGGTATGAAACCATCATTTGCTCACTTCACTCCACATTTTGCCAACCAAAAAGTTAAAAAAAATATTGTGGGGTGTCAGAATATATAGTATCAAAAGTAATAAGGAATATGGACGGAAAGTATATATTTTTAAATACATTCATGGAATGTTTGGTTTGGTTTAATCATCTTTTTTTTATTTGTTAACTTTAACCATTGTAATAACACTATATACTTCTCATTTTTTAACTTGAAAGAAATTTGATGCTCTTTCCACCTAATGAAGATGTGCGAAAAAATTTCTAAAATAGAACTAATCTTGGCCATCAGAATGTAAGTGTTGTATAAGAAATGTCAAAATTTAAGACTTCCTAGTTAAACGAATAATTTATAACTTCTGCAGGTCACCATGAGGTCTTTAATGATGGGCAAAGGCCATACCATAAAGTGAGCTGTAAAAGGCATTATTTCAATGACATTCTGGGAATGGGCGGAATCAGATATTACCGTATATTGCATTCGGGGATTGCCTTGCTCATGACGTTTCTTTTTGGTCAAAATATATTTTACGAGGACGCTGCAATGACGCAATATTGTTTGCCAGGACAGAAGTTAAATTTCTGAATTAGGCCATTACATTTACTATGTCAGTATTTCAGTTGCTGTTGTTACACATTTATGTATGTTTAATCAGTGTTCAGTGCTCATTTTTTTATTGTAGATATTTTTTATCAGATGTGATGACTGTTTTTATGTTGAATGTAATTGCTTAATATGCAAAATATTAATAAAAATTGCACATAGTCTTTTGTTATGCTTTCTGTATATTGAGTAAACAAAAAAATGATTAAAGATTAAATCAGTGTTGAAGCATAAATTGAAAGGAATTATCCTATTCTGAGCTGATGATTAAAAATGCGATTTCATGGGAGAAACTGCTTTCCCCCCAATTTTTATGTGCCGGTCTACGACGGGTATACCCTTGTCCGTCTGTATGTCGTCCACACTTCGGACAATAACTCAAAAACACTTTCATCAACTTTCATGAAACTTAAATTGTTCATATCTAATGACGTAAGCACCTTTCCGATTTTTATAAATTTCAGATTTTTCGTTTCGGTGCTATGAAGTTTTACTCTGTAGAATAAGGCGGAAACGGCCGTTGAAAATGGGCCATTTATTATGAGAGTGCCAACATTTTTTGTGCATTTTGTTATTTACTTTTTTTGCGCGGCGGGGGGGCTGGGGGGGGGTAAATGACATGGCTCACAGTATTTCTAGTTGATCATGTAAATTCATTACAAGCATAAGGACTAGTTAAAAGGGCAACGGGCGTATCATGCGCTTAAAGTGCAGCTCTTTATTCCATGGTGCATTTCAGCTAAATTTGACTTATCAATGTCTTAAAAAGGCAAATTTTACCAACACTTCGATGGTTATTTTTGGGGTTTTCATGTATAAACACTTGGTTAATGCAATAAAATCTCGAGTTTTTTCCTTCATGTGTCACACCTATTACATTTTGCTAGATTCTTAAGACAAGAGAAGTACTTAATATCTATTTCGTGGCGTGACTTTTTCAAAACACATTTTATTTTGAGTTTTAGTATAATTATACTTAATCGAATAAAATGCTCTTAAAATATATGTCCTATATTCGGGCTATACGAATATTCTAACGCAGGTCCGGCTATAATAATTGTAAATATTTTCGGTTGAACTCATTTTTCTACTTTCTATTTCTTTTGAAATCATCTAGTAAATGTTTGTGCCTGCGTTAATACTGTTTATTATCGCACGATTTATTGCTTTGTGATATCAAATTCAAGATCAAATTTTCAACAAATGATTTATGAATTATTATTCTGGTATTTTGGGGATTTTTTGCATGTTTTTTTTTTAATTATTTTGTATTTAGGGAAGCAAGTCTAGTTTCAACAAATAATATATTAATAGAGCATGATTTAGTTATTCGAAGTTGCCTTATTTTGTCGATTTCGATATTTGTCAACCATTTCCAAGTTGACTGCCGTGTTTGCAGCATGATACTTGGTTAGAAATGAATGATTTCGCCCTAATGTCAGTGTTTGGTCATTAATGCGTCTTTGTGTCATTATTTTACTTTTTAGTTTTATTTTGAAGGAGTGTCATCGGTGTGTCGGGAATTAATTTCAGAGCTTACTTGAAGGTAACTATGTTTAAACTTACGGAAGACCTTATGGTGGTCTCTATGAGTTTTAACTATTTTATAGAGGTTATACGATGGTGCATTTGTTGCGTTTCACAATATATACTCCCTTACTAAGCATAGCAAAGAAAGTCAAAGTACTCATGAACTGAAGCAATTTATATCGATTGCTTGAATTTGTTTGTTGGGGTTTAACGTCCGAGCAGCAATATTTCAGCTATATTCAGACGATGAACATGAAATTGATGATAAAATGAACATGAAACGATGATGAAATGAAAAAGGGATGGGACACAAGGACAATAGGGTCGACAAATTTTGATTGCCACTGGAAATGGGGAGAGGTGGGTAGGGTCGGGCAATTTAGCCTCCTGTGGCGGAGCCCTATGGTTCCTACTCCGGGAGAATACCACAGTAGGGTTCTTTAACGTGCGAGGAACGTGGCATTTCTCCCAACACGGTGCACCACTATGGTTGGCAGTCAGGTTTTCCGTATTATAGCCTGACAACCCCAGCATGTAACACGCCAGGGGTACCCCATTCCACCACCTGGGGCACACATCCCAGTTGCTCTATGGGCAGAGCGCTCTAGCCCCTGGCTAGGGTTCTGAGCACTATTTAGTCGCCTTTTACGACAAGCTTAGCGCTGCTGCAGGCCTATTCTTTTAACACCCGGACCTTAATGAATACTCATTCTAATTACGAATTACATTCAATTTATTTCAGTTTTAAAAAATCACGCCATAATTCACCTGGCATCATAGCAGTGCGTCTAATATTCAGGCTTTTAGTAAGTTGACATGAATCACCTAGAAGAATGAAAAAAAAAAGTTCGACATCCTGCATATTAATCTGGCATACTGGTATTCAAGTTAATGGAACGCCGTAGCTGTCCTATATAAGCGATCGAATGACAATTGCCTAAGTATGTTGAACTAAGTGATATTCAGCTGAATCAAATTAACGATTCGTTTTAAGTACCAAATGCTATTTGCAAAGTGTGTGGCTTTTATTTTGACTATAGTGTTGTCTTTACATCGCTACGATAGTTTGTTCAGCGTGGAATCTTTCATTTATAATATGGTCCTATTTCATGTATATGTGAGGTCAATTCATACGGGTGATACACAGACAATATATTATATAGTATCTTATGGACTGCCCAAGCTTGGAGGTTGACCTTTTTGTCTCCACTCTCTCAGTTGAAGTCAGTACAGCTCAGTCTGACTGGCTGGGCTGCTGTGTAGACTCTGAACGTATTGATTGAGGGTTTGTCCTTGCGGATCTCGCACGACCGCACCTTACAGGGATTCTGTTAGTACCGGTTGTTGGTAGTAAACCAACTTGTGTTGCCGCGACGAAGCCCAGCCTTCGGGATGTCTGATCGAAGAACGTATCAGTTGTTCTCCTATGTTTTCTTTACAGCATTGACCATCCTTACTGATCTCGCGCGTCCCCACTTATAGTTGCTCTGTTATAGTAGACTGCTTATAGTTTGGGGTAACGGAACCCTGCCTTCGGGACACCCACGATCAAATTTGAAATCAGAGCTATGTCCTACTAGAGACTGGGCTGCTCTGTTGACTCAGTGACTTACTCCCAGACCCTTGTGTGTCCGAGAGCGTTTCCTCACTCTTAACTATTTGGGAGTACGTCAACGTGTAGCGTATGCAAATCATGACTAACTTGGCGCGCGTGTGTGTGTGTGTGGGGGGGGGGGTAATTAACGTCCTTGACTACCCTGCCGGGTCTCGCATGGGCGGCCATGAACATATTGAGCTTTGGGGAGGGGGGGTTACGGTCTTGACTATCCTTCCGGATCGAACGACCGCCCTTACGGGATTGTGTTAGTATGTCAGTTACGTAGTAGATGGAGATAGTGAAGCCCAGCCTTCAGGATACCCATCCGAAGAACTCAGAGTAAGTCTTATACCAGCGGCAAAAACACTTCAGGAGTTAATTGCCATATATATCTTCTTTAAGTTTTAACAATTCATGTTTCATTATTGTATTCTTTCAGCTTTATTTGGAATAGTTGTGTTGGAATATCAAGTGAGTTAATGGTCGCCTTTCTGAGTAACGCTTTTAAACAATGGGATCAAGAATTTTCTATGTTTGAAAATACCGGTAATTCATGCAGTTTCGAAAGCTGCTTTCAGAATAAAGTGTGGAACACCCGACTGTTCGTCAGTGTTTTAATTTGAAGTCGTGTATACTGATTAAACATTTATGTATCACCGCATATGTAATGGCATAGTACCTAATTCATGCATTTCTGCCATACTTGAAGACTATATGAAAATAGCCTTATCATATAGATTTGAAACAGATTTTTTTGTGTGAATAAACTATATCAATGTCTTTAGGGTTGTGATTTGGAGTAGGTTTTTTCCCTTTGAAAAATACCAAGAACAGCTACTCTCCAATCCTGGGCCGGATTCAGAATAACCTTTAGCTAGATCCTTTAATCTCAGTTTCCGCTGTATAGATGACGTATTATCTTTAAACAATCCTAATTTCGGGGATTTGATACATTGCATCTACCCCTAAGAAAGTGAGATAAAGGATACTACAGACACAGTGAAGTCAGCCTCATATCTGGACCTACACTTAGAAATCCATGGTAAAGGAAAACTATTGACCAAACTTTACGACAAACGTGACGACTTTTCATTCAGAATTGTCAACTTTCCTTTCATCTGTGGCAACAACCCTTCAGCACCTGCGTATGGAGTGGTCATATCACAATTCATACATTATGCCATAGCTTGCCGAAACTTCGCAGACTTTTTGTATCGCGCTAGAACTCTAACAAATAGGCTTCTGAAACAGGGTTATGTTGCGACAAGATTGAAGTCATCACTACAGAAGTTTTATGGTCGTCATCATGAACTTGTGGATCGTTATGGTATTTCCATCAGCACCATGAAAATTGATTTATTCAACGGGTCATAGTCTTTCTTTCCTCGTTCGTCTACCCCGGACTTGACTTTTTATGAGCAACTCGACGGGTGTTTCTAGAAAAGCAGAGGACGCTTACCCTACCGGTGCACCTGGTCCATGCTCCCAGGTTTTAGTGGAATTCGAGTTGCTTATTTGCTCTTGTTACTTTATATATATGATTTCGCGGCTAGGACATTATCTGCCATTATTTTGTAAAATGTACATATGAAAATGACGATACATTTACAATAAAAAGAGGGTCAAGTCCCAACCACCACCCCACGGATCTGCAACTGCAATCGTAACAATACCTTACTGCAAATATCATCTAATCCTTGTTACAACCCTCATTTTTATATGGATATTGATATATCGGATTATCCAAATAAAAAAGGAGGGTTGCAGGGTCAGATATCCTATGAAGTGTTTTCTCGCGGATCCACTGCTGGAGACCAGTTTGGGTCTCAGAAACAAATTAAAGATCATCTGCATAAAGTAAAGATTTAATGAATTCTCATATTTGATAGGTTCAGTGAAGATTTCATCGACCTATTTGATTACATTCTTTTAATTACCGCTATAACCTTGGTTCTCTTGATTACTCTTATCGACCTATTTGCCAACATATTGAAAAGTGTGAGGCTTACAGGGGAACCAGTCGCCTGCACTTACCAGAAAGTAGTCCGTAAAAAAACAAAGTAGTTCTTAGGATTCATTGTATATTTTTTTGGTGATTTAGCCAGTATATGCAAACTGGATATCATCTGTAAGTTTATCATGTCAGATGCACACTGAATATAACAGTTTTGAACTCTGATGTAGAGAATAATTTGTCAGAGTCTAGATCTTAAGCCCATTGATTTGTCAAATTTCCAAAAGGAAAGTAGTATTTTTAGTACCTGTCTAATTTCACTTCACCGTTCTTTCTTAGAAGCCATTAAAGGTATGCTTCAAATTATATGAGAGAGTCTTTACAGGGTCCCCTTTATGATGAAACCTGTTGAAGTTCATTTATTTTTTATACATATAGTATACATAATGAGATTGGAGGAACTCTTCTATAAATAGATTGTGGTAATTCCCGTATACATGTTTGTGTTTTTAAACTCACAACAAATATTTCCAAGGTAAAGGTCATCATTTTATTTGTTTGAAAGACTGTTTTGTTCATGTTAGATGCACTTGCAGTGGTTTAAATGTATAAATCTATATATTGTCAGTTTTTAGAAGTTAAGTGTAAGTTTGCAATTTGTACATGTGCCTGAAGTGGGGTTCCATCGATTCATTTATATACCAATAGCAAATTTATATTACTATACAGTGAACCATAGTGAAGAAATTGACATTTTTCACTCAAGGTTCCAGGCAAATGCTTGTGACATCATAACTTTATTCTAGCATTCTATATTCCAATGCCTAATAGAAGCTGTTGACAGATGCAATTAGTCAGAGGACTCCAAATTTTTCTTAATCTCAATGCATGCACAGTCATAAAAGTACTGTGAGAAAATTACATTCGGATGATATAAGTACCATGTGTGGATTGAAACACCTAATTATTATTTATGCCATAGGCCAGAGACTGAGGATTGAGGATGTTCATGGTTTTTAATATTAAGTAACAGGGTTCTTGTTATGGCACATATATGCGTCCTGGATGCAAGAAAAATTTGGACGCCAAGTTCATACATCATGCATTCACTGGACACGCCTTCACAATATCAGCTGCATCCTAACATCAGTAATTTATTTATAAATCATTAAAACTATCCTCAAAATGGTTGAAAAACTCTGTAGTAAAATACAATGTATGTGTAGGTACGCAAATATATGCATTTTTTATCATGACATTGTATGTACTGCAAAGTGTTTAAAATAGAATTTTGTAAATTCTGTTGTTGAAGTAAAGAATTATTTTCAAAGATTTTCAGCATCAAAAAGCAGATATTAATAAAATTGACTTTTTGACATGTCGTGTAGGCAAGGACTTGACTTTCACGGTCCTTGCACTTCAGCTAACTAACCTGGATTCACCCCTTTTTCACTTCAATTAAGGGGCAATTATAACACTCCTCAGAGATAGAAATAGTAGCCTGCCTGCCAGCCTGAGACAGGCTATTTTTTTGACAGGGCTGGCTAATTTTAGCAAAAAATCTATATAGCGATACATGTTTGTGTAGTAAATATATTGAGAAAATGTATTCAGGACAGGCTAGACTCTGAGTGAGTTTCCTACCCTGCACACATCAGTGTTTGCGTTGTGGCAGTCTTCGCCCGAAGTCCATAGACATTTTTTTCCTAAAAAATAACTTGGGTATAAGCATATAGATTTTTATGTACCATTACATGTAATTATACATGTACAAGGGGTTAACATACGATATCACATCATAGGGTTATAATATTGTAGCAGTGGGGTTAAAATATTGCTGCAGAGGGGTTCAAATATCACAATATGGGTTGAAATATTGCAGCAGGGGGTTAAAATATTATATAAGGGGGGGTTAAGATATCACAGTAGGGGGTTAAAATATCACAACGGGAGATTTAAATATTGCAGCAGGGGGTAATTCACTGAAGCAGGAGTAGGGAACAACCCAATTATTCTGATAATATAATTTCACTCAATGATGCTTTTTTTCTATTTGAAGAGACCATTCTTTCATCTCTGTTTCACTGATTTTGTTCTGAATTTTTTCTACAGATTGTTAGAAAAAGAGATTTTGACCGATTCTCATTTTGATCCCACTTGGAAATGAATGAAATGAAATTTAATTATGTTTTGTTTATTCAAGTTTCAGGGAACAAACCATATGTGATTTTTTTAAGTCCTAATATTAAACAGACAATTAAAAGGGGGAGGGTTGTGATTACACCAAAGTATTTTTTTGCGTCTGTCCCAAATCAGGAATTTTTAGCCTCTATATGTCTTGTTTCGTTATATATATATATATAGTATGATATTCTCCTATTAACCTATCTACATACCAAATCCTGACTTCACATAGGTTAGGGTTTGTATTTATCATTGAGTTGTTTCTTTTTCAGTCTATAATTACAGTAATTTCCAACTCATGAAACTGTTGTGGAAAGAACTAGAACGAAATACCTATATGTGTATTATACAGATCTGTTTTTTTCTCTATTTGATACATGTACATGTAAGTATACACTGGTATTATTTTAAAAGTACAGATTTCTGTAAGATACAGCTGTGACAAGACAATTTAACAATACAAAAAAAATGTATGTACTACATGTATTTATCTGTATAATTTTTTTCATTCTTTTTCTGCTTAAGATATACCTGTAGGT